>CM026395.1:59134997-59147660 GCA_014843695.1 Archivesica marissinica
GTATACAACAGTCCAAGTATCGGGTATACAACAGTCCAAGTACCGGGTATACAACAGTCCGAGTATCGGGTATACAACAGCCAAGTATTGGGTATACAACAGTCCAAGTACCGGGTATACAACAGTCCAAGTATCGGATATACAACAGTCCAAGTATCGGGTATACAACAGTCCGAGTATCGGGTATACAACAGTCCAACTATCGGGTATACAACAGTCCAAGTATCGGGTATACAACAGTCCAAGTATCGGCATACAACAGTCCAAGTATCGGGTATACAACAGTCCAAGTATCGGGTATACAACAGCCCAAGTATCGGGTATACAACAGTCCAAGTATCGGGTATACAACAGTCCGAGTATCGGGTATACAACAGTCCAAGTGTCGGGTATACACAACCCAAGTATCGGGTATACAACAGTCCAAGTATCGGGTATACACCAGTCCGAGTATCGGGTATACAACAGTCTAAGTATCGGGTATACAACAGTCCAAGTGTCGGGTATACAACAGTCTAAGTGTCGGGTATACAACAGTCCGAGTATCGGGTATACAACAACCCAAGTATCGTGTATACAACAGCCCAAGTGTCGGGTATACAACAGTCCAAGTAGCTGGTATACAACAAACCAAGTACCGGGTATACAACATCCCAAGTACCGGGTATACAACAACCCAAGTACCGGGTATACAACAGTCTAAGTATCGGGTATACAACAGTCCAAGTGTCGGGTATACAACAGTCCGAGTATCGGGTATACAACAGTCCAAGTGTCGGGTATACAACAGTCCAAGTGTCGGGTATACAACAGTCCAAGTATCGGGTATACAACAGTCCAAGTATCGGGTATACAACAGTCCAAGTGTCGGGTATACAACAGTCCAAGTATCGGGTATACAACAGTCCAAGTATCGGGTATACAACAGTCCAAGTATCGGGCATACAACATCCCAAGTATCGGGTATACAACAGTCCAAGTATCGGGTATACAACAGTCCAAGTATCGGGTATACAACAGCTCAAGTATCCGGTATACAACAACCCAAGTACCGGGTATACAACAGTCCAAGTATCGGGTATACAACAGTCCAAGTATCGGGTAAACAACAGTCCAAGTATCGGGTATACAACAGTCCAAGTATCCGGTATACAACAATCCTAGTATCGGGTATACAACAGTCCAAGTATCGGGTATACAACAGTCCAAGTATCGTGTATACAACAGTCCAAGTATCGGGTATACAACAGTCCAAGTATCGGGTATACAACAGTCCAAGTATCGGGTATACAACAGTCCAAGTATCGGGTATACAACATTCCGAGTATCGCGTATACAACAGTCCAAGTATCGGGTATACAACATTCCAAGTATCGGGTATACAACAGTCCAAGTACCGGGTATACAACAGTCCAAGTATCGGGTATACAACAGCCAAGTATTGGGTATACAACAGTCCAAGTACCGGGTATACAACAGTCCAAGTATCGGATATACAACAGTCCAAGTATCGGGTATACAACAGTCCGAGTATCGGGTATACAACAGTCCAACTATCGGGTATACAACAGTCCAAGTATCGGGTATACAACAGTCCAAGTATCGGCATACAACAGTCCAAGTATCGGGTATACAACAGTCCAAGTATCGGGTATACAACAGTCCGAGTATCGGGTATACAACAGTCCAAGTATCGGGTATACAACAGTCCGAGTATCGGGTATACAACAGTCCAAGTGTCGGGTATACACAACCCAAGTATCGGGTATACAACAGTCCAAGTATCGGGTATACACCAGTCCGAGTATCGGGTATACAACAGTCCAAGTATCGGGTATACACCAGTCCGAGTATCGGGTATATAACAGCCCAAGTATCGGGTATACAACAGCCCAAGTATCGGGTATACAACCGTCCAAGTATCGGATATACAACAGTCCAAGTATCGGATATACAACAGTCCGAGTATCGGGTATACACTAGTCCAAGTGTCGGGTATACAACAGTCCGAGTATCGGGTATACAACAGTCCGAGTATCGGGTATACAACAGTCCAAGTATCGGGTATACAACAGCCCACGTGTCGGGTATACAACAGTCCAAGTATCGGGTATACAACAGCCCAAGCGTCGGGTATACAACAGTCCGAGTATCAGGTATACAACAGCCCAAGTATCGGGTATACAACAGTCCAAGTGTCAGGTATACAACAGTCCAAGTATCGGGTATACAACAGTCCAAGTATCTGGTATACAACAGTCCAAGTATCGGGTATACAACAGTCCGAGTATCGGGTATACAACAGCCCAAGTATCGGGTATACAACAGTCCAAGTACCGGGTATACAACAGTCCGAGTATCGGGTATACAAAAGCCCAAGTATCGGGTATACAACAGTCCAAGTATCGGTTATACAACAGTCCAAGTGTCGGGTATACAACAGTCCAAGTGTCGGGTATACAACAGTCCGAGTATCGGGTATACAACAGTCCAAATATCGGGTATACAACAGTCCAAGTGTCGGGTATACAACAGTCTAAGTGTCGGGTATACAACAGTCCGAGTATCGGGTATACAACAACCCAAGTATCGTGTATACAACAGCCCAAGTGTCGGGTATACAACAGTCCAAGTAGCGGTATACAACAACCCAAGTACCGGGTATACAACATCCCAAGTACCGGGTATACAACAACCCAAGTACCGGGTATACAACAGTCTAAGTATCGGGTATACAACAGTCCAAGTGTCGGGTATACAACAGTCCGAGTATCGGGTATACAACAGTCCAAGTGTCGGGTATACAACAGTCCAAGTGTCGGGTATACAACAGTCCAAGTATCGGGTATACAACAGTCCAAGTATCGGGTATACAACAGTCCAAGTATCGGGTATACAACAGTCCAAGTATCGGGTATACAACAGTCCAAGTATCGGGTATACAACAGTCCAAGTATCGGGTATACAACAATCCAAGTATCGGGTATACAACTGTCCAAGTATCGGGTATACAACAGTCCAAGTACCGGGTATACAACAGTCCGAGTATCGGGTATACAAACGCCCAAGTACCGGGTATACAACAGTCCGAGTATCGGGTATACAACAGCCCAAGTATCGGGTATACAACAGCCCAAGTGTCGGGTATACAACAGTCCAAGTAGCTGGTATACAACAACCCAAGTACCGGGTATACAACATCCCAAGTACCGGGTATACAACAACCCAAGTACCGGGTATACAACAGTCCAAGTATCGGGTATACAACATTCCAAGTGTCGGGTATACAACAGTCTAAGTGTCGGGTATACAACAGTCCAAGTATCGGGTATACAACATTCCAAGTATCGGGTATACAACAGTCCAAGTGTCGGGTATACAACAGTCCAAGTTTCGGGTATACAACAGTCCAAGTATCGGGTATACAACAGTCCAAGTATCGGGCATACAACAGTCCAAGTATCGGGTATACAACAGTCCAAGTATCGGGTATACAACATTCCGAGTAGGGGTATACAACATGTCAAGTATCGGGTATACAACAGTCCAAGTATCGGGTATACAACAGTCCAAGTATCGGGTATACAACAGTCCAAGTATCGGGTATACAACTGTCCAAGTATATGGTATACAACAGTCCAAGTATCGGGTATACAACAGTCCGAGTATCGGGTATACAACAGCCCAATTGTCGGGTATACAACAGTCCAAGTACCGAGTATACAACTGTCCAAGTATCGGTTATACAACAGTCCAAGTATCGGGTATACAACAGTCCGAGTATCGGGTCTACAACAGTCCAAGTATCGGTTACACAACAGCCCAAGTTTCGGGTATACAACAGTCCAAGTATCGGGTATACAACAGTCCGAGTATCGGGTATACAACAGTCCAAGTGTCGGGTATACAACAACCCAAGTATCGGGTATACAGCAGTCCAAGTATCGGGTATACAACAGTCCAAGTATCGGATATACAACAGCTCAAGTATCCGGTATACAACAACCCAAGTACAGGGTATACAACAGTCCAAGGATCGGGTATACAACAGTCCGAGTATCGGGTATACAATAGTCCAAGTATCGGGTATACAACAGTCCAAGTATCGGGTATACAACAGTCCAAGTATCGGGTATACAACAGTCCAAGTATCCGGTATACAACATTCCGAGTATCGGGTATACAACAGTCCAAGTATCGGGTATACAACAGTCCAGGTATCGGGTATACAACAGTCCAAGTATCGGGTATACAACAGTCCAAGTATCGGGTATACAACAGTCCAAGTATCTGGTATACAACAGTCCAAGTATCGGGTATACAACATTCCGAGTATCGCGTATACAACAGCCCAAGTATCGGGTATACAACAGTCCAAGTATCGGGTATACAACAGTCCAAGTACCGGGTATACAACAGTCAGAGTATCGGGTATACAACAGCCAAGTATTGGGTATACAACAGTCCAAGTACCGGGTATACAACAGTCCAAGTATCGGATATACAACAGTCCAAGTATCGGGTATACAACAGTCCGAGTATCGGGTATACAACAGTCCAACTATCGGGTATACAACAGTCCAAGTATCGGGTATACAACAGTCCAAGTATCGGCATACAACAGTCCAAGTATCGGGTATACAACAGTCCAAGTATCGGGTATACAACAGCCCAAGTGTCGGGTATACAACAACCCAAGTGTCGGGTCTACAACAGTCCAAGTATCGGGCATACAACAGTCCAAGTATCGGGTATACAACAGTCCAAGTATCGGGTATACAACAGTCCAAGTATCGGGTATACAACAGTCCAAGTATCGGGTATACAACAACCCAAGTATCGGGTCTACAACAGTCCAAGTATCGGGTATACAACAGCCCAAATATCGGGTATACAACAGTCCAAGTATCGGGTATACATCAGTCCGAGTATCGGATATACAACAGTCCAAGTGTCGGGTATACAACAACCCAAGTATCTGGTATACAACAGTTCAAGTATCGGGTATACAACAGTCCAAGTATCGGGTATACAACAGCCCAAGTTTCGGGTATACAACAGTCCAAGTATCGGGTATACAACAGCCCAAGTATCGGGTATACAACAGTCCAAGTACCGGGTATACAACAGTTCAAGTATCGGGTATACAACATCCCAAGTATCGGGTATACAACAGTCCGAGTACCGGGTATGCAACAGTCCAAGTGTCGGGTATACAACAGTCCAAGTACCGGGTATACAACAACCCAAGTACCGGGTATAAAACAGTCCAAGTGTCGGGTATACAACTGTCCGAGTATCGGGTATACAACAACCCAAGTACCGGGTATACAACAGTCCAAGTATCGGGTATACAACGTCCCAAGTATCGGGTATACAACAGTCCGAGTATCGGGTATACAACAGCCCACGTGTCGGGTATACAACAGCCCAAGTGTCGGGTATACAACAGCCCAAGTATCGGGTATACAACAGTCCGAGTATCGGGTATACAACAGCCCACGTGTCGGGTATACAACAACCCACGTATCGGGTATACAACAGTCCAAGTATCGGGTATACAACAGTCCGAGTATCGGGTATACAACAGCCTTGTTTGTGTTTCAGATCCTTATCAGTGAGGTCGAGCTGCACATGTTGCGTGAGGGACAGTGTATGAGGAACAGAATAGAAATGTACGACCGTACTACATCGGAGGAGGATCGTACCGGAGTCTACTGCGTCGGACCCGTACAAGACTACAAATCCGAGTCCAACCGTGTGTTCTTGCGAATCCTTGGTAGCAGGTTATCCGAGAAACCGGTCATATTTGGGAGGTACACCGTCTACAAACCAGCGAAAAATGATGCCTCAGGTATGTTAGTTTTCTTCACACGATTAGTTTACTACACGTCCATTGCGTTATATATACATCATTAACAAGGTAGTTTCATTGGTACAGCTGACCGATTACAGACGGATCTGTAGTCCAGTGGTAACACGCTGGACTGGTAATCCAGGGATCGCAGGTTTGATCCCCCGTCTGACCATAATAAAATTAACAGTCTTTCAGATGGGACGTTAAACCGAGGTCTCGTGTCGGTGCTTTACACCGTGCACGTAAAAGAACCAGAGGAGACTCTGGAATGAGTCTCTGTCTGTATCATTGCACTATCATCCAAAATCTAAAATGACTAATATATTCAGGAGGCGTCGCTCATATGGGCAACCGGTAGCGACGATAAATAAACGTAAAACACACACACACAGCTGACTGCAGTACCGTAGCCAGAGGGAAATGTCAACCGAGGCAATCTAGTGGGGTCCGGGGGCATGTTCCCCTTTGAAATTGTTGGGGTATAGAAGCGATGCCCAACGTTTTCTGATTTATTGAGTTTAGACGTATAATTATGCACTGACCTTTCAGCTCTCTAGCGGTCAACATTTTATACAGCAAATGGATATTTTTTGGCATTTTTTTAATATAATTTTTCATTTATTTTTTGTTTGCTTTGGAAATTTTAACATAGGGCAGCTGCCTCGGTGTGCCTCCGTGTGGCTACGGACCTGGATTCTAGTGTCCTTGCTGAATTCATTTCGCGATATAATACTCTAGTGTTTCTCCTAATTGGGGGACACATACTTCTAATGTATCTTCATATTCCTACAGTGTTTCTTCCAAGCATTTGTCATTATTGGTGATTGGCATGCCATCGATTCTCTTTAATGAGAGACATCGGTCAGTTACTGCCCCTGAATACTCTCTAAAAGTAGATAGGTATTATTAAGTGTTTCCTCTGTTTTTATCGTTGTTTCGTTTGCACCACATGCTAACAATTTTATACCACTATTACTTCGTATGATTATTAAATTATTATATCTCAACATATTTCCCACAGTATATGCAATGGGTACTTATTTGTAAACTAATGTGATCACTTAATTAACACGTTTTTGATAAAATCACATTTATCATACCGCAACATCTGGTTAGGGCACAACAGTCAAAACAAAGGAGTCTAACTAAAAGGACCTATTCACATATTGGAATAAATCAGACTTTATCTGCCAAGGGAGGTAATAGAAAATTACAGATGTCTCTCATTATTTGATGGCATTGTAACATGGTTATTCCTCAGTCACATAATTGCCCTAACAGAACACAAGAATGCATGTGCCTAATTGGTTTATAATTTGTTATTTCATATATTTGCAGAACCTTGTAATTCCCAGCATGAGTTTTACTGTGATGGAATGTGCATTAATCAAGCTCTAGTGTGTAATGGTCACAGGAACTGTCCAGATAGCGGTAACGACGAGAAAGGTTGTGCATCTGCAGGTAATAAATACCAGCGTACGCGTTACTGCATGCCGCTAGTACACGTGTATAAGTGACACTTACACCGTTGTTTAACACATATTTATTTGATCTGGATTGCGAAACAAGTTTTTACAACATTAGATTAATCACTCTTGAAACCTGATTTCGGATGGAATCCATCGCCATGAGGGATAGAGATGAGACAATGCTGGCTAAGGTACACCATTATCACTTGATGGGGGTAATAACCACGTCTGCAAGTGGTAACGAACGTATGGACGCATTCTCGTAACCCTTTGAAAATCAAGTAATTGAAATGAATTCTTGATGCTTATATATCATGACCGTTCCGTTCATATCTTAATTAACGTCTTGGGAGACACTTTACGACACCAGACACTATAACACTGTAATGAAATGTGCCTACAGTAATCAACTACCAAACATGGAAGCTTAGTTAAAGGCGATGTTCACATAACTGAGCATATTTCAATGTAGAGCATTTTCTTTTATGATGAAGTATGATATAACGAATTATGTTGTTTGTTTTCTTTCGGTAAAAGAATAATTCCTGCAGCAAATATACTCCGATAAATCATGCAGCAAATATACTCCGATAAATCATGCAGCAAATATACTCCGATAAATCATGCAGCAAATATACTCCGATAAATCATGCAGAAAATATACTCCGATAAATCATGCAGCAAATATATTCCGATAAATCATGCAGCAAATATACTCCGATAAATCATGCAGCAAATATACTCCGATAAATCATGCAGCAAATATACTCCGATAAATCATGCAGCAAATATACTCCGATAAATCATGCAGCAAATATAGTCCGATAAATCATGCAGCAAATATACTCCGATAATACATGCAGCAAATATACTCCGATAAATCATGCAGCAAATATACTCCGATAAATCCTGCAGCAAATATACTCCGATAAATCATACAGCGCAGCAATATCCGTTCCAGAGTCTGCATGGTTATTCTGAGACAACATGTATCTTGTTTTTCAGGAGCAATGAGTAACAATGCAAAAGCCATCCAGAGTCTGCACGATCATTCTGAGACAACATGTATCTTGTTTTTCAGGAGCAACGAGTAACAATGCAAAAGCCATTCCATTGGTGGCTGTGATTCTCGCTGGAGTAGGTGGGGTTGTTCTCGTCATCGTTATCATCGCATTGTGCGTCACGTGCAGATACAAGAGCGGTCAACGCAGTAAGCGCAAGACGGCACTTCAAAAACAGGACAGCATGAAAAGGAATGCTCTAGAAATGGCCGTGAGCGATAGTACGAACACAGCCTACCAGCTGGCGAAGCAGAACAATCAGGGCAGTTACTATTCCTTACCACGACCTGCTGGTCACGCCACGATGATGCAACACCGAGGGAGTTTCTCAAACAAAGTGCCCTCTGAAGGCGAGTACGGGGACCAGATGTCAGATTCAAGCGGTTACAAGACGTTTCTGCAGTTAGAACAGAATCTTGATGATTCCAGCCGGTGTCCGTCCCCTTACAGCCCGGGATTTACTACTATAATAGAGCAGCATCCGCTTCCGCCTGGAATGACACCGAATTTGGGATGGAATTACCAGGGTGATGCAACAGGTGTACCAAGTCTAGCCGAAAATTTGTCAAAATTGCAACAATATACTCATTTTAATAGTGCTCTACCAAAAACAATACCTACCCAGGCTGGCGAATCTCCTAATGTGGGCATGACAATGGACTTTAGATATGACCCATCACCAACTGTTTATCCGGCGACTAAATTTAGAATCAAGTCCCCGGATGTTAGTTATGGCTGGAGCCCAGACAATCAAACCGGAAATCCGTCCGTAAAGTCTCTCACATTCAAAAACCAAGATGCCGACGCGGCACCGGATCTAACACGGGAGATTGAAACAACGTGATGAAAGCTGTTCAAAAGCACGCATTGAAATGAACGGTGACATGGCTATTAAAGTGTTCAAAACATGGGATCAAATCATTCGGAAATGAAACATCCGTGATCTTTTACAACACGGTCAGTTGTCATCATTTATCATCTTAATAATCATTTCAGTGCATATGATATCAATCAAAATTAAATTATGCTATAAAATCATGAGATATTATTGTTGAATGCAATATCAGCTAGGTCCCACGTCTAGTGGGGAGTAGGAATGTACTGTCGACAAGGAACCCGTGTGTTGCATCACGTAGGAGAGAGTGCACGTGATTGAATTGAAATCACGTGATACAGATATACGTGCCATAGATCACGTGAGATCATTAAGTGCAGTGTAGCTCGTAGGGTCAATGTGGAGCCTGCAGTGCAATGAAACAGTCACAGGTTATCATCAGGGGGATTACATCGAGGATGATTCAGACAGATGTTTTGAGATGCATTAATTTAGTGTTGATTAGATGAGTAACAATGTTAGGTAGGACACGTGTCAAGTATGGCCACGTGTAACAAATACGTGTAAAGTACGGACATATGCCACAGTGGAAACACGTCTAGAGTTGGGACATATGTCACAGTGGAAAACACGTCTAGAGGTTGGGACATATGTCACAGTGGAAAAACACGTCTAAAGTTGGGACATATGTCACAGTGGAAAACACGTCTAGAGGTTCGGACATATGTCACAGTGGAAAAACACGTCTAGAGTTGGGACATATGTCACAGTGGAAAAACACGTCTAGAGTTGGGACATATGTCACAGTGGAAAACACGTCTAGAGGTTGGGACATATATCACAGTGGACAAACACGTCTAGAGTTGGGACATATGTCACAGTGGAAAAACACGTCTAGAGTTGGGACATATGTCACAGTGGAAAACACGTCTAGAGGTTGGGACATATGTCACTGTGGAAAACACGTCTAGAGTTGGGATATGTCACAGTGGAAAACACGTCTAGAGTTGGGACATATGTCACAGTAGAAAAACACGTCTAGAGTTGGGACATATGTCACAGTGGAAAAACACGTCTAGAGTTGGGACATATGCCACAGTGGAAAACACGTCTAGAGGTTGGGACATATGTCACAGTGGAAAATCACGTCTAGAGGTTGGGACATATGTCACAGTGGAAAATCACGTCTAGAGTTGGGACATATGTCACAGTGGAAAACACGTCTAGAGGTTGGGACATATGTCACAGTGGAAAAACACGTCTAGAGTTGGGACATATGTCACAGTGGAAAAACACGTCTAGAGTTGGGACATATGTCACAGTGGAAAAAACACGTCTAGAGTTGGGACATATGTCACAGTAGAAAAACACGTCTAGAGTTGGGACATATGTCACAGTGGGAAAAACACGTCTAGAGTTGGGACATATGCCACAGTGGAAAACACGTCTAGAGGTTGGGACTATGTCACAGTGGAAAATCACGTCTAGAGTTGGGACATATGTCACAGTGGAAAACACGTCTAGAGGTTGGGACATATGTCACAGTGGAAAAAAACGTCTAGAGTGGGACATATGTCACAGTGGAAAAACACGTCTAGAGTTGGGACATATGTCACAGTGGAAAAACACGTCTAGAGGTTGGGACATATGTCACAGTGGAAAAACACGTCTAGAGTTGGGACATATGTCACTGTGGAAAACACGTCTAGATTTGGGACATATGTCACAGTGGAAAACATGTCTAGAGTTGGGACATATGTCACAGTGGAAAAACACGTCTAGAGTTGGGACATATGTCACAGTGGAAAACACGTCTAGAGTTGGGACATATGTCACAGTGGAAAAACACGTCTAGAAGTTGGGACATATGTCACCACGGATCAAGAGTTAACAGTAGTTGTAACAGGATTGAAAAAACTAATATTATATATAATATGATGCAAATTGTCAAATCATAGTCTGCAATGTATGAAACTATGTCACGTGTTACGGCAAATACATTGTAGACGATATGAAGGGTGTACCCATTGTGAATCACGCACGCGAGGAAGCTTTCACTAGATGCGGTACCACACGCCTGTCTACTCGGCGTAGCGCACACCGTCAAAGAACCCGTGCCATAACGTTGAATGTGCCATCATTTTAGTCTGTTTATTTACGTAGTACTCTAGGAATGTACATTCTGAATGTCACGTGTATCTGAAGACTGTCATGTGTATCCGTAGAATGTCACAGGCACTTTCAGAATGTCATATAAACATGCTGAATGCCACATGTACCTGCTTGAATGCCACATGTACCTGCTTGAATGTCGCGTGTACCTGATGAATGTCATGTGTTTATGTAGAATGCCACATGTACCTGCTGAAGTCACGCGCATACGTAGAATGTCACGGACACCCGCTAAATGTCACGTATATAATTATGAATGTCACGTGTACTTGCTGAATTTCACGTGCATATTCAGACTTCACATGTATATGCCGAATGTCACGTGTACATGCTGAGTTGTACGTGTACATCTGCTGAATGGCACATGTGACAGCTGAATGGCACGTGTATATATATAGAATGCCACGTGTACCTGCATAATGCCACGTGTACCTGCATAATGCCACATGCATATGCATACTGTCACGTGTATATGTAGAATGTCACGTGTACCTGCAGAATGCCACGTGTACCTGCAGAATGCCACGTGTACATGCCAAATGCTACGTGTAACTGAAGAATGACACATTTATTTGCTGAATGGCACGTGTACATGTTGAATGTCACGTGTACCTGCAGAATGTCACGCGTACATGCTGAATGCTACGTGTATGTACGCTATTTATTATACTTATATTCGTCCGTGCATGAACACTCGAGTTAAATGTGGCTATATACTTGTATACTATCACATAACGCACATATATCATCTATATTTCCAAACGTTTTGCCTGTGTTTAAAGCAGCATTACATCGTAATAAAGGATGTTTTTGGTAAAATATAAATACTAATGTGTGTGCGTTTACAAAAATCGAAATAGTCGCTCAGAAACGATAAAATTCCAATAAATTTAAACCGTTGTATACGCGAATTTGTTTATCAACACACGAAATATAAACACGCACAGCGCGCATGCGTGAAACAACAAAGTAGAAAACAATGTATATATTTTGAACATGAAATACTATCTATCTATCTTCCTCTAATGTCGAACCCCTCGCGGGGATGTAGAAATGTCCCGAAAAGACTTAGCTAACAGAGGTATGAATCAACATATCAAGTAATTTAATTAAAAAGACAACCTGGGACAAATGGGGACGATGCATTTCGAATGTAAACAAGTGCGGATGATGCGTTCCGGTTGCAAACAAGTGCGTGACCGATCGACTCGGAAAGTCCTAGTTTCGGTTTCGAGTTTGTTTTATCGCAAAAAAACACTGTTTACCAAA
>CM026395.1:59148660-59176661 GCA_014843695.1 Archivesica marissinica
ATACAACAGTCCAAGTATCGGGTATACAACAGTCCAAGTATCGGGTATACAACAGTCCAAGTATCGGGTATACAACAGTCCAAGTATCGGGTATACAACAGTCCAAGTATCGGGTATACAACAGTCCAAGTATCGGGTATACAACAGTCCAAGTATCGGGTATACAACAGTCCAAGTGTCGGGTATACAACAGTCCAAGTGTCGGGTATACAACAGTCCAAGTATCGGGTATACAACAGTCCGAGTATCGGGTATACAACAGGTCCAAGTATCGGGTATACAACAGTCCAAGTATCGGGTATACAACAGTCCAAGTATCGGGTATACAACAGTCCAAGTATCGGGTATACAACAGTCCAAGTATCGGGTATACAACAGTCCAAGTATCGGGTATACAACAGTCCAAGTATCGGGTATACAACAGTCCGAGTATCGGGTATACAACAGTCCAAGTGTCGGGTATACACAACCCAAGTATCGGGTATACAACAGTCCAAGTATCGGGTATACATCAGTCCGAGTATCGGGTATACAACAGTCCAAGTATCGGGTATACAACAGTCCGAGTATCGGGTATACAACAGCCCAAGTATCGGGTATACAACAGCCCAAGTATCGGGTATACAACAGTCCAAGTATCGGATATACAACAGTCCAAGTATCGGGTATACAACAGTCCGAGTATCGGGTATACACTAGTCCAAGTGTCGGGTATACAACAGTCCGAGTATCGGGTATACAACAGTCCGAGTATCGGGTATACAACAGTCCAAGTATCGGGTATACAACAGCCCACGTGTCGGGTATACAACAGTCCAAGTATCGGGTATACAACAGCCCAAGCGTCGGGTATACAACAGTCCGAGTATCGGGTATACAACAGCCCAAGTATCGGGTATACAACAGTCCAAGTATCAGGTATACAACAGTCCAAGTATCGGGTATACAACAGTCCAAGTATCTGGTATACAACAGTCCAAGTATCGGGTATACAACAGTCCGAGTATCGGTTATACAACAGCCCAAGTATCGGGTATACAACAGTCCAAGTACCGGGTATACAACAGTCCGAGTATCGGGTATACAAAAGCCCAAGTATCGGGTATACAACAGTCCAAGTATCGGTTATACAACAGTCCAAGTGTCGGGTATACAACAGTCCAAGTGTCGGGTATACAACAGTCCGAGTATCGGGTATACAACAGTCCAAGTATCGGGTATACAACAGTCCAAGTGTCGGGTATACAACAGTCTAAGTATCGGGTATACAACAGTCCGAGTATCGGGTATACAACAACCCAAGTATCGTGTATACAACAGCCCAAGTGTCGGGTATACAACAGTCCAAGTAGCTGGTATACAACAACCCAAGTACCGGGTATACAACATCCCAAGTACCGGGTATACAACAGTCCAAGTATCGGGTATACAACAGTCCAAGTATCGGGTATACAACAGTCCAAGTATCGGGTATACAACAGTCCAAGTATCGGGTATACAACAGTCCAAGTGTCGGGTATACAACAGTCCAAGTATCGGGTATACAACAGTCCAAGTGTCGGGTATACAACAGTCCGAGTATCGGGTATACAACAGTCCAAGTATCGGGTATACAACAGTCCAAGTGTCGGGTATACAACAGTCCAAGTATCGGGTATACAACAGTCCAAGTATCGGGTATACAACAGTCCAAGTATCGGGTATACAACAGTCCAAGTATCGGGTATACAACAGTCCAAGTATCGGGTATACAACAGTCCAAGTATCGGGTATACAACAGTCCAAGTATCGGGTATACAACAGTCCAAGTATCGGGTATACAACAGTCCAAGTATCGGGTATACAACAGCTCAAGTATCCGGTATACAACAACCCAAGTACCGGGTATACAACAGTCCAAGTATCGGGTATACAACAGTCCAAGTATCGGGTATACAACAGTCCAAGTATCGGGTATACAACAGTCCAAGTATCGGGTATACAACAGTCCGAGTATCGGGTATACAACAGTCCAAGTATCGGGTATACAACAGTCCAAGTATCGGGTATACAACAGTCCAAGTATCGGGTATACAACAGTCCAAGTATCGGGTATACAACAGTCCAAGTATCGGGTATACAACAGTCCAAGTATCGGGTATACAACAGTCCGAGTATCGGGTATACAACAGCCAAGTATCGGGTATACAACAGTCCAAGTATCGGGTATACAACAGTCCAAGTATCGGGTATACAACAGTCCAAGTATCGGGTATACAACAGTCCAAGTATCGGGTATACAACAGTCCAGTATCGGGTATACAACAGTCCAAGTACCGGGTATACAACAGTCCAAGTATCGGGTATACAACAGTCCAAGTGTCGGGTATACAACAGTCCGAGTATCGGGTATACAACAGTCCAAGTGTCGGGTATACAACAGTCCAAGTATCGGGTATACAACAGTCCAAGTATCGGGTATACAACAGCCCAAGTGTCGGGTATACAACACCCAAGTGTCGGGTATACAACAGTCCAAGTAGGGTATACAACAGTCCGAGTATGGGTATACAACAGCAATATCGGGTATACAACAGTCCAAGTACCGGGTATACAACAGTCCAAGTATCGGGTATACAACAGTCCAAGTATCGGGTATACAACAGTCCAAGTATCGGGTATACAACAGTCCAAGTATCGGGTATACAACAGTCCAAGTATCGGGTATACAACAGTCCGAGTATCGGGTATACAACAGTCCAAGTATCGGGTATACAACAGTCCAAGTATCGGGTATACAACAGTCCAAGTATCGGGTATACAACAGTCCAAGTATCGGGTATACAACAGTCCGAGTATCGGGTATACAACAGCCCAAGTATCGGGTATACAACAGTCCAAGTACCGGGTATACAACAGTCCGAGTATCGGGTATACAACAGCCCAAGTATCGGGTATACAACAGTCCAAGTATCGGGTATACAACAGTCCAAGTGTCGGGTATACAACAGTCCAAGTGTCGGGTATACAACAGTCCGAGTATCGGGTATACAACAGTCCAAGTATCGGGTATACAACAGTCCAAGTGTCGGGTATACAACAGTCTAAGTGTCGGGTATACAACAGTCCGAGTATCTGGTGTACAACAACCCAAGTATCGTGTATACAACAGCCCAAGTGTCGGGTATACAACAGTCCGAGTATCGGGTATACAACAGTCCAAGTATCGGGTATACAACAGTCCAAGTATCGGGTATACAACAGTCCAAGTATCGGGTATACAACAGTCCAAGTGTCGGGTATACAACAGTCCAAGTATCGGGTATACAACAGTCCAAGTGGGTATACAACAGTCCGAGTATCGGGTATACAACAGTCCAAGTATCGGGTATACAACAGTCCAAGTATCGGGTATACAACAGTCCAAGTATCGGGTATACAACAGTCCAAGTATCGGGTATACAACAGTCCAAGTATCGGGTATACAACAGTCCAAGTATCGGGTATACAACAGTCCAAGTATCGGGTATACAACAGTCCAAGTATCGGGTATACAACAGTCCAAGTATCGGGTATACAACAGTCCAAGTATCGGGTATACAACAGTCCAAGTATCGGGTATACAACAGCCCAAGTATCGGGTATACAACAGTCCAAGTACCGGGTATACAACAGTCCGAGTATCGGGTATACAAACGCCCAAGTACCGGGTATACAACAGTCCGAGTATCGGGTATACAACAGCCCAAGTATCGGGTATACAACAGCCCAAGTGTCGGGTATACAACAGTCCAAGTAGCTGGTATACAACAACCCAAGTACCGGGTATACAACATCCCAAGTACCGGGTATACAACAACCCAAGTACCGGGTATACAACAGTCCAAGTATCGGGTATACAACAGTCCAAGTGTCGGGTATACAACAGTCTAAGTGTCGGGTATACAACAGTCCAAGTATCGGGTATACAACATTCCAAGTACCGGGTATACAACAGTCCAAGTGTCGGGTATACAACAGTCCAAGTGTCGGGTATACAACAGTCCAAGTATCGGGTATACAACAGTCCAAGTATCGGGCATACAACAGTCCAAGTATCGGGTATACAACATTCCAAGTATCGGGTATACAACATTCCGAGTATCGGGTATACAACATGTCAAGTATCGGGTATACAACAGTCCAAGTATCGGGTATACAACAGTCCAAGTATCGGGTATACAACAGTCCAAGTATCGGGTATACAACTGTCCAAGTATATGGTATACAACAGTCCAAGTATCGGGTATACAACAGTCTGAGTATCGGGTATACAACAGCCCAAGTGTCGGGTATACAACAGTCCAAGTACCGAGTATACAACAGTCCAAGTATCGGTTATACAATAATCCATGTCGCTGGTATACAACAACCCAAGTACCGGGTATACAACATCCCAAGTACCGGGTATACAACAACCCAAGTACCGGGTATACAACAGTCCAAGTATCGGGTATACAACAGTCCAAGTGTCGGGTATACAACAGTCCGAGTATCGGGTATACAACAGTCCAAGTGTCGGGTATACAACAGTCCTAGTGTCGGGTATACAACTGTCCAAGTATCGGGTATACAACAGTCCAAGTATCGGGTATACAACAGTCCAAGTGTCGGGTATACAACAGTCCAAGTATCGGGTATACAACAGTCCAAGTATCGGGTATACAACAGTCCAAGTATCGGTTATACAACAGTCCAAGTATCGGGCATACAACAGTCCAAGTATCGGGTATACAACAGTCCAAGTATCGGGTATACAACAGTCCAAGTATCGGGTATACAACAGTCCAAGTATCGGGTATACAACAGTCCAAGTATCGGGTATACAACAGTCCAAGTATCGGGTATACAATAGCCCAAGTTTCGGGTATACAACAGTCAGAGTATCGGGTATACAACAGCCCAAGTGTCGGGTATACAACAGTCCAAGTGTCAGGTATACAACAGTCCAAGTATCGGGTATACAACAGTCCAAGTATCGGGTATACAACAGCCCACGTGTCGGGTATACAACAACCCAAGTGTCGGGTATACAACAGTCCAAGTACCGGGTATACAACAGTCCGAGTATCGGGTATACAACAGCACAATTATCGGGTATACAACAGTCCAAGTACCGGGTATACAACAGTCCAAGTATCGGGTATACAACAATCCAAGTATCGGGTATACAACAGTCCGAGTATCGGGTCTACAACAGTCCAAGTATCGGGTATACAACAGCCCAAGTATCGGGTATACAACAGTCCAAGTATCGGGTATACAACAGTCCGAGTATCGGGTATACAACAGTCCAAGTGTCGGGTATACACAACCCAAGTATCGGGTATACAACAGTCCAAGTATCGGGTATACATCAGTCCGAGTATCGGGTATACAACAGTCCAAGTATCGGGTATACACCAGTCCGAGTATCGGGTATACAACAGCCCAAGTATCGGGTATACAACAGCCCAAGTATCGGGTATACAACAGTCCAAGTATCGGATATACAACAGTCCAAGTATCGGGTATACAACAGTCCGAGTATCGGGTATACACTAGTCCAAGTGTCGGGTATACAACAGTCCGAGTATCGGGTATACAACAGTCCGAGTATCGGGTATACAACAGTCCAAGTATCGGGTATACAACAGCCCACGTGTCGGGTATACAACAGTCCAAGTATCGGGTATACAACAGCCCAAGTATCTGGTATACAACAGTCCAAGTATCGGGTATACAACAGTCCGAGTATCGGTTATACAACAGCCCAAGTATCGGGTATACAACAGTCCAAGTACCGGGTATACAACAGTCCGAGTATCGGGTATACAAAAGCCCAAGTATCGGGTATACAACAGTCCAAGTATCGGTTATACAACAGTCCAAGTGTCGGGTATACAACAGTCCAAGTGTCGGGTATACAACAGTCCGAGTATCGGGTATACAACAGTCCAAATATCGGGTATACAACAGTCCAAGTGTCGGGTATACAACAGTCTAAGTGTCGGGTATACAACAGTCCGAGTATCGGGTATACAACAACCCAAGTATCGTGTATACAACAGCCCAAGTGTCGGGTATACAACAGTCCAAGTAGCTGGTATACAACAACCCAAGTACCGGGTATACAACATCCCAAGTACCGGGTATACAACAACCCAAGTACCGGGTATACAACAGTCTAAGTATCGGGTATACAACAGTCCAAGTGTCGGGTATACAACAGTCCGAGTATCGGGTATACAACAGTCCAAGTGTCGGGTATACAACAGTCCAAGTGTCGGGTATACAACAGTCCAAGTATCGGGTATACAACAGTCCAAGTATCGGGTATACAACAGTCCAAGTATCGGGTATACAACAGTCCAAGTATCGGGTATACAACAGTCCAAGTATCGGGTATACAACAGTCCAAGTATCGGGTATACAACATCCCAAGTACCGGGTATACAACAACCCAAGTACCGGGTATACAACAGTCTAAGTATCGGGTATACAACAGTCCAAGTGTCGGGTATACAACAGTCCGAGTATCGGGTATACAACAGTCCAAGTGTCGGGTATACAACAGTCCAAGTATCGGGTATACAACAGTCCAAGTATCGGGTATACAACAGTCCAAGTATCGGGTATACAACAGTCCAAGTATCGGGTATACAACAGTCCAAGTATCGGGTATACAACAGTCCAAGTGTCGGGTATACAACAGTCCAAGTATCGGGTATACAACATCCCAAGTACCGGGTATACAACAACCCAAGTACCGGGTATACAACAGTCTAAGTATCGGGTATACAACAGTCCAAGTGTCGGGTATACAACAGTCCGAGTATCGGGTATACAACAGTCCAAGTATCGGGTATACAACAGTCCAAGTGTCGGGTATACAACAGTCCAAGTGTCGGGTATACACACCCAAGTACGGGTATACAACAGTCCAAGTATCGGGTATACAACAGTCCAAGTGTCGGGTATACAACAGTCCAAGTGTCGGGTATACAACAGTCCAAGTATCGGGTATACAACAGTCCAAGTATCGGGTATACAACAGTCCAAGTGTCGGGTATACAACAGTCCAAGTATCGGGTATACAACAGTCCAAGTATCGGGTATACAACAGTCCAAGTATCGGGTATACAACAGTCCAAGTATCGGGTATACAACAGTCCGAGTATCGGGTATACAACAGTCAAGTATCGGGTATACAACAGTCCAAGTATCGGGTATACAACAGTCCAAGTATCGGGTATACAACAGTCCAAGTATCGGGTATACAACAGTCCAAGTATCGGGTATACAACAGTCCAAGTATCGGGTATACAACAGTCCGAGTATCGGGTATACAACAGCCCAAGTGTCGGGTATACAACAGTCCAAGTATCGGGTATACAACAGTCCAAGTATCGGGTATACAACAGTCCAAGTATCGGGTATACAACAGTCCAAGTATCGGGTATACAACAGTCCAAGTATCGGGTATACAACAGCCCAAGTATCGGGTATACAACAGTCCAAGTATCGGGTATACAACAGTCCGAGTATCGGGTATACAACAGTCCAAGTATCGGGTATACAACAACCCAAGTATCGGGTATACAGCAGTCCAAGTGTCGGGTATACAACAGTCCAAGTATCGGGTATACAACAGTCCGAGTATCGGGTATACAACAGTCCAAGTATCGGGTATACAACAGTCCAAGTATCGGGTATACAACAGTCCAAGTATCGGGTATACAACAGTCCAAGTATCCGGTATACAACATTCCGAGTATCGGGTATACAACAGTCCAAGTATCGGGTATACAACAGTCCAAGTATCGGGTATACAACAGTCCAAGTATCGGGTATACAACAGTCCAAGTATCGGGTATACAACAGTCCAAGTATCTGGTATACAACAGTCCAAGTACCGGGTATACAACAGTCCGAGTATCGGGTATACAACAGCCAAGTATTGGGTATACAACAGTCCAAGTACCGGGTATACAACAGTCCAAGTATCGGATATACAACAGTCCAAGTATCGGGTATACAACAGTCCGAGTATCGGGTATACAACAGTCCAACTATCGGGTATACAACAGTCCAAGTATCGGGTATACAACAGTCCAAGTATCGGCATACAACAGTCCAAGTATCGGGTATACAACAGTCCAAGTATCGGGTATACAACAGCCCAAGTATCGGGTATACAACAGTCCAAGTATCGGGTATACAACAGTCCGAGTATCGGGTATACAACAGTCCAAGTGTCGGGTATACACAACCCAAGTATCGGGTATACAACAGTCCAAGTATCGGGTATACAACAGTCCGAGTATCGGGTATACAACAGTCCAAGTATCGGGTATACAACAGTCCAAGTGTCGGGTATACAACAGTCTAAGTGTCGGGTATACAACAGTCCGAGTATCGGGTATACAACAGCCCAAGTATCGGGTATACAACAGCCCAAGTGTCGGGTATACAACAGTCCAAGTAGCTGGTATACAACAATCCAAGTATCGGGTATACAACATTCCAAGTATCGGGTATACAACAACCCAAGTATCGGGTATACAACAGTCCAAGTATCGGGTATACAACAGTCCAAGTGTCGGGTATACAACAGTCCGAGTATCGGGTATACAACAGTCCAAGTGTCGGGTATACAACAGTCCAAGTGTCGGGTATACAACAGTCCAAGTATCGGGTATACAACAGTCCAAGTATCGGGTATACAACAGTCCAAGTGTCGGGTATACAACAGTCCAAGTATCGGGTATACAACAGTCCAAGTATCGGGTATACAACAGTCCAAGTATCGGGTATACAACATCCCAAGTATCGGGTATACAACAGTCCAAGTATCGGGTATACAACAGTCCAAGTATCGGGTATACAACAGTCCAAGTATCGGGTATACAACAGCCCAAGTATCGGGTATACAACAGTCCAAGTATCGGGTATACAACAGTCCAAGTATCGGGTATACAACAGTCCGAGTATCGGGTATACAACAGCCCAAGTGTCGGGTATACAACAATCCAAGTATCGGGTATACAACAGTCCAAGTATCGGGTATACAACAGTCCGAGTATCGGGTATACAACAGCCTTGTTTGTGTTTCAGATCCTTATCAGTGAGGTCGAGCTGCACATGTTGCGTGAGGGACAGTGTATGAGGAACAGAATAGAAATGTACGACCGTACTACATCGGAGGAGGATCGTACCGGAGTCTACTGCGTCGGACCCGTACAAGACTACAAATCCGAGTCCAACCGTGTGTTCTTGCGAATCCTTGGTAGCAGGTTATCCGAGAAACCGGTCATATTTGGGAGGTACACCGTCTACAAACCAGCGAAAAATGATGCCTCAGGTATGTTAGTTTTCTTCACACGATTAGTTTACTACACGTCCATTGCGTTATATATACATCATTAACAAGGTAGTTTCATTGGTACAGCTGACCGATTACAGACGGATCTGTAGTCCAGTGGTAACACGCTGGACTGGTAATCCAGGGATCGCAGGTTTGATCCCCCGTCTGACCATAATAAAATTAACAGTCTTTCAGATGGGACGTTAAACCGAGGTCTCGTGTCGGTGCTTTACACCGTGCACGTAAAAGAACCAGAGGAGACTCTGGAATGAGTCTCTGTCTGTATCATTGCACTATCATCCAAAATCTAAAATGACTAATATATTCAGGAGGCGTCGCTCATATGGGCAACCGGTAGCGACGATAAATAAACGTAAAACACACACACACAGCTGACTGCAGTACCGTAGCCAGAGGGAAATGTCAACCGAGGCAATCTAGTGGGGTCCGGGGGCATGTTCCCCTTTGAAATTGTTGGGGTATAGAAGCGATGCCCAACGTTTTCTGATTTATTGAGTTTAGACGTATAATTATGCACTGACCTTTCAGCTCTCTAGCGGTCAACATTTTATACAGCAAATGGATATTTTTTGGCATTTTTTTAATATAATTTTTCATTTATTTTTTGTTTGCTTTGGAAATTTTAACATAGGGCAGCTGCCTCGGTGTGCCTCCGTGTGGCTACGGACCTGGATTCTAGTGTCCTTGCTGAATTCATTTCGCGATATAATACTCTAGTGTTTCTCCTAATTGGGGGACACATACTTCTAATGTATCTTCATATTCCTACAGTGTTTCTTCCAAGCATTTGTCATTATTGGTGATTGGCATGCCATCGATTCTCTTTAATGAGAGACATCGGTCAGTTACTGCCCCTGAATACTCTCTAAAAGTAGATAGGTATTATTAAGTGTTTCCTCTGTTTTTATCGTTGTTTCGTTTGCACCACATGCTAACAATTTTATACCACTATTACTTCGTATGATTATTAAATTATTATATCTCAACATATTTCCCACAGTATATGCAATGGGTACTTATTTGTAAACTAATGTGATCACTTAATTAACACGTTTTTGATAAAATCACATTTATCATACCGCAACATCTGGTTAGGGCACAACAGTCAAAACAAAGGAGTCTAACTAAAAGGACCTATTCACATATTGGAATAAATCAGACTTTATCTGCCAAGGGAGGTAATAGAAAATTACAGATGTCTCTCATTATTTGATGGCATTGTAACATGGTTATTCCTCAGTCACATAATTGCCCTAACAGAACACAAGAATGCATGTGCCTAATTGGTTTATAATTTGTTATTTCATATATTTGCAGAACCTTGTAATTCCCAGCATGAGTTTTACTGTGATGGAATGTGCATTAATCAAGCTCTAGTGTGTAATGGTCACAGGAACTGTCCAGATAGCGGTAACGACGAGAAAGGTTGTGCATCTGCAGGTAATAAATACCAGCGTACGCGTTACTGCATGCCGCTAGTACACGTGTATAAGTGACACTTACACCGTTGTTTAACACATATTTATTTGATCTGGATTGCGAAACAAGTTTTTACAACATTAGATTAATCACTCTTGAAACCTGATTTCGGATGGAATCCATCGCCATGAGGGATAGAGATGAGACAATGCTGGCTAAGGTACACCATTATCACTTGATGGGGGTAATAACCACGTCTGCAAGTGGTAACGAACGTATGGACGCATTCTCGTAACCCTTTGAAAATCAAGTAATTGAAATGAATTCTTGATGCTTATATATCATGACCGTTCCGTTCATATCTTAATTAACGTCTTGGGAGACACTTTACGACACCAGACACTATAACACTGTAATGAAATGTGCCTACAGTAATCAACTACCAAACATGGAAGCTTAGTTAAAGGCGATGTTCACATAACTGAGCATATTTCAATGTAGAGCATTTTCTTTTATGATGAAGTATGATATAACGAATTATGTTGTTTGTTTTCTTTCGGTAAAAGAATAATTCCTGCAGCAAATATACTCCGATAAATCATGCAGCAAATATACTCCGATAAATCATGCAGCAAATATACTCCGATAAATCATGCAGCAAATATACTCCGATAAATCATGCAGAAAATATACTCCGATAAATCATGCAGCAAATATATTCCGATAAATCATGCAGCAAATATACTCCGATAAATCATGCAGCAAATATACTCCGATAAATCATGCAGCAAATATACTCCGATAAATCATGCAGCAAATATACTCCGATAAATCATGCAGCAAATATAGTCCGATAAATCATGCAGCAAATATACTCCGATAATACATGCAGCAAATATACTCCGATAAATCATGCAGCAAATATACTCCGATAAATCCTGCAGCAAATATACTCCGATAAATCATACAGCGCAGCAATATCCGTTCCAGAGTCTGCATGGTTATTCTGAGACAACATGTATCTTGTTTTTCAGGAGCAATGAGTAACAATGCAAAAGCCATCCAGAGTCTGCACGATCATTCTGAGACAACATGTATCTTGTTTTTCAGGAGCAACGAGTAACAATGCAAAAGCCATTCCATTGGTGGCTGTGATTCTCGCTGGAGTAGGTGGGGTTGTTCTCGTCATCGTTATCATCGCATTGTGCGTCACGTGCAGATACAAGAGCGGTCAACGCAGTAAGCGCAAGACGGCACTTCAAAAACAGGACAGCATGAAAAGGAATGCTCTAGAAATGGCCGTGAGCGATAGTACGAACACAGCCTACCAGCTGGCGAAGCAGAACAATCAGGGCAGTTACTATTCCTTACCACGACCTGCTGGTCACGCCACGATGATGCAACACCGAGGGAGTTTCTCAAACAAAGTGCCCTCTGAAGGCGAGTACGGGGACCAGATGTCAGATTCAAGCGGTTACAAGACGTTTCTGCAGTTAGAACAGAATCTTGATGATTCCAGCCGGTGTCCGTCCCCTTACAGCCCGGGATTTACTACTATAATAGAGCAGCATCCGCTTCCGCCTGGAATGACACCGAATTTGGGATGGAATTACCAGGGTGATGCAACAGGTGTACCAAGTCTAGCCGAAAATTTGTCAAAATTGCAACAATATACTCATTTTAATAGTGCTCTACCAAAAACAATACCTACCCAGGCTGGCGAATCTCCTAATGTGGGCATGACAATGGACTTTAGATATGACCCATCACCAACTGTTTATCCGGCGACTAAATTTAGAATCAAGTCCCCGGATGTTAGTTATGGCTGGAGCCCAGACAATCAAACCGGAAATCCGTCCGTAAAGTCTCTCACATTCAAAAACCAAGATGCCGACGCGGCACCGGATCTAACACGGGAGATTGAAACAACGTGATGAAAGCTGTTCAAAAGCACGCATTGAAATGAACGGTGACATGGCTATTAAAGTGTTCAAAACATGGGATCAAATCATTCGGAAATGAAACATCCGTGATCTTTTACAACACGGTCAGTTGTCATCATTTATCATCTTAATAATCATTTCAGTGCATATGATATCAATCAAAATTAAATTATGCTATAAAATCATGAGATATTATTGTTGAATGCAATATCAGCTAGGTCCCACGTCTAGTGGGGAGTAGGAATGTACTGTCGACAAGGAACCCGTGTGTTGCATCACGTAGGAGAGAGTGCACGTGATTGAATTGAAATCACGTGATACAGATATACGTGCCATAGATCACGTGAGATCATTAAGTGCAGTGTAGCTCGTAGGGTCAATGTGGAGCCTGCAGTGCAATGAAACAGTCACAGGTTATCATCAGGGGGATTACATCGAGGATGATTCAGACAGATGTTTTGAGATGCATTAATTTAGTGTTGATTAGATGAGTAACAATGTTAGGTAGGACACGTGTCAAGTATGGCCACGTGTAACAAATACGTGTAAAGTACGGACATATGCCACAGTGGAAACACGTCTAGAGTTGGGACATATGTCACAGTGGAAAACACGTCTAGAGGTTGGGACATATGTCACAGTGGAAAAACACGTCTAAAGTTGGGACATATGTCACAGTGGAAAACACGTCTAGAGGTTCGGACATATGTCACAGTGGAAAAACACGTCTAGAGTTGGGACATATGTCACAGTGGAAAAACACGTCTAGAGTTGGGACATATGTCACAGTGGAAAACACGTCTAGAGGTTGGGACATATATCACAGTGGACAAACACGTCTAGAGTTGGGACATATGTCACAGTGGAAAAACACGTCTAGAGTTGGGACATATGTCACAGTGGAAAACACGTCTAGAGGTTGGGACATATGTCACTGTGGAAAACCGTCTAGAGTTGGGACATATGTCACAGTGGAAAACATGTCTAGAGTTGGGACATATGTCACAGTGGAAAAACACGTCTAGAGTTGGGACATATGTCACAGTGGAAAAACACGTCTAGAGTTGGGACATATGCCACAGTGGAAAACACGTCTAGAGGTTGGGACATATGTCACAGTGGAAAATCACGTCTAGAGGTTGGGACATATGTCACAGTGGAAACACGTCTAGAGTTGGGACATATGTCACAGTGGAAAACACGTCTAGAGGTTGGGACATATGTCACAGTGGAAAAACACGTCTAGAGTTGGGACATATGTCACAGTGGAAAAACACGTCTAGAGTTGGGACATATGTCACAGTGGAAAAACACGTCTAGAGTTGGGACATATGTCACAGTAGAAAAACACGTCTAGAGTTGGGACATATGTCACAGTGGAAAAACACGTCTAGAGTTGGGACATATGCCACAGTGGAAAACACGTCTAGAGGTTGGGACATATGTCACAGTGGAAAATCACGTCTAGAGTTGGGACATATGTCACAGTGGAAAACACGTCTAGAGGTTGGGACATATGTCACAGTGGAAAAACACGTCTAGAGTTGGGACATATGTCACAGTGGAAAAACACGTCTAGAGTTGGGACATATGTCACAGTGGAAAAACACGTCTAGAGGTTGGGACATATGTCACAGTGGAAAAACACGTCTAGAGTTGGGACATATGTCACTGTGGAAAACACGTCTAGATTTGGGACATATGTCACAGTGGAAAACATGTCTAGAGTTGGGACATATGTCACAGTGGAAAAACACGTCTAGAGTTGGGACATATGTCACAGTGGAAAACACGTCTAGAGTTGGGACATATGTCACAGTGGAAAAACACGTCTAGAAGTTGGGACATATGTCACCACGGATCAAGAGTTAACAGTAGTTGTAACAGGATTGAAAAAACTAATATTATATATAATATGATGCAAATTGTCAAATCATAGTCTGCAATGTTTGAAACTATGTCACGTGTTACGGCAAATACATTGTAGACGATATGAAGGGTGTACCCATTGTGAATCACGCACGCGAGGAAGCTTTCACTAGATGCGGTACCACACGCCTGTCTACTCGGCGTAGCGCACACCGTCAAAGAACCCGTGCCATAACGTTGAATGTGCCATCATTTTAGTCTGTTTATTTACGTAGTACTCTAGGAATGTACATTCTGAATGTCACGTGTATCTGAAGACTGTCATGTGTATCCGTAGAATGTCACAGGCACTTTCAGAATGTCATATAAACATGCTGAATGCCACATGTACCTGCTTGAATGCCACATGTACCTGCTTGAATGTCGCGTGTACCTGATGAATGTCATGTGTTTATGTAGAATGCCACATGTACCTGCTGAAGTCACGCGCATACGTAGAATGTCACGGACACCCGCTAAATGTCACGTATATAATTATGAATGTCACGTGTACTTGCTGAATTTCACGTGCATATTCAGACTTCACATGTATATGCCGAATGTCACGTGTACATGCTGAGTTGTACGTGTACATCTGCTGAATGGCACATGTGACAGCTGAATGGCACGTGTATATATATAGAATGCCACGTGTACCTGCATAATGCCACGTGTACCTGCATAATGCCACATGCATATGCATACTGTCACGTGTATATGTAGAATGTCACGTGTACCTGCAGAATGCCACGTGTACCTGCAGAATGCCACGTGTACATGCCAAATGCTACGTGTAACTGAAGAATGACACATTTATTTGCTGAATGGCACGTGTACATGTTGAATGTCACGTGTACCTGCAGAATGTCACGCGTACATGCTGAATGCTACGTGTATGTACGCTATTTATTATACTTATATTCGTCCGTGCATGAACACTCGAGTTAAATGTGGCTATATACTTGTATACTATCACATAACGCACATATATCATCTATATTTCCAAACGTTTTGCCTGTGTTTAAAGCAGCATTACATCGTAATAAAGGATGTTTTTGGTAAAATATAAATACTAATGTGTGTGCGTTTACAAAAATCGAAATAGTCGCTCAGAAACGATAAAATTCCAATAAATTTAAACCGTTGTATACGCGAATTTGTTTATCAACACACGAAATATAAACACGCACAGCGCGCATGCGTGAAACAACAAAGTAGAAAACAATGTATATATTTTGAACATGAAATACTATCTATCTATCTTCCTCTAATGTCGAACCCCTCGCGGGGATGTAGAAATGTCCCGAAAAGACTTAGCTAACAGAGGTATGAATCAACATATCAAGTAATTTAATTAAAAAGACAACCTGGGACAAATGGGGACGATGCATTTCGAATGTAAACAAGTGCGGATGATGCGTTCCGGTTGCAAACAAGTGCGTGACCGATCGACTCGGAAAGTCCTAGTTTCGGTTTCGAGTTTGTTTTATCGCAAAAAAACACTGTTTACCAAATGAACATAAGCATACAATGTATAATGTTAGAATGTGTAGCAGCATTGCTACCCATACGTGAAATTTGAATTTTTCAAATATCTTTTATTTCATACGATGTAATGCTGCTTTAAGCAACATATATTATCTACTTTATCGCATTTCGTAATATAAATAATGATATATCAGGAATTATTGGTTATGATCAACGAAATTATATCTTTATAGATTTGTGTAAAATATTGTTATTAAAATGTTGAGTTAATGTTTTATGGACACACTGTAGACTGCTGGTGTCCGATCTGCAGGACTGCTTGTGTCCGGTCAGCAGGACTGATTGTGCCCGGTCTGCAGGACTGATTGTTGTGCCCGGTCTGCAGGACTGCTTGTGCCCGGTCTGCAGGACTGCTTGTGTCCGGTCTGCAGGACTGTTTGTGCCCGGTCTGTTGGAATGCTGGTATCCGGTCTGCAGGACTGTTTGTGACCGGTCTGTTGGAATGCTGGTGTCCGGTCTGTTGGAATGCTGGTGTCCGGTATGCAGGACTGCTTGTGCCCGGTATATTGGAATGCTGGTATCCGGGCTGCTTCATAACTCGAGACCACTGTCACTGTTGGATGTATAGCTCAACTAGTTTCTTGTTTTCTTTACTTCCGAGATCTCAACACAAGACGTATCCGTGATCCGAGCACATGAAGTACCCGTGATCCGAGCACGTGCAGTACCCGTGATCCGAGCACGTGCATTATCCGTACTCCGAGCACGTGGAGTAAATCCCACAGAGTTCTTGGTAAACGTCTGCTGTTAGCGATTGCTTGAATGTATTTTAACTTTTTAAGATGTTGATGTTCGTGTACATGTTGTAGATATGTAGAATAAACCAGATTATTGATCTTAAAATGACTAATAATATGCTATTAATATAAACGTAACGTTCTGTATATTGTGCTACAGAATAAATTGATTTAAGATTTCATTATCTTGATATTTAGTAAATCCAGTACTTGAACAATACCTCATTACGGTGTAAGGGAGACAACAGTAGTATCTGTTAGATATAATTACGGATTGAATTGTCTCCCTTACACCATGACATTACATGCTTTTGTTTGTTTTGGCGTACCCCGGTTTAGCAACTTAGGCCTATGTCATATCATTATGACGAATCTCCAGCTATTAGTGGTGAAGGAAGACCCCCTGGTACCCATTCGAGCAATATTTCAGGCATAGAAGGGCACCCAGGTGGAACCATCGATCTTTCACAAACCACCTGGCCGGATGCTAATGGTCATACAAAAGTGTTTATTTTCCTTTGTCAGAGCCTGCGGTAAAGGGCTATTTAAGGTTAAACTTTATTTATTTTACAACGATTGCGAAGCAAGTTTTAACAACTTATATTAATCACTCTCGTTGGCGCGGATGAAAGCGTATATGTGGTCATTCGTGTGGGAGGAAACCGGAGTAGGCCTACCCGGAGAAAACCCACATGTCCGATCTGGCGACCACCGTACCATCTCACACACTTCCCGGTCCGAGGATCGAACCCGGGTTGCATTGGTGAGAAGCGAGCGCGCTAACGACTGCGCTAATCGGACAAAGGGCTGTTGAAGACTAACTTGTCGGAGTCTGCCGAGAAGGGCTGTTGAGGTCTAAGTCCCACCCCCTGCTTAGCCGGTTCTTTTAATGTGCATTCAAGCTAGGCCTACTTATTTTGTAAAGCTGGTAACTCACCAACCTTACAATGACAGAAAGTCTCGATGAGGACGTATCGCTATGTGACAGATGTTTTATTTTCTCCATTAAACTTATTTTAGGGTCATAAAGTTCTATGTCTTGTTATTCCCTCACCATTACTGCATATAAATACATAATAATAATAATATAATAATAATAATGATAATAATAATAATAATAATAATATAATAATAATGATAATAATAATATAATAATAATAATATAATAATAATAATATAATAATAATAATGATAATAATGATGATAACGACTTTATTTAACGAGATAACTCATTGGAAAAATTAAGTCAATCAACAATGAGGCCCTCTACAAATTAAAACATGAATTAGCACCATGAACCATGTAAACAATGACCAGTAATACAGCGGGGCATGTGGAATGAGATATAAGTTTAAACATGTGTTACTGCCTCTTTAACAGACGGATCTGTAGTCCAGCGGTAACACGCTGGACTGGTAATCCAGGGATCGCAGGTTTGATCCCCCGCTTGACACTAATACAATGAACAGTCTTTCAGATGGGACTTTAAACCGAAGTCTCGTGTCGGTGCTGTACATCGTGCACGTAAAAGAACAAGAGGATACTCTATAATGGGTCTGGTCTCTGTATGTATCATTTCACTATCCTCCAAAAATCTAAAATGACTAATCTCTTCAGGAGGCGTCGCTCATATGGGCAACAGGTAGCGACGATAAATAAACGTAAAACACACACACGCACTGCCTCTTCAATATACATAATACAGGCAAAAGGCGTGGGCCACAAGTGCAAATCTCATTCACATCGGCCCCCAAGCTGCAACATCTAATACTTAACATGTAAACGACCCGCCAGACCTACACGTCATCATAGATGGCGTTCGCATCACAACAATGACAAGTGAATACCAGGGGATAAAAACGTCGAGTGGTGCGTGTGAATCCATTGATACTTGTGAGAACTTGATAGGGCGTAAACTAACTTCACTGAACGCCAAGCCGCCACTCTACTTTTGTTTTGTTTTGGACTGTTCAATTACCATATCATCGTATGTTTCTGTCTATTTCTCGATGTTATTACATGCAAATATACGATGTGAGTGAAGTTAGCAGTGAGCAGTGTACTGCCAGTGTAGTGCTGTACTGCTAGCAGTGAGCAGTGAGTAGTGTAATCCAGCAGTGAGTTATGTATTCTAGTAGTGAATGATGTGTATATGCCAAATTTCGAAAATAAAAATAAATGTTTTTTTATTTTTTTACTGCCAGTGTACTGCTGTACTGCTGGCAGTGAGCAGTGTACTGCTGTACTGCTAGCAGTGAGCAGTGAGTAGTGTAATCCAGCAGTGAGTTATGTATTCTAGTAGTGAATGATATGCAAATGCAAAGCCGGCCCCCAAAAATAAAATAATAATTTTTTTATTTATTTTTAATAAAATAAAATTTGGATTTTTTTTCTCGAAAATTGTTTACGGGTCGGTTGCGTAACTGGAAACAAGACAAATAGGCTTTACTTCAGTAATGAGCGGAGATGTACGAGCGGTGTAGTGTAGCAGTGGGTGGTGTATGATGTGTAAATGCAAATTTTGGAAAATATATTTTTTTCACCATAAAATTTGCTTTCCTGGCAATGAGCAGTAGGGGCATGTACGTGTGGTGTATTCCAGCAGTGGGTGGTGTTTCTAGTAGTGAATGATGTGCAAATGCAAATGTTCCGGTAAATAATGCAAATAATACAAATAATACAAACGAATTTTTTTCTTTCGTTGTTTATGCTTTACTTCAGCAATGAGCGGTGTGATTTAGCGATGAGCGACTCATTCCAGTTCTGTACTGTTGTACTGTTGTACTGCTTGATGGCAGTGAGCAGTGGTAAAATGTACGAGTGTACGAGCAGTGTATTTCAGCAGTGGATGCAAATTTGTGGAGACAAAAAAATGGTTTATTCCCCCCCCCCCCGAAAAGTTGCATGTACACATCATTCACTACTACAACACACCACGTACTGCTGGGTTACACTTCCCACTGCTGGATTACACTTCCCACTGCTGGATTACACTTCCCACTGCCGGATTACACTTCCCACTGCTGGATTACACTTCCCACTGCTGGATTACACTTCCCACTGCTGGATTACACGTCCCACTGCTGGATTACACTACCCACTGCTGGATTACACTTACCACTGCTGGATTACACTACCCACTGCTGGATTACACTTCCCACTGCTGGATTACCATACCCACTGCTGGATTACACTTCCCACTGCTGGATTACACTACCCACTGCTGGATTACACTACTCACTGCCCACTGCTAGCAGTACAGCAGTACACTGCTCACTGCTAACTTCACACACATATTGTACACGGATTTCAAAAATCAGGTACACGGTTAGGTGGGACAGACTTTAGGTGGGACGCAGTTATTGATATAGTGGTCTCGGATGGGTTGGACAGACTTTAGGTGGGACGCAGGTATTGATATAGTGGTCTCGGATGGGTTGGACAGACTTTAGGTGGGACGCAGTTATTGATATAGTGGTCTCGGATGGGTTGGACAGACTTTAGGTGGGACGCAGTTATTGATATAGTGGTCTCGGATTGGTTGGACAGACTTTAGGTGGGACGCAGTTATTGATATAGTGGTCTCGGATTGGTTGGACAGACTTTAGGTGGGACGCAGTTATTGATATAGTGGTCTCGGATTGGTTGGACAGACTTTAGGTGGGACGCAGTTATTGATATAGTGGTCTCGGATTGGTTGGACAGACTTTAGGTGGGACGCAGTTATTGATATAGTGGTCTCGGATGGGTTGGACAGACTTTAGGTAGGACGCAGTTATTGATATAGTGGTCTCGGATTGGTTGGACAGACTTTAGGTGGGACGCAGTTATTGATATAGTGGTCTCGGATTGGTTGGACAGACTTTAGGTGGGACGCAGTTATTGATATAGTGGTCTCGGATGGGTTGGACAGACTTTAGGTGGGACGCAGTTATTGATATAGTGGTCTCGGATGGGTTGGACAGACTTTAGGTGGGACGCAGTTATTGATATAGTGGTCTCGGATTGGTTGGACAGACTTTAGGTGGTACGCAGTTATTGATATAGTGGTCTCGGATTGGTTGGACAGACTTTAGGTGGTACGCAGTTATTGATATAGTGGTCTCGGATTGGTTGGACAGATTTTAGGTGGGACGCAGTTATTGATATAGTGGTCTCGGATGGGTTGGACAGACTTTAGGTGGGACGCAGTTATTGATATAGTGGTCTCGGATGGGTTGGACAGACTTTAGGTAGGACGCAGTTATTGATATAGTGGTCTCGGATGAGTTGGGCAGACTTTAGGTGGGACGCAGTTATTGATATAGTGGTCTCCGATTGGTTGGACAGACTTTAGGTGGGACGCAGTTATTGATATAGTGGTCTCGGATTGGTTGGACAGACTTTAGGTGGGACGCAGTTATTGATATAGTGGTCTCGGATGAGTTGGACAGACTTTAGGTGGGATGCAGTTATTGATATAGTGGTCACGGATGGGTTGGACAGACATTAGGTGGGACGCAGTTATTGATATAGTGGTCTCGGATGGGTTGGACAGACATTAGGTGGGACGCAGTTATTGATATAGTGGTCTCGGATTGGTTGGACAGACTTTAGGTGGGACGCAGTTATTGATATAGTGGTCTCGGATGGGTTGGACAGACTTTAGGTGGGACGCAGTTATTGATATAGTGGTCTCGGATGGGTTGGACAGACTTTAGGTGGGACGTAGTTATTGATATAGTGGTCTCGGATTGGTTGGACAGACTTTAGGTGGGACGCAGTTATTGATATAGTGGTCTCGGATTGGTTGGACAGACTTTAGGTGGGACGCAGTTATTGATATAGTGGTCTCGGATTGGTTGGACAGACTTTAGGTGGGACGCAGTTATTGATATAGTGGTCTCGGATTGGTTGGACAGACTTTAGGTGGGACGCAGTTATTGATATAGTCGTCTCGGATTGATTGGACATACTTTAGGTGTATTGACAAAATCCTTAACTATTTGCATGCTGGGTATGGGTAAAATAAAGGCTACAAATTATTCAAATAATTGAAGCAGACAACAATTCATTATTGTGTGTTTGTTATTTGTAACCTAAATCTCTGGAAATATCACCACGGTCATAGAATTGTGTTGTTACGATGAAATATTTCACGTTTACATATATAACATTTATTTTATTTGACTTATTTTGACAATGTGTAGATATGTAAGTACATACATTGATGTTTTGGTAATGGATTCCGAACCACAAATTTATCCTAACAGTAAATGCTGCTATACATATTGTGCAATTCCCAACACACTAAAAGTAAAACCCGACAACACGTGGTCTATGTTGACGGGTAATAGCTCATAGCAGGTGACGATACACTGGCCATGGCTTGATGGGAGATTTAAATGCTATATTTCCGGAAGTCGCCTTTAAACACAGGTTTCACTGTACGAGATCAAAATCTTCCATCTTGGATTAGATCACACTTTGGAAGCCTTCTGTTAGTCTTCCGGCATGTACTGAGTGGGTGCGATTTCCATGAGCATCTGGACGTACATAGTCAATTTGTCTGAAATAGAAATATACTAGAGGTCCCATGGTCCACTGAAAAAGCCACATGTCTCGCTTCTAAATCGTATAGACGCGACCTACTTATGTACGTTGTCCAAGTCAGATAGATCAACGCATTGGCCAGTCTTAACGAAATATACACCTCGCTTCGCTAGAGGACATAGAAAACGCACACTTCGGATAAGTGTGTTTTACATGAATAACAATAACTATATAAATACATAGTTTTAAACATTTTGGAATATATTTAGTTGTTCAGTTTGTGTTTTGTAATAAAGATGTGACATATCTTTGATGGAATCCTTCGTATTTCATGTAATAATAATCATATAATAATAATAATAATAATAATAATAATAATAATAATAATAATAATAAAGACTTTATTTAACGAGAGTACTCATTTAACAAAAGTTAATCTACCATGAGGCCCTCAACATATATACAATCAAATGCAATCAAAAGATAGCACTATAAGTGAGAACTGCACATTGGAATAATATAGTAATGTAAAAGCTGAAAAATAGAGAAACTATATTTAATATGTAATGGAATATGATGATATATGGAATTGGCTAGCAGAGTAGAAAATGGGAATGAGACAATTAATGATACTAGATCTATCTAACAATATGCAGATTTGACTTGTAGTGGTATCTTCAAAATATGTATGAAATCAACTTAAAAACAGCAATATTTACGATTCTAATAAATATAGCAATCGCAATACACGTTTATAATAACAGTAGAAGTGCGCGATTAGTTTGAATTGTTATAGTTCCACCTTAAATAGAGAATTTTGAACTGTTGGATAGTTGGAGCATTTTGAACTGAGTGAGGCAATGAATTATGTAGATATGCGTTTTCTATGTCCTCTAGTATATAATGTAGGTGTGCGTTTTCTATGTCCTCTAGTATATAATGTAGGTGTGCGTTTTCTATGTCCTCTAGTATATAATGTAGGTGTTCGTTTTCTATGTCCTCTAGTATATAATGTAGGTGTGCGTTTTCTATATCCTCTAGTATATAATGTAGGTGTACGTTTTCTATGTCCTCTAGTATATAATGTAGGTGTACGTTTTCTATGTCCTCTAGTATATAATGTAGGTGTACGATTTCTATGTCCTCTAGTATATAATGTAGGTGTACGTTTTCTATGTCCTCTAGTATATAATGTAGGTGTACGTTTTCTATGTCCTCTAGCATATAATGTAGGTGTGCGTTTTCTATGTCCTCTAGTATATAATGTAGGTGTGCGTTTTCTATGTCCTCTAGTATATAATGTAGGTGTGCGTTTTCTATGTCCTCTAGTGTATAATGTAGGTGTGCGTTTTCTATGTCCTCTAGTATATAATGTAGGTGTGCGATTTCTATGTCCTCTAGTGTATAATGTAGATATGCGTTTTCTATGTCCTCTAGTATATAATGTAAGTGTACGTTTTCTATGCCCTCTAGTATATAATGTAGATATGCGTCTTCTATGTCCTCTAGTGTATAATGTAGATATGCGTTTTCTATGTCCTCTAGTGTATAATGTAGATATGCGATTTCTATGTCCTCTAGTGTATAATGTAGATATGAGTTTTCTATGTCCTCTAGTATATAATGTAAGTGTACGTTTTCTATGCCCTCTAGTATATAATGTAGATATGCGTCTTCTATGTCCTCTAGTGTATAATGTAGATATGCGTTTTCTATGTCCTCTAGTGTATAATGTAGATATGCGATTTCTATGTCCTCTAGTGTATAATGTAGATATGAGTTTTCTATGTCCTCTAGTGTATAATGTAGGTGTGCGTTTTCTATGTCCTCTAGTATATAAACAATACTTTGTCTTGGAACACATATATTAATAATGTAATGTATTGTAAATGTGTAATTCATTACTTTACCTTTGATCTCACATCAAAATATTTCCGTCCTTACATATGAGCACATTATTCTACAATACTTATATATTTCCTAGATAGATTATTGTTGTACTATATGGGGTAACTGGTCTAGTTCTTTAGATGATAGAGTTGTTACATTTCAAATGAGGGCTGCATGGTTAATTCTTGATAAAGATTCTGACAACCATTCAACTGAAATATTCCTTGAACTAAATTGGATGACATTTCCAGAAATGGTTATTTTTCACACAAAAAGCTGTCTTGGTGTATACAAGTCTAAAAGTTCGGCACTTGTCCTTCTGGTCTCGTTTTTAAACTGTTATAAGTATTCTGTTCCGTTGCAAAACAGTATCATAGTATTTTAAATGTTCTTAATGCACAACTCTTTCTGGTTGTTATGGTAACACATTTTACTTTCGTTGTCGTATTTTGGCCCCATTTCCTTAGAAACAGTCACATATATGCATGGATCGATCATGGTATTTAAATGTTCTTAATGCACAACTATGGTTGCTATGGTAACACATTTTACTTTCGTTGTCGTATTTTGACCCCATTTCATTAGCAACAGTCACATAATTATATGCATGGATCGATCATGGTATTTAAATGTTCTTAATGCACAACTATGGTTGCTATGGTAACACATTTTACTTTCGTTGTCGTATTTTGACCCCATTTCATTAGCAACAGTCACATAATTATATGCATGGATCGTCTTACCAATTGTGATTAGTTTAAAATGGACGAGGGGGAAGTAAAACACAAGTCCACTGGCGACAAATATTGCAGCGTAAAGGAACTGTATCTGCGGATCCTCCACAATAGGGGCCACCACCAGATAGATTGCACACAGCAGAAACAAAATAGGGATCACTATCGGTACCTGAAATGGGAGAAGATGAATCAACAAAACAATACACATGGTAAGGGAGCTCTGTAACATGGGTTTAGTTTATACACATTTATTTTAGCTCGATTACGTAAACGCGACACGTCACGTTTATTACATCACGCCTACCTTCACAACCAATTTCTCGTCACGTTTATTACATCTCGCCTACCTTCATGTTTTGTATATCTCGCATACCTTCACAGTCCGTTTATCGTCACGTTTATTACATCACGCCTACCTTCATAGTCCGTTTATCGTCACGTTTATTACATCTCGCCTACCTTCATGTTTTGTATATCTCACCTACCTTCACAATTCGTTTCTCGTCACGTTTATTACATCTCACCTACCTACACAATTCGTTTATCGTCGCGTTTATTACATCACGCCTACCTTCATAGTCCGTTTATCGCCACGTTTATTACATCTCGCCTACCTTCATGTTTTGTATATCTCGCCTACCTTCATAATCCGTTTCTCGTCACGTTTATTACATCTCGCCTACCTTCATGTTTTGTATATCTCACCTACCTTCACAATTCGTTTATCGTCACGTTTATTACATCACGCCTACCTTCATGTTTGTATATCCCGCCTACCTTCACAATTCGTTTATCGTCACGTTTATTACATCACGCCTACCTTCATAGTCCGTTTCTCGTCACGCTTATTACATCTCGCCTACCTACACAATTCATTTATCGTCACGTTTATTACATCACGCCTACCTTCATGTTTTGTATATCTCGCCTACCTTCACAATTCGTTTATCGTCACGTTTATTACATCACGCCTACCTTCATAGTCCGTTTATCGTCACGTTTATTACATCACGCCTACCTTCATGTTTTGTATATCTCACCTACCTTCACAATCCATTTCTCGTCACGTTTATTACATCTCGCCTACCTACACAATTCGTTTCTCGTCACGTTTAGCATATGTCGCCTACCTTCACAATTCGTTTCTCGTCACGTTTTGTATATCTCATCACTAGCAAAGCGGCGGCCGCGGACCCATAAAACATCCATGCTGTAAAACTGAAGAAGTCAACAAGCGTACTGATGTCGCTCATCCCTATCATGATGAGGGCAATACAGCACTGAAAGCACAAATATACAGCACTGAAAGCACAAATATACAGCACTGAAAGCACAAATATACAGCACTGAAAGCACAAATATACAGCACTGAAAGCACAAATATACAGCACTGAAAGCACAAATATACAGCACTGAAAGCACAAATATAGAGCACTGAAAGCAGCACTGAAAGCACAAATATACAGCACTGAAAGCACAAATATACAGCACTGAAAGCACAAATATACAGCACTGAAAGCACAAATATACAGCACTGAAAGCACAAATATACAGCACTGAAAGCACAAATATACAGCACTGAAAGCACAAATATATAGCACTGAAAGCACAAATATACAGCACTGAAAGTACAAATATACAGCACTGAAAGTACAAATATACAGCACTGAAAGCACAAATATACAGCACTGAAAGCACAAATATACAGCACTGAAAGAAGTGAAAGTACAAATATACAGCACTGAAAGCACAAATATACAGCACTGAAAGCACAAATATACAGCACTGAAAGCACAAATATACAGCACTGAAAGCACAAATATACAGCACTGAAAGAAGTGAAAGTACAAATATACAGTGCTGTAACAGTGAAGATAATATATGGTATAACTTACAGTGAAGATAATATATGGGGTAACTTACAGTGAAGATAATATATGGGGTAACTTACAGTGAAGATAATATATGGGGTAACTTACAGTGAAGATAATATATGGGGTAACTTACAGTGAAGATAATATATGACTATCTTACAGTGAAGATAATATATGGGGTAACTTACAGTGAAGATAATATATGGGGTAACTTACAGTGAAGATAATATATGGGGTAACTTACAGTGAAGATAATATATGGGGTAACTTACAGTGAAGATAATAGATGACCTATCTTACAGTGAAGATAATATATGGGGTAACTTACAGTGAAGATAATATATGACCTATCTTACAGTGAATATAATATATGGGGTAACTTACAGTGAATATAATAGACGGCATTGGAGTCAGGAAACGCACATGTACAAACGATAACAACTCTGGCAGATGACCTTCCCGTCCGGCTACATAAACAACTCTGAAATATACGAACTACATGAATATAACAAATTAAACATCATTTATGAAATATGAATGTATTGTCCCGAAGCTTAATGTATACAAAAACGAAGAACATTTACCTGTAATGACGAGCCTTGGCTACAGATGGGTGCCAACTCTGGGCCTCTCACACCTGCAGCGAATGCCCTATAACTGGGCTAGCATGAATCAGGTGAGCATATTTTTTAGACACAAAATGTATATTTTTTTATCCGCCCTATTTCGGCAATAACCTAAATTGCGTAATTGTTAATGTAGATGGTTACACATTGTAACGTGTTTGTCAGGCTAGCGCAGTATGTGATATAATTCGCCAAGTGCGTGCGTGCGTGCGTGCGTGCGTGCATACGACAATGACTACGACATCATGGCACACCGGTTGTTGGTATGTGCGCGCGTGTGTGTGCCTGTGCGTGTCTGTCTGTATACGACAATGACTACGACATCATGGCACACCGGTTGTTGGTATGCGCGCGCGTGTGTGTGCTCGTGCGTGTCTGTCTGTATACGACAATGACTACGAC
>CM026395.1:59177661-59196981 GCA_014843695.1 Archivesica marissinica
ATACATACATACATACATACATACATACATACATACATACATACATACATACATACATACATACATACATACATACATACATACATACATACATACATACATAAATACATACATACATACATACATACATACATACATAAATACATACATACATACATACATACATACATACATACATACATACATACATACATACATACATACATACATACATACATACATACATACATACATACATACATACCTACATACATACCTACATACATACCTACATACATACAACATACATACATACATACATACATACCTACATACATACCTACATACATACCTACATACATACCTACATACATACCGACATATACAACGCCATACCGGCATATACAACACCACACCGACATATACATACACAATTGCACACCTTCAAATATATAGCACATGCAAAGTCACTCCTCATAGTTTTAACGATGCATGTCATGAATTTCTCCCGTTTATTCATATGTATATATACTCAGAGAAATAAGTTTAGCAAGTTTTTCAGAGTACCGATAGGTTTATATGTACAGTGGTATATATACATGTAATGTGTTAATTATGACCGTCTGGCTCTAAACAATAGATCCCCAGTACAAGTTTCCGCATCAGTGGTTTTGCTACGTCAAAACGGCTAATTATTGTTAAACCATGGAGAGCACGTGCAGCACGAAATCTTACCTGTGTGGAATCTTAAAACCAACATAATCTTGTCATTCGTATACCATAACCAAACTAACCGCTTTAAAATTTGTAAATTATTCAATGGGGCGTGCTCCAGGAATGACGTTAGGTCGACGTCAAATGGCTATTGGCATGTTAACTGCTGGTGTGATGGCAAGGGAAGTTGCACGACAATTTAACGTTCATGAATCGACTATTAGTCGTCTAAACACTAGATATCAACGAACAGGGGATGTAAAAGATATGCCACGTTCGGGCCGACCAAGAAACACGACGTTGGCGGAAGACCGTTATATTGTTGTGACGTCAAGACGAAATAGGTTTATGTCTAGTCGCAGGTTAGCTGATCATGTCAGGAATGCAACCGGCACAAGAGTTTGTAACAGGACAGTCCGCAATAGACTTCGCGCTGCCAGACTTCATGCACGCCGGCCTCACGTTGGGATAACGTTAACGCAACGTCATCGACAGGATCGGGTCACTTGGGCAAGACTTCATCATAGATGGAACCGTGCTCAGTGGAACGACGTTCTTTTTACGGACGAATCAAGATTTAACCTTTCCTTTGCTGATGGAAGGTTACGTGTATGGAGACTAACGTGTGAACGATTTGATCCGCAAAACGTCATTCAACATGATCGCTATGGTGGGGGCAGTGTGATGGTATGGGCGGGAATGTGTCACCGTGGTAAAACTAAACTTGTTACAGTTGCTGTGAACCTTACTGCAGTGCGATATTGCAACGAGATAGTGGTGCCAGTGGTTGTACCTTTTTTACTACGACATGCACAACTTTTTCAACAGGATAACGCCCGCCCACACACTGCCAGGCACACCCAGGATGTTCTCAGGCGTAACACTATCGCCGTTCTTCCCTGGCCGTCCACATCGCCAGACCTTTCGCCCATTGAACACATGTGGGACCACCTAGGACGTAAGATAAGAGAACGTAATGACGTCATAAACGTACGTGACCTTGAGCGAACGTTGCATGAAGAATGGCGCGCCGAATCCCTCTACAAGTTGTAAGGAAGCTTATCAACAGCATGAGACGACGATGTGCGTCTGTACTTGCTGTTAGCGGAGGACACACTCGATATTGACACATTTGTGACTTTTCTCTTTGAACCCTACCATTTTCAGCGTGACGGATTACAGAGGAAATAAAGTATTTTTTCAATGAAATTGTTGAATTTAAATTAGAATTAACTGATTGAAGATTTAAGAACTTGAGATTTTGGTCAATTTAGTATAAATTTAACTAATTTTAGCATTTTATACCAACTTGCTAAACTTATTTCCTTCAGTATATGTAAAATGTGCAAACACATATTTATACTAATGAACATACATATATACATATTTATATATATGCACACATATGCCAGCAGCCGTGGTCCACAAGAGGCAGTCCCACACACAGCTGCCAACCCGCGATGTTCCACCCTATTGTACTATAATTGACATTATGTAAACCGGACATTTTAATTATTAACCCTTTCAACACCACAGACCTCTAAATTGGCTTACAAAAAAGTGTAGATCCAGATGAGCCGGCTCGTGACGAGCCGTCTCATCAGGATCTGCACTTTTTTCAAGTAATATAACTATTTTTAGAATTTTTTTTACCCATTTTGATAAATGAACTGATCCAAATGTAATTTTGTTATTAATTTATTGGTCTAAAAATATCATGGACCAGTCCATGTCAGTTACTTGGTGTTGAATGGGTTAACTTAATTAGTTTCCTGGTAATGTCAGCATACAGCTCAGTTTCAATGATAATCAAGTGACATAGATTGACAAATTGGCTGAAGAACTAAACTGCAAAACACAGGAAGTTTATCTACTAATGTCTGTATAACATACTATCTATTGCATACACCATGCTACAAAATGTTTTATAACTAGTCGTCACCGCCGCACCATCGCGCTGCCGTACCCCGCACAATCACTTACTGAGGTGACACAAGAGCCCGATAGCATGACGACAGCCCGATACTACAACAACAACATGAGATCACGGCAACGACTGCATAAGACCACGACACCGACTGTATGAGGCCATGACACTGACTGTATGAGGCCACGACACTGACTGTATGAGGCCACAACACCGACTGTATGAGACCACGACACTGACTGTATGAGACCATGACACTGACTGTATGAGGACACTACACCGACTGTATGAGACCATGACACCGACTGTATGAGGCCATGACACCGACTGTATGCAACCACAACACCGACTGTATGAGACCATGACACTGACTGTATGAGACCACGACACCGACTGTATGAGGCCACAACACCGACTGTATGAGGCCATGACACCGACTGTATGAGGCCACAACACCGACTGTATGAGGCCATGACACCGACTGTATGAGACACAACACCGACTGTATGAGACCACGACACTGACTGTATGAGGCCACGACACCGACTGTATGAGGCCACGACACCGACTGTATGAGGCCACGACACCGACTGTATGAGGCCACGACACCGACTGTATGAGACCATGACACCGACTCCGACTGTATGAGGCCACACACCGACTGTATGAGACCATGACACCGACTGTATAGGCCACAACACCGACTGTATGAGACCATGACACTGACTGTATGAGGCCACGACACCGACTGTATGAGGCCACGACACCGACTGTATGAGGCCACGACACCGACTGTATGAGGCCACGACACCGACTGTATGAGGCCACAACACTGACTGTATGAGACCACGACACCAACTTTATGAGACAATGACACCGACTGTATGAGGTCACGACACCGACTGTATGAGGCCACGACACCGACTGTATGAGACCACGACACTGACTGTATGAGACCACGACACCAACTGTATGAGACCACAACACCGACTGTATGAGACCACGACACTGACTGTATGAGACCATGACACTGACTGTATGAGACCATGACACTGACTGTATGAGGACACTACACCAACTGTATGAGGCCATGACACTGACTGTATGAGACCATGACACTGACTGTATGAGGACACTACACCGACTGTATGAAACCACAACACCGACTGTATGAGGCCACGACACCGACTGTATGAGACCACAACACCGACTGTATGAGGCCACAACATTACATAATCATTACATGCACTGTCTGAAATGTAAACAAACCATGTGTAATATATTTCAACAGCCGTAATTTGCCAGCATCTGAACTTATTTGTAACGCCACTGTTTTAGTTCTTCCCAGCACTTGTTTGTATGGCGGTCTAGACGTCTACAGTATCTCCCATTGTTACAACGGAAAAATAGAAAAATAAACACATTTTTTGCAATTTGTCATGATGGTCTAGACTACTTGTGAATGGATGCCTGTGCTAATCTTATTTATGTCTGGTTTTGTGATAATGGTCAAAGATTCTTTGTTTTATAATATCCAGTTTAACTTCATAAGTTTGTTGGTTAAGCCATAGATCAGACACACTATCAAAAATAGATTTTATTTGGGCTGCTTAGCACTAGTGGTTGCTAAATAGAGGTCAGATGTATAATAAAACAACATTTTGGCAGTCTGAAAACTGGCTGCTTAGTACAGGTTGTCTGACAATAGAGGTGACCACTGTACACAGGTTTGACTGTATTGCAATTTTCACCCAAGGTTTTTTTTATATCTCAAATGTACATATATAACAGTTGTCCCACAACAATAGATAAGCACTTGTATAATTATGTATTAAAAAAAGATTTAACTACAGCTGTCGGCAAGAAGACATTTATATATTTTATAATACATGCCTAATGATATGATTGGTGTATATATATATATATATAACCCTGAGATTTACCTATCCATTGGTATACAGTGTACATCTGTGAGATCTGTTACGTTCTGCTTGAGCAAATGATAGTACATAGAGGTTTTATGAAGCTAGGATATGAATTGAAAGATTTAAGTGTTATAGTTGTACACAGTTTCTCAATTATTGCCACTCTACTCCTGGTATTTCTATCTGTAAACTTGTGTTGTGATTTCACGTTGTTTATGAAGTATTTTAGTGTTATATTGTGTTATATTTTTTATGCTTACTGCGGTTACCATTGCATCCTATATAGTGTTGATTATTGTTCTGTATCAATTTCAAAAGGACTTAAAAAAATAAATGTGTGTGGATTACGTTTATTATATATATTATATATTATGGTGGGGAAAAACGTACAAAGATATATAATTATGTGACAAGTGTAACCAAATACATGGATATACAGGATCTTGCATGATGGCGCAGTGGATGCGTGTTTGCTTCAGGTGCGAAAGGTCCGGAGTTCGAGCCCCTCTGGAGCCGTTACGATTGTGCCCTTAGGCAAGGCATTTAAATTCCACACTGCCTCTTCTCTCTCCCTTGTGGCGATGGATTCCATTAGGAATTAGGTCTCGAGAGTGATTAATATAAGTTGAAAGAAATTGTTTCACAATCGAGCTAAAATAATTTGTATAAACTAAACTATCATATATATGGCTTTGATAATGTCGGGAGTGTCAATTTTAAACTTGCTTGAACTTGGCCTAAACAAATTGTATGTACAGTGTCAAGCCTATAGTGTATCATAATGTTTGTAAAAAAAAATTTGAAAATGGGTTTTTGGTTTTGAACCCGAAATCATTTGTCCAGACCCCATGTGTCTGTGTACGATCACTTTTATCGTTATTTCGATCATTTTAATAATATTTTTGTACAAAATAATGTTTCTACTTTCATTTTGGCGCCAGGATTTAGCGCAAATTGTCATGACATCATTAAATTGTCTACGCAAAACAACGTTATGCTTTAACTCTTTCAGCGCCGAATAAATTCAGAGCATGTGCAAACAACATAGATCCAGATCAGCTGCCGCGTAACGCCGCGTCTGATCAGGATCTATGTTGTTTGCTATTCAGACAGGTGCTTCAGCCCCACTGTCTGAAGAGCAATCAGCATATAACCTGATCAGACGGTATGTTCTGTTCTGTCCGATCGGGTTCTCTACTTTTTTACAAAGTCGCTTTTATGCGACATTGGCGGTGATATACAACAGCGTTATAATTATGTGAAGACTTCTTTTAAATCGTCATTTGTCTTATCATTAACGTTCTGTTCCAATTAACCTAGAATTACATATATATATAGTTTAAAGTTTAATTTACAAATTATACGGATTTATTCTCTCAACCAATCAGAATCCTTCCAGGTGACATTACACATGTGTAGATATAAGAAAATAGGTGATGGCTGTATGAAACTGAATACAAGCAGAGTGATAAATATAATTACATGTATAACCACAAGTGTAAACTAATACAAGTATATCGCCTGTACATAGACCATAGCTGGTAAATAACTACTTCCATTGTTCCTCCATTGTAATATTCTCCTTCAAGTTTTGGTTGAGTAAACTCTAATTCTGCTTGAAGAAATATATTTAATGCATTCAACACCAAAGTAACTGATATGGGTTATAAAACTATTTTTAGAACTTAAACTTGATCTCAAGTGATTTGATTGGTTCAATCTGATATTTAAGCTCAGCTGAGCCAATCTTGAGACTGAGTTCGAGATTGGAGAAAAGTTTTATAACCTCCCGGCATGGACTGGTGCACAGGCCTCGACAAATTTTTAATTTCTTACTCGTCCTACTGGGCGAGTGATGCCACTGTTCCACTCGTCCAGATTGGACTATCACTCGTCCCATGTATTTTAGGAAAATTAAAAATCGTCAGAATTGCACTATAATTTATTAATAAATGCAATTATGTGGCAGCATAAACACATTAAAATATCCTCGGTGATTTCCCATTATCACGCCTGGTAATCATTCCGAAGAAAGTAAAACGGATATTATTTTATTTTGTTCCTACGATTTATATTGGATATTTAGCTGAAATTTTCACTTGTCTGACTGGGCAAGCGACTTGGAAATTCTACTCGTCCAGATCGAAAAGTCACTCGTAAATACGAGCGGATGAGTGGATTTGTCGAGCCCTGGTGCATGATATGTTTAGACCAATAAATTAATAAGAAATTTACATTTGAACCAGTTCATTTATCAAAATGGATAAGTTTGTCTAAAAATAGTAATATTACTGGCAAGAAGTGCAGATCCTGATGAGACGCCTATTTAGAGGTATGTCTGAATTTTTGTCTGCGCCACTTCTGTCGCCAATTGATAAAAACTGGAGCCAATTTGAAAAAAAATGGAGCCATATAGTTCACAGATGAATGAAGCTATGTACTTGGATTTGTGCCAAAAAAATAATTTTTTTTTTTTAATTGCGCCAAATATTTTTCACCAATTCACAAAATTGATCGCCAGAATTTCATTTTTTATCGCAATTGGCGCCATTGGTGACCGACAGCGGGAACCCTGTGTAGTGTTGAAAAGGTTAAAGTATAGATTTATTTTGTGCGTGCATTGAGACATACAATATAATGAGAATGTATTGAACCGTCTATGTAACAGCTGTAAAGTTAGATAGTATAGAAGCTGGAGACTCAGGAAGCAAAACATTCGAGCATGTTACATGACAAGAAAATCAAATATAACTGTACTGTTGTATACTCATCACAAGCAGATGACTAAGACACTGTGTTACAGTCGCTGACCCCGATCTTGAGACCTAAAGTCGCTGACCCCGATCTTGAGACCTAAAGTCGCTGACCCCGATCTTGAGACCTAAAGTCGCTGACCCCGATCTTGAGACCTAAAGTCGCTGACCCCGATCTTGAGACCTAAAGTCGCTGACCCCGATCTTGAGACCTAAAGTCGCTGACCCCGATCTTGAGACCTAAAGTCGCTGACCCCGATCTTGAGACCTAAAGCCTGCAATGGTGTTTATTCAAATTTATTTTAGCTCAGTTGCGAAACAAGTTCTTTCAACTTATATTAATCACTCTCGATACCTCATTCCTGATGGAATCCATCGCCATGAAGGAGAGAGAAGAGGCAATGTGGAATTTAAATGCCTTGCCTAAAGGCACAATCGTAACGGCTCCAGTGGGGCTCGAACTCCGGACCTTTCGCACCTGAAGCGAACTTGGTGTCGAATTCATTCGAGTGAGGAAGCTATCCAGCTGGCTTGCGGAAGGTCGGTGGTTCTACCCAGGTGCTCATCCGTGCCAGTAATACTGTCAGAGGGGCAACCAGGGTCGTCCTCCACCAATAATAACTTGAGAGTCGCCGCATGACTTGTACGTAATCTGTTGGTGCAACTTTAAAGTCCAAAATAAAATAAGCAAATATTAAGCTTACAGTTCAAGGCTATGATTTTAATGCAAGCAACACATAATAGCATTCACATATTTGCTTAAAATGTATGTAGTTATCATTTATGTGTTCACCTATTTCTTTAACTTGTATCTAGTTATCATTTATATGTTCACCTATTTCTTTAACTTGTATGTAGTTATCATTTATATCTTCGTCTATTTGTTTAACTTGTATGTAGTTATCATTTATATCTTCACCTATTTGTTTAACCTGTATGTAGTTATCATTTATATCTTCGTCTATTTGTTTAACTTGTATGTAGTTATCATTGATATCTTCGCCTATTTGTTTAACTGGTATGTAGTTATCATTTATATCTTCGCCTATTTGTTTAACTTGTATGTAGTTATCATTTATATGTTCACCTATTTGTTTAACTTGTATGTAGTTATCATTTATATTTTATTTACGTTGATTTAGGCAGATTGCCACTACAGAATATGAGATATTTCAATATTATAAAATGTTGGAGTAAGATTTTAAGGACAAATGAAGATAAATATACTAAAAACTAAAAAAGTGTATTTAATGTTGATGCAAGACGCAACAGCTTACCCTAACAGGACAAACTGGTGTTCATTAATTACAGATTTATTATGTACTCTTGGGTTTTATGAAGCTTGGCTTTTTCAAAATGTTGGAAATGTTGATGTGTTGTTAATTATTGTAAAACAAAGAATTAAAGACTAGTTCTTACAAAACTGGTCAGGTAGACTGAATGAATCGAGTAGAGCGTTATTTTATAGATATATTTCACATCATAGGTTTCAACCATATTTAGATATTGTTACTGTTAAGAAATTTCGTGTATGTTTAGCCCGTTTACGTTTATCGTCACACAGACTTTTTTATTGACACTGGTCGATGGACAATACCATTAAGTACACCAGTAAACGAAAGAAAATGTAACTTATGTAGTAGCTTTGAAGATGAATTTCACTTTGTATTTGCATGTAACTTGTATAGTGATTTGAGAAAGCTGTTTATTCCGAGATATTACTGGAGGCTCCCAATATGCATAAATTTGTTGAATTAATTAATAATGAAAATAAACAGGTTATTAAAAATTTTAAGTTTGTATATAGAAAAATCATTTACTCTTAGGACAAATGAGTTGTATACCGTATTTAGCTGTGTATAGTGCGCACATTTCTTACTGAAATCCTCATCCATTTTATCTACTGCGCATTATACACCAGTACAGACATCAGGACATTTTTTTCCGGACCAAAATTTCGTGAAAAAACTGAAATTCGACCCGAACGGCCCACAGTCATTCTATAAGTTGTTACATTCGACAATCGTTATAAACTAGCTATTAAAACCAGTTGCCGATAGTCTATATAAATAAATCAAATGAATAAGACCACAAAATTAGCATATATTTCGTTTATTTTGGCAAACTTTGATGAATTTAATTGAAAAGGTAAATGCATAAAAAATGGCGATTTGATAACATCACGTGGTTTTATCGTATGTAATATTTCCCGTACTTTTCGCGTACTTCGCCGTACAATGTACAATGCATTGCATAAAAAAAACATTTTTGGCTGCAGTATTTCAATTGATTGTAGCGATAATTAATTTCGACAAACCTTTCACAATGGGTCCCAGTTAATTAGGTAGGCTTCACGTGTTGAGAAGTTTGAGCATCTGCTGACATGTTTGAGAACGTGTTGAGATGTTTGAGAACGTGTCGAGAAATTTGAGCAGGTGTGCCCCGAGTGCGTTACCGTTACTCGATGAGGTATATCTCGAGTGATTAATATAAGTTGTAAAAATCACGGAGCACAATTTTTAGCGATTCTTGATAAATGTTAAATTTTGACTTGGAAAATTGCGTTTTTCACGTGCGCAGTATACATAGGAACTCAGTTTTTCCGCCGATTTTCGTGCCAGATCGTGGGTGCGCACTATACACGGTAGCGCACTATACACAGCTAAATACGGTACTAGATAATAACGTGTTAGATTATAATATGTTACATAATAGGACCAATATAATACTCATATAACTTGATTTGTGTACTGTAATACACGTCTTTCATAAACACGGTAAGTACAAGTAAATGGTATTGGTGTTAAGAATGCAAGAATGTACATGTACTTTAGTGTCAAATATTTGGTATGGAATGTTACGTAATGCAGAAATACTTCAAATGTTAAGGTTAATATAAAGTAAGAGTGTATACGTGTTATTTATGTTCTCCAATGTATCAAGTTAATATTACATGCATATTGTATATTTGGTGTACATTCATAACTTTACTGTAGATATGAGATGCAATGTACCCACAGTAACTTGTTGGTTAATACAAACGAGATCGAAGCAAATTTAACACGACCGTTTTAAGCAGGGACTCTAGTTAAGCTTAATACATACTTATACTCTGTTTATTAAGCTAAATTAATGTTTGTTTGATTACTTTCAATTGCTATACTGTTATATCATAACGTTAAGATAAGGTATACACCATGTAGGCCTACATGGAAAAATAATCTGATCAGTTCGTCATTAGGTGCACTTTGTAACAGCAAATAATTATTTATTCTGCATTAGGAATGTCATATCAAAGTTTACGTTCTATACCGTTAAATATTTATGATTATTAACCTATATCAACGCCTTCCAAAGGCCATTTCTTGCTAATTTCGCTTTCGAGCAAGAATGTTCATATGTTGGAAGTTGTATATCTTCAGAAGATGATTATGTACAAGTTTTATTATTAATAAGCATAATTATCATGTTTTCGGACTTCGGACTATCAACTTGTGTCAATATATTTAGGATACATTCTCATTACAATGTGGGCCATTAAATTATTTACATGTGTGTTAACCCTTTCAACCCCACAGGCCTCTAAATAGGCTTATGAAAAGTGTAGATCCAGACGAGCCGGCTCATCTGGATCTACACTTTTCATAAGCCTATTTAGAGGCCTGTGGGGTTGAAAGGGTTAATCTATAAAATAAATAATTTTATTTATATATTAATAATAAATTTAATATTTACTTAATACATCAATTTAATATTTACTTAATACATTCTTAATAATTGCATGAAAGATGTTTGGTGTGTATATATAAAAAATAAAAGCATTAAAAGTAAGTTAACATGGCATGCATATGTTATTAAAGCATTCTTCTTCTATATTATAACATATTATCACATATAAATATTTGCTTTAGTGTTACATAATTAATTAGATATATTGATATAATAGTGATTTGCTGTCGCCATATTTGTTTATATGTACATGTATGCCACATGGGTCTGAGACCTTCTGGATTTAAACAAATAAACTATGACTGAACTAAGCTATGTTCACCTATTTGTTTAACTTGAATGTAGTTATCATTTATATCTTCACCAATTTGTTTAACTTTTATGTAGTTATTATTTATATGTTCACCAATTTGTTTAACTTGAATGTAGTTATCATTTATATCTTCACCTATTTGTTTAACTTGAATGTAGTTATCATTTATATGTTCACCTATTTGTTTAACTTGAATGTAGTTATCATTTATACCTTCACCTATTTGTTTAACTTGAATGTAGTTATCATTTATATGTTCACCTATTTGTTTAACTTGAATGTAGTTATCATTTATATCTTCACCTATTTGTTTAACTTGAATGTAGTTATCATTTATATCTTCACCAATTTGTTTAACTTGAATGTAGTTATCATTTATATCTTCACCTATTTGTTTAACTTGAATGTAGTTATCATTTATATGTTCACCTATTTGTTTAACTTGAATGTAGTTATCATTTATATCTTCACCAATTTGTTTAACTATTATGTAGTTATCATTTATATCTTCACCTATTTGTTTAACTTGAATGTAGTTATCATTTATATCTTCACCTATTTGTTTAACTATTTATGTAGTTATCATTTATATCTTCGCCTATTTGTTTAACTATTTATGTAGTTATCATTTATATCTTCACCTATTTGTTTAACTTGAATGTATTTATTGTTTATATCTTCACCTATTTGTTTAACTATTTATGTAGTTATCATTTATATCTTCACCTATTTGTTTAACTTGTATGTAGTTATCATTTATATCTTCACCTATTTGTTTAACTTGTATGTAGTTATCATTTATATCTTCACCTATTTGTTTAACTTGTATGTAGTTATCATTTATATCTTCACCAATTTGTTTAACTTGTATGTAGTTGTCATTTATATCTGCACCAATTTGTTTAACTTGTATGTAGTTATCATTTATATCTTCACCAATTTGTTTAACTTGAATGTATTTATCGTTTATATCTTCACCTATTTGTTTAACTTGTATGTAGTTATCATTTATATCTGCACCAATTTGTTTAACTTGAATGTATTTATCATTTATATCTTCGCCTATTTGTTTAACTTGAATGTAGTTATCATTTATATCTTCACCTATTTGTTTAACTTGAATGTAGTTATCATTTATATCTTCACCAATTTGTTTAACTTGAATGTATTTATCGTTTATATCTTCACCTATTTGTTTAACTTGATTGTAGTTATCATTTATATCTTCACCAATTTGTTTAACTATTATATAATTATCATTTATATGTTCACCTATTTGTTTAACTTGAATGTAGTTATCGTTTATATCTTCCCTATATTTATCGTTTATATCTTCACCTATTTGTTTAACTTGTATGTAGTTATCATTTATATCTGCACCAATTTGTTTAACTTGAATGTAGTTATCATTTATATCTTCACCTATTTGTTTAACTTGAATGTATTTATCGTTTATATCTTCACCTATTTGTTTAACTTGAATGTAGTTATCATTTATATCTGCACCAATTTGTTTAACTTGAATGTATTTATCATTTATATCTTCACCTATTTGTTTAACTTGAATGTAGTTATCATTTATATCTTCACCAATTTGTTTAACTATTAAGTTATCATTTATATTCACCTATTTGTTTAACTTGAATGTAGTTATCTTTATATCTCCCTATATTTATCATTTATATCTTCACCTATTTGTTTAACTTGAATGTAGTTATCATTTATATCTTCACCAATTTGTTTAACTTGTATGTAGTTATCATTTATATCTTCACCAATTTGTTTAACTTGAATGTAGTTATCATTTATATCTTCACCTATTTGTTTAACTTGAATGTAGTTATCATTTATATCTTCACCAATTTGTTTAACTTGAATGTATTTATCATTTATATCTTCACCTATTTGTTTAACTTGAATGTAGTTATCATTTATATCTTCACCAATTTGTTTAACTTGAATGTAGTTATCATTTATATCTTCACCAATTTGTTTAACTTTAATGTAGTTATCATTTATATCTTCACCTATTTGTTTAACTTGTATGTAGTTATCATTTATATCTTCACCTATTTGTTTAACTTGAATGTAGTTATCATTTATATCTTCACCTATTTGTTTAACTTGAATGTAGTTATCATTTATATGTTCACCTATTTGTTTAACTTGAATGTAGTTATCATTTATATGTTCACCTATTTGTTTAACTATTTATGTAGTTATCATTTATATCTTCACCTATTTGTTTAACTATTTATGTAGTTATCATTTATATCTTCACCTATTTGTTTAACTTGTATGTAGTTATCATTTATATCTTCACCAATTTGTTTAACTTGTATGTAGTTGTCATTTATATCTGCACCAATTTGTTTAACTTGTATGTAGTTATCATTTATATCTTCACCAATTTGTTTAACTTGAATGTATTTATCGTTTATATCTTCACCTATTTGTTTAACTTGTATGTAGTTATCATTTATATCTGCACCAATTTGTTTAACTTGAATGTATTTATCATTTATATCTTCGCCTATTTGTTTAACTTGAATGTATTTATCGTTTATATCTTCACCTATTTGTTTAACTTGAATGTAGTTATCATTTATATCTGCACCAATTTGTTTAACTTGAATGTATTTATCGTTTATATCTTCACCTATTTGTTTAACTTGATTGTAGTTATCATTTATATCTTCACCAATTTGTTTAACTATTATATAATTATCATTTATATGTTCACCTATTTGTTTAACTTGAATGTAGTTATCGTTTATATCTTCGCCTATATTTATCGTTTATATCTTCACCTATTTGTTTAACTTGTATGTAGTTATCATTTATATCTGCACCAATTTGTTTAACTTGAATGTATTTATCATTTATATCTTCACCAATTTGTTTAACTTTAATGTATTTATCGTTTATATCTTCACCTATTTGTTTAACTTGAATGTAGTTATCATTTATATCTGCACCAATTTGTTTAACTTGAATGTATTTATCGTTTATATCTTCACCTATTTGTTTAACTTGATTGTAGTTATCATTTATATCTTCACCAATTTGTTTAACTATTATATAATTATCATTTATATGTTCACCTATTTGTTTAACTTGAATGTAGTTATCGTTTATATCTTCGCCTATATTTATCGTTTATATCTTCACCTATTTGTTTAACTTGTATGTAGTTATCATTTATATCTGCACCAATTTGTTTAACTTGAATGTATTTATCATTTATATCTTCGCCTATTTGTTTAACTTGAATGTATTTATCGTTTATATCTTCACCTATTTGTTTAACTTGAATGTAGTTATCATTTATATCTGCACCAATTTGTTTAACTTGAATGTATTTATCGTTTATATCTTCACCTATTTGTTTAACTTGATTGTAGTTATCATTTATATCTTCACCAATTTGTTTAACTATTATATAATTATCATTTATATGTTCACCTATTTGTTTAACTTGAATGTAGTTATCGTTTATATCTTCGCCTATATTTATCGTTTATATCTTCACCTATTTGTTTAACTTGTATGTAGTTATCATTTATATCTGCACCAATTTGTTTAACTTGAATGTATTTATCATTTATATCTTCACCAATTTGTTTAACTTTAATGTATTTATCGTTTATATCTTCACCTATTTGTTTAACTTGAATGTAGTTATCATTTATATCTGCACCAATTTGTTTAACTTGAATGTATTTATCGTTTATATCTTCACCTATTTGTTTAACTTGATTGTAGTTATCATTTATATCTTCACCAATTTGTTTAACTATTATATAATTATCATTTATATGTTCACCTATTTGTTTAACTTGAATGTAGTTATCGTTTATATCTTCGCCTATATTTATCGTTTATATCTTCGCCTATTTTTTTTTATAGCAATATTATAAAAATGAAGTTTCATTTTGAGAATTGATTCCAGTATTCTATGAACAAATACAAGATTGATACAGGTGGAGAAAAGGTGTGACATTTAAATAATTATATGTGTATTAGCAATATAAACAACACAGACGGATAATGAAATACAACACAGCACAACAATGAGTGATGATAAAATACAACTAACAACAAATATTGTAACTAAATGTGAAAATGATAACGGTGACATTTCTCTAGAAAAGAAGGCTTTGGATAGAATGGTCGCCGAGGGATACAAATATCGTGCCCTGAGTCATAATGGGGCATCGGAAGTCTTAGGTACCTGTATTTGTTTACGTTGCTTTTTGTTTTCTATTTTTATTTATATTGTTCTGTTCTGTCATATTCAGTGTTCAAGAAAGTTTTATCGACAGGCACTAGATAAGTTTCGTTACATTGCTCTAAAGCATCACAGTTTGATATAATGAGAGACATCGGTCAGTTACTGCCCCTGAATACTCCACAAAAGTAGATAGGTCCTATTAAGTGTTTTCCTTTGTTTTTATCATTGTTTCCTTTGCACAACATGCTAGCAATTTTATTCCACTATCACTTCTTATGAGTATTAAATGACTATCTCTCGACAGATCACATACAGTATATGCAATGGGTACTTATTTGTAAAATAATGTTATCACTTAATTAACAGGTTTTTGATAAAATCACAATTATCATACCGCAACATCTGGATAGGGCACAAAAGTAAAAACAAAGGATTCCAACTAAAAGGACATATTCACATTTTGGAATAAATTAGACTTTATCTGCCAAGGGAGGTAATAGAAAATTGCAGATGTCTCTCATTGCTCCAATCAGGATCTTATGTATTATTTCAGTACACCAATTAGGTAGAACTTTATACTTGCTCAAACAGTGTTTGTGTTAGTAATGACGACTTGTTAACTGTTCTCTCCGAGCCGATTCTCTATTTGGTGAGGGGGGTTGGGTCTGGCTGACTGGCTGGCTGGCTGTGGGTACGGTGCGCATGGCGCAGAAGCAGAGAGCTGTTACAGAATGCTTCTCTATTTATTTTTTTCCCTGTTTTATTTTCTTGTCTTTTCTAATCCTGCTCATTTATTTTCATCTAAAATAATATAGTTATTACAGTACACATCGCTACGGTCATTTTGTTAACATCAATCTGGGTTATTGGGGAGGGCACTCGCTAATGTTGGTAAAACTTGTTGACCAACACATTTGCTTCTAGATTTTATTCTTACAGTGTTCAAGTATAAGCATAGCATTGCAGTTGTATCATTTTGCTTATATATTTATCATGTTTATATTTGTAATTGTATTGTATATAGATAAGCAATAAAATATGATTAAACTGTTAACCAGTTTATGATGTCCCAATGATGTAATAACACTGATTACTGGTTACTAGTTTGTTTATATTTGGCTCCGAGTGCCGTCCAAACCCGCGCGGATATGTTTAACTGGTATAGATGTTTGTTGGCACCGTATATGAGTTTGGATGTCTGTTTGTTGTTTGTTGGCACCGTATATGAGTTTGGATGTCTGTTCGTTAACTAATTTATAACAGCCCCCACAATATTTAGACTTCAGTATAGCAGATTTATAACTTCCCAAAATTATGTGTGTTTTACGTTTATTTATCGTCGCTACCGGCTGCCCATATGAGCGACGCCTCCTGAAGAGATTAGTCATTTTAGATTTTGGAGGATAGTGCGGTGATACAGACAGAGACCCATTCCAGAGTCTCCTCTGGTTCTTTTACGTGCACGGTGTAAAGCACCGACACGAGACCTCGGTTTAACCGAGAGAAAGACTAATCTGAAAGACTGTTAATTTTATTAGGGTCAGACGGGGGATCGAACCTGCGATCCCTGGATTACCAGTCCAGCGTGTTACCACTGGACTACAGATCCGTCTGTTTCCCAAAATTACATTTGCTCATTCAATTATATATGTTCATCTAAGATAATAATACTCTGCGCCATATTTAAATTGTGTGTTTTACATTTATTTATCATCGCCTCCGGTTGCCCATATGAGCGACGCCTCCTGAAGAGGTTAGTCATTTTAGATTTTTGAAGGATAGTGCAATGATACAGACAGAGACCCGTTCATTGTAAAATAAGTTTAAAAAAATAAGTGTCCAATTTATTATAAATGTCAATGAGAATGAGATGAATACACCTGTTTGCGTGTCAAAATAAAATGATATTGTTTTCAACAATGTTCAAGTAGAATTTTTAAAAGATGAAGTTTGTTATAACAAAACTTGAGCTATAGTGGATTTGTAACGAATACAATAATAATAATAATAAAGACTTTATTTAACGAGAGAACTCATTTGAACAATTAAGTCAATCTACCATGAGGCCCATACAATTGTATGATAGCAACAAGTCAGTTTGAAACTGGTATATGATTATAAACAATCTTAAACTTAACTTATACGTTACACAGAGAGCTTACGGTAGACATGTGACATGTCAGTTTGAACTGGTACCGGTATATGATTATAAATGATCTCAAACTTATACGTTATACGTTACACAGAGAGCTTACGATAGACATGTGACATGTCAGTTTGAACTGGTACCGGTATATGATTATAAACGATCTTAAACTTATACGTTACACAGAGAGCTTACGGTAGACATGTGACTGTTTGATTCTACCCTGGAGCAAGTAACTGTGTTAGTTTAAACATATTTTATTTTATCAATATTTACATCATGTTGTAACATTAATATATACAAGAACAGATGGATTAAATCGGAAGCCAGTAGCTTATTTAGATTTTCTCCATGACAAACATAATTTTCATAAACTATGACAGAGTGTATATAAATTTATGAACGTGACAAGTTTTATTCAACTGTAATGATATAAGTAAAAATAATATGGAGATGATGATGAAGTAATCAATCGGACTGGCTTACCAGTCAGATTACGTGCAGTCGATTTAGGAAATGGTGAGGCGAGAGAGGGGACGAGAGAGGGGACGAGAGAGGGGACGAGAGAGAGAGAGAGAGAGAGAGAGAGAGAGAGAGAGCTCTACCCTGGAGCAAGTAACTGTGTTCATTACCGCAGTAAAATATATTTTGAATAAATAAATAATGTCACTTATTTTCCACAACTACAATGGAGATAATGTCAATTAGCTTTAAGCTTTCGATTAAATTCATTTTCATTCTGTATACAATCGATATGTACTGTACATAATGAATGAATAAATATGTTTAAATCAATGAGTATGTATTCTACAACGTCAGAATTTTTGAATAATTCAGTAAGCCTGTGAGCTCCACTGTCCGAATAGCAAACAGTATAGAACCTGATCAGACTGCACGTTTTTCTGTACCATCTGATCTGACTCTATGCTGTTTGCAAAAGCAAACTTTAGTCGGTGATTAGTTTAAACATATTTATTTTCTATCGAGTACTGGTACATGATTATTTACAACAATTGCGATAAGGAATTAGACAGAAAGCTATACAGGTCCTAGTCATGATAAGCAGGTTAACGGTTAAAACTTGTGGAAGTCGTGATAGCGCAGTGGATGCGTGTTCGCTTCAGGTGCAAAAGGTCCGGAGTTCGAGCCCCGCTGGAGCCATTACGATTGTGCCCTTAGGCAAGGCATTTAAATTCCACATTGCCTCTTCTCTCTCCTTCATGGCGATGGATTCCATCAGGAATGAGGTCTTGAGAGTGATTAATATAAGTTGAAAGAACTTGTTTCGCAATTGAGCTAAACTAAATTTGTATAATGTAAAGGGTTAAAATGTTGTGATGATCATGTACAAGCAAACACGGTGTCAGTATACCACAGTTCTATCATATACAGAGCTCACTAATTGACCACAGTTCTATCATATACAGAGCTCACTAATTGACCACAGTTCTATCATATACAGAGCTCACTAATTTATTACATCTCTATCATATACAGAGCTCACTAATTGACCACAGTTCTATCATATACAGAGCTCACTAATTTATTACATCTCTATCATATACAGAGCTCACTAATTGACCACAGTTCTATCATATAC
>CM026395.1:59197981-59252424 GCA_014843695.1 Archivesica marissinica
TACAGAGCTCACTAATTTATTACATCTCTATCATATACAGAGCTCACTAATTGACCACAGTTCTATCATATACAGAGCTCACTAATTTATTACATCTCTATCATATACAGAGCTCACTAATTGACCACAGTTCTATCATATACAGAGCTCACTAATTTATTACATCTCTATCATATACAGAGCTCACTAATTGACCACAGTTCTATCATATACAGAGCTCACTAATTTATTACATCTCTATCATATACAGAGCTCACTAATTGACCACAGTTCTATCATATACAGAGCTCACTAATTGACCACAGTTCTATCATATACAGAGCTCACTAATTGACCACAGTTCTATCATATACAGAGCTCACTAATTGACCACAGTTCTATCATATACAGAGCTCACTAATTGACCACAGTTCTATCATATACAGAGCTCACTAATTGACCACAGTTCTATCATATACAGAGCTCACTAATTTATTACATCTCTATCATATACAGAGCTCACTAATTGACCACAGTTCTATCATATACAGAGCTCACTAATTGACCACAGTTCTATCATATACAGAGCTCACTAATTGACCACAGTTCTATCATATACAGAGCTCACTAATTGACCACAGTTCTATCATATACAGAGCTCACTAATTGACCACAGTTCTATCATATACAGAGCTCACTAATTGACCACAGTTCTATCATATACATAGCTCACTAATTGACCACAGTTCTATCATATACACAGTGTCAGTATACCACAGATCTATCATATACACAGTGTCAGTATACCACAGTTCCATCATATACACAATGTCAGTATACCACAGTTCTATCATATACACAGTGTCAGTATACCACAGTTCTATCATATACACAGTGTCAGTATACCACAGTTCCATCATATACATGGTGTCAGTATACCACAGTTCTATCATATACACGGTGTCAGTATACCACAGTTCTATCATATACACGGTGTCAGTATACCACAGTTCTATCATATACACAGTGTCAGTATACCACAGCTCTATCATATACACAGTGTCAGTATACCACAGCTCTATCATATACACGGTGTCAGTATACCACAGTTCTATCATATACACAGTGTCAGTATACCACAGTTCCATCATATACATGGTGTCAGTATACCACAGTTCTATCATATACACGGTGTCAGTATACCACAGTTCTATCATATACACGGTGTCAGTATACCACAGTTCTATCATATACACAGTGTCAGTATACCACAGCTCTATCATATACACAGTGTCAGTATACCACAGCTCTATCATATACACGGTGTCAGTATACCACAGTTCTATCATATACACAGTGTCAGTATACCACAGTTCCATCATATACATGGTGTCAGTATACCACAGTTCTATCATATACACGGTGTCAGTATACCACAGTTCTATCATATACACGGTGTCAGTATACCACAGTTCCATCATATACACGGCGTCAGTATACCACAGTTCCATCATATACATGGTGTCAGTATACCACAGTTCTATCATATACACAGTGTCAGTATACCACAGTTCTATCATATACACAGTGTCAGTATACCACAGTTCCATCATATACATGGTGTCAGTATACCACAGTTCTATCATATACACGGTGTCAGTATACCACAGTTCTATAATATACAGAGCTCACTAATTGACCACAGTTCTATAATATACAGAGCTCACTAATTGACCACAGTTCTATAATATACAGAGGTCACTAATTGACCACATTTCTATAATATACAGAGCTCACTAATTGACCACAGTTCTATAATATACAGAGCTCACTAATTGACCACATTTCTATAATATACAGAGCTCACTAATTGACCACAGCTCTATAATATACAGAGCTCACTAATTGACCACATCTCTATAATATACAGAGCTCACTAATTGACCACAGCTCTATAAAATACAGAGCTCACAAATTTACCACAGCTCTATTATATACAGAGCTCACTAATTGACCACAATTCGATACTATTCAGAGCTCACTAATTTACCACAGCTTTATAATATAACAGAGCTTACTAATTTACCATAGCTCTATAATACACAGAGCTCACTAATTGACTACAGCTCTATGATATACAGAGCTCACTAATTGACCACAGTTCTATGATATACAGAGCTCACTAATTGACCACAATTATATAATATACATATCTCACTAATTGACCTACAGAGCTTATTAATTGACATACATAGCTTACTAATTGACCACAGCTCTATCATATACAGAGCTCCCTAATTGACCACAGTTCTATAATATACAGAGCTCCCTAATTGACCACAGTTCTATAATATACAGAGCTCCCTAATTGACCACAGTTCTATAATATACAGAGCTCACTAATTGACATACAGAGCTCACTAATTGACCTACAGAGCTCACTAATTGACATGCTAATTGGACTTACTATTGTCCGTTTCAGACCCGATTGAAGATGAAGAGAAAAGAACACAAAGACGGCGGGTTCAGAAACTCAAAATATTGTTATTTGTTGGCTTGATACTCGTCATAGGTCTAGTTGGAGTGATTGTTGTCCAATACTCCGGCAAAGATGAGGAAATGCCGGTATGTATTTGGGGATGTTTACATGTATTGTGGATGTATTGTGGATGTTTACATATATTGTGGATGTTTACATGTATTGTGGATGTTTACATGTATTGTGGATGTTTACATGTATTGTGGATGTTTACATGTATTGTGGATGTTTACATGTATTGTGGATGTGTTCATGTATTGTGGATGTATTGTGGATGTTTACATATATTGTGGATGTTTACATGTATTGTGAATGTGTTCATGTATTGTGAATGTTTACATGTATTGTGGATGTTTACATGTATTGTGAATGTGTACATGTATTTGTGGATGTTTGCATGTATTGTTGATGTTTACATGTATTGTTGATGTTTACATGTATTGTGGATGTGTACATGTATTTGTGGATGTTTGCATGTATTGTGGAGTGGATGTTTACATGTATTGTGGATGTTTACATGTATTGTGGATGTTTACATGTATTGTGGATGTTTACATGTATTGTGAATGTTTACATGTATTGTGGATGTGTTCATGTATTGTGGATGTGTACATGTATTTGTGGATGTTTGCATGTATTGTGGAGTGGATGTTTACATGTATTGTGGATGTGTTCATGTATTGTGGATGTTTACATGTATTGTGGATGTTTACATGTATTGTTGATGTTTACATGTATTGTGGATGTTTACATGTATTGTGAATGTTTACATGTATTGTGGATGTTTACATGTATTGTGGATGTGTACATGTATTTGTGGATGTTTGCATGTATTGTGGATGTTTACATGTATTGTGGATGTATACATGTATTTGTGGATATGTATTGTGGATGTATACATGTATTTGTGGATATGTATTGTGGATGTATACATGTATTTGTGGATATGTATTGTGGATGTATACATGTACTTGTGGATATGTATTGTGGATGTATACATGTATTGTGGATATGTATTGTGGATGTATACATGTATTTGTGGATATGTATTGTGGGTGTATACATGTATTTGTGGATATGTATTGTGGATGTATACATGTATTTGTGGATATGTATTGTGGATGTATACATGTATTGTGGGTGTATACATGTATTTGTGGATATGTATTGTGGGTGTATACATGTATTTGTGGATATGTATTGTGGATGTATACATGTATTTGTGGATATGTATTGTGGATGTATACATGTATTTGTGGATATGTATTGTGGGTGTATATATGTATTTGTGGATATGTATTGTGGATATGTATTTGTGGATATGTATTGTGGATGTATACATGTATTTGTGGATATGTATTGTGGATATGTATGTGTGGATATGTATTGTGGGTGTATACATGTATTTGTGGATATGTATTGTGGGTGTATACATGTATTTGTGGATATGTATTGTGGATGTATACATGTATTGTGGGTGTATACATGTATTTGTGGATATGTATTGTGGATGTATACATGTATTTGTGGATATGTATTGTGGATGTATACATGTATTTGTGGATATGTATTGTGGATGTATACATGTATTTGTGGATATGTATTGTGGGTGTATACATGTATTTGTGGATGTATACATGTATTTGTGGATGTATACATGTATTTGTGGATGTATACATGTATTGTGGATGTATACATGTATTTGTGGATATGTATTGTGGATGTATACATGTATTGTGGATGTATACATGTATTTGTGGATATGTATTGTGGATGTATACATGTATTTGTGGATGTGTACATGTATTTGTGGATGTATACATGTATTTGTGGATGTATACATGTATTGTGGATGTATACATGTATTTGTGGATATGTATTGTGGATGTATACATGTATTTGTGGATATGTATTGTGGATGTATACATGTATTTGTGGATATGTATTGTGGATATGTATTTGTGGATATGTATTGTGGGTGTATACATGTATTTGTGGATATGTATTGTGGATGTATACATGTATTTGTGGATATGTATTGTGGGTGTATACATGTATTTGTGGATATGTATTGTGGATGTATACATGTATTTGTGGATATGTATTGTGGATGTATACATGTATTTGTGGATATGTATTGTGGATGTATACATTTATTTGTGGATATGTATTGTGGATGTATACATGTATTTGTGGATATGTATTGTGGATGTATACATGTATTTGTGGATATGTATTGTGGATGTATACATGTATTTGTGGATATGTATTGTGGATATGTATTTGTGGATATGTATTGTGGGTGTATACATGTATTTGTGGATATGTATTGTGGATGTATACATGTATTTGTGGATATGTATTGTGGGTGTATACATGTATTTGTGGATATGTATTGTGGATGTATACATGTATTTGTGGATATGTATTGTGGATGTATACATGTATTTGTGGATATGTATTGTGGATGTATACATTTATTTGTGGATATGTATTGTGGATGTATACATGTATTTGTGGATATGTATTGTGGATGTATACATGTATTTGTGGATATGTATTGTGGATGTATACATTTATTTGTGGATATGTATTGTGGATGTATACATGTATTTGTGGATGTATACATGTATTTGTGGATGTATACATGTATTTGTAGAGAGGTTTTGTTGGTGAATACAGTCATGTATTTGTGGATGTATACATGTATTTGTGGATGTATACATGTATTTGTGGATGTATACATGTATATGAGGATGTATACATGTATTTGTGGATGAGTGTTTGGAGGTGTTGACACATGTTTGTGGATGTTTGTAGGTATTTGTGTTTATTTGTTGTTGTTTGTATGCAGTTTACTCCAGTAATTTTTATCCAATCTTTATAACACTGATTACTGACATAATGTTGTGGATATGTTCGATAACGTGCCATATTTTGTCATAGCAACGCTGGATTATAGCCCTTGAATGCTTACACTTGTATTCAATAAACATGACAATTGTCCTGTAGTTAACACGTTGGAATGCAAATCCAGGGTTGGAGAATATATACATAGCTTGACTCTCATTTGAAATACATGAGAATATTAGAGCCTCGTCGTGTATAGTTTCTCCAAAGAACTTACTTCGCAATCGTTGTAAAATAAATAAAGTTTAAACTTTGAAGATTTTTTTATATATAAAATAAACTAACAGAAATACTAAACAAGGGTTAACATTATCTGTACAATCCTTGTCATTGTAAATGTTTCTCTAGTGACTTGGAAAGGGTTCACATTATCAGTACAATCCTTGTCAATGTAAATGTTTCTCTAGTGACTTGGAAAGGGTTAACATTATCTGTACAATCCTTGTCAATGTAAATGTTTCTCTAGTGACTTGGAAAGGGTTAACATTATTAGTACAATCCTTGTCATTGTAAATGTTTCTCTAGTGACTTGGAAAGGGTTAACATTATCTGTACAATCCTTGTCATTGTAAATGTTTCTCTAGTGACTTGGAAAGGGTTAACATTATCTGTACAATCCTTGTCATTGTAAATGTTTCTCTAGTGACTTGTAAAGGGTTAACATTATCCGTACAATCCGTTGTCATTGTAAATGTTTCTCTAGTGACTTGGAAAGGGTTAACATTATCTGTATAATCCTTGTCATTGTAAATGTTTCTCTAGTGGCTTGGAAAGGGTTAACATTATCTGTACAATCCTTGTCATTGTAAATGTTTCTCTAGTGACTTGGAAAGGGTAACATTATCTGTACAATCCTTGTCAATGTAAATGTTTCTCTAGTGACTTGGAAAGGGTTAACATTATCTGTACAATCCTTGTCATTGTACATGTTTCTCTAGTGACTTGGAAAGGGTTAACATTATCTGTACACTCCTTGTCATTGTAAATGTTTCTCTAGTGACTTGGAAAGGGTTAACATTATCAGTACAATCCTTGTCATTGTAAATGTTTCTGTAGATGTACTATGCTATATATTGCGCTAAAATCATTTTTATTGCTTTTGATTGTCTGAATAAACAGACTGGATTATACTTATAACGTGATCTATCATTATTTACCTCTCCCATTACATGATGTAATGTACACCTACAAGATGTAATATACACCTACATGATGTACACCGACATGATGTAATGTACACCTACATGATGTGATGTACACCTACATGATGTAATGTACACATACATGATGTAATGTACACCTACATGCTGTAATATACACCTACATGATGTAATATACACCTACATGCTGTACACCTACATGATGTAATGAACACCTACATGATGTAATGTACACATACATGATGTAATATACACCTACATGATGTACACCTACATGATGTAATGTACACCTACACAATGTAATGTACACCTACATGATGTAATATACACCTACATGATGTACACCTACATGATGTAATGTACACCTACATGATGTAATGAACACCTACAGGATGTAATGTACACCTACATGATGTAATGTACACCTACATGATGTAATGAACACCTACAGGATGTAATGTACATCTACATGATGTAATATACACCTACATGATGTATACCTACACAATGTAATGTACACCTACATGATGTAATGTACACCTACACAATGTAATATACACATACATGATGTAATGTACACCTACATGATGTAATATGCACCTACATGATGTACACCTACATGATGTAATGTACATCTACATGATGTAGTGTACACCTACATGATGTACACATACATGATGTAATATACATCTACACAATATAATATACACCTACATGATGTACACCTACATGATGTAATATACACCTACATGATGTAATGTACATCTACATGCTGTAATGTACACCTACACAATGTAATGTACACCTACATGATGTAATGTACACCTACACAATGTAATGTACACCTACATGATGTAATGTACACCTACATGATGTAATGTACACCTACATGCTGTAATATACACCTACATGATGTAATGTACACCTACATGCTGTAATATACACCTACATGATGTAATGTACACCTACATGCTGTAATATACACCTACATGATGTAATGTACACCTACATGCTGTAATATACACCTACATGATGTAATATACACCTACATGATGTAATATACATCTACACAATGTAATATACACCTACATGATGTACACCTACATGATGTAATATACACCTACATGATGTAATGTACATCTACATGCTGTAATGTACACCTACACAATGTAATGTACACCTACATGATGTAATGTACACCTACACAATGTAATGTACACCTACATGATGTAATGTACACCTACACGATGTAATGTACACCTACATGCTGTAATATACACCTACATGATGTAATGTACACCTACATGCTGTAATATACACCTACATGATGTAATGTACACCTACATGCTGTAATATACACCTACATGATGTAATGTACACCTACATGCTATAATATACACCTACATGATGTAATATACACCTACATGATGTAATATACACATACATGATGTAATATACACCTACATGATGTAATATACACCTACACAATGCAATGTACACCTACATAATGTAATGTACACCTACACAATGTAATATACACATACATGATGTAATGTACACCTACATGCTGTAATGTACACCTACATACTGTATTGTACACCTACACAATGTAATGTACACCTACATGCTGTAATGTACACCTACATACTGTAATGTACACCTACACGATGTAATGTACACCTACAAGCTGTAATGTACACCTACATGCTGTAATGTACACCTACACGCTGTAATGTACACCTACACGATGTAACATACGCCTACATATACATTAATATACCAGTAACCTCTATTTCTGTTCACAGACCTGCAGGACAACTTCATGTGTGAAGAGTTCAGCGTATATTCTCAACAAGATGAGCACAGATATCGACCCGTGTGATGACTTCTATACATTCTCCTGTGGTAATTGGCTGAAGACAACACAGATCCCGCCTTCAAAATCCAGATATGGATCGTTCTCACAGATTTCGGATGAAATTACCTTAATAATGAAAGGCGTAAGTCCAAAACAAAAACATATCCGTTTGATACTGTCGCCACAAGATTATGTTAGGTCATAACCAATGTCGATACTAGGAGTCCAGAATATTATATTTCCGTTAGAAAAACGTGTTTCGGCATTTCCAGAAGATACAATGCGTTATTGAAAATGTCATTGAGAGCATTTTACATCAATCAACACCAATAATATTAACCAAAAAATAAGACCAAAATCTTGGTGCAGAAAAACAGAATGGTGTAGAATAAAGAAAAGATACATTGGCGGCAGGATTTGAACATGCTCCGGGCGGGTGGGGAAATTCCTTTGAAAGTCGTGATAGTGCAGTGAGAGCGCGTTCACTTCAGGTGCGAAAGGCCCGGAGTTCGATCCCCGCTGGAGCCGTTGCAATTGTGTCCTTAGGCAAGGCATTTAAATTCCATGTTGCCTCCTCTCTCTCTCTCTCTATCTCTCTGTCTCCCTCATGGCGATGGATTCCATCAGGAATGAGGTCTCGAGAGTGATTAATATGAGTTGTAAGAACTTGTTTCGAGCTAAAATAAATTTGTATAGACTATATTATATTATTATTATTATACCACATTTATATAGCACCCTTTTCATATCAGATACGTTCAAAGGTGCTTTACAATAAGAGTCTGCAAGTAAAACATGTAATAAAACAATAGTATAACTTAAAGTAATGTAACAATGTATCCTAACTAATTTAGTCAATGAAGTTTAAAAAAAAAAAAAATAATGTAAGGGTCGCATAACAGGCCCACCCTCGCCTGCCAGAGGCCCCTGTCCCCATGGCAGAAGAGGGAAAGCGTGGGTGGACTTCAAAGCAAGAACTAAAAGGCATACGCCATAAGACTAAGATATGCAGTTAAAGAATATGTATACCAGATATATATGTTAAAAGATTTAAGGATTGTTTGTTAAAACAATATAACAATATATCACTTTAATCACTAGACCATGTCTACTAATGTAATTTAAAAACTTTATATTTGGGTTCTCATTCACTTTTCACCAATTACCGTACATACTCGCCTGTAAGACGACTTTTTTACCGCCAGATTATGGCCTCAAAGTGGCTTCCTGTCCTGTCTTATAAGTGAGTGCTTATCGGCGAGTGTGGATGGTAAGAATTTTATTAAATATAATTATGAAAATCAATAACCTTGCAGAGAGTGGTTAAGTGATGAAAGTTAATACTAGATTAAATTATATTAATTTGATAGAAAATAAGTAACAATTCATTGTGACATTGCAGCTGTGAAATGCCAAATTGTGCATATGAACAAGTTTTAATTTATACAAATTTATTTTAGCTTAATTGCGAAACAAATTCTTTCAACCTTATATTCAATCACTCTCAATACCTCATTCCTGAATGAATCCATCGCCACGAGTGAGAGAGAAGATGTGGAATTTAAATGCCTTCCCTAAGGGCACAATCGTAACGGCTCCAGCGGGTCTCGAACTCCGGACCTTTCACACCTGAAGTGAATGCGCATCCACTGCGCTATCACGACTCCAACAAGTTTTCAATCCTGAATATCATTAATGCTAACTATTACCAGCTTTAAAGTAAGTCAGACCAAATATTATTAATGCTAACTATTGCCAGCTTTAAAGTAAGTCATACCAAATATTAGTAATGCTAACTATTGCCAGCTTTAAAGTAAGTCAGACTGAATATTATTAATGCTAACTATTACCAGCTTTAAAGTAAGTCAGACCAAATATTAATAATGCTAACTATTACCAGCTTTAAAGTAAGTCATACCAAATATTATTAATGCTAACTATTACCAGCTTTAAAGTAAGTCAGACTGAATATTATTAATGCTAACTATTACCAGCTTTAAAGTAAATCAGACCAAATATTAATAATGCTAACTATTACCAGCTTTAAAGTAAGTCATACCAAATATTATTAATGCTAACTATTACCAGCTTTAAAGTAAGTCAGACTGAATATTATTAATGCTAACTATTACCAGCTTTAAAGTAAATCAGACCAAATATTAATAATGCTAACTATTACCAGCTTTAAAGTAAGTCATACCAAATATTATTAATGCTAACTATTACCAGCTTTAAAGTAAGTCAGACTGAATATTATTAATGCTAACTATTACCAGCTTTAAAGTAAATCAGACCAAATATTAATAATGCTAACTATTACCAGCTTTAAAGTAAGTCATACCAAATATTATTAATGCTAACTATTACCAGCTTTAAAGTAAGTCAGACTGAATATTATTAATGCTAACTATTACCAGCTTTAACAATGGTGAGTTATGAATGTATTTTTTGCTTAGATTTTAGAAGTTGATGAGAAGTTGTACAAAGGAAAGAAATCCACAGCTATACATAAAGCCAAGACTTACTTTGATATGTGTATGAATGACACACAGATTACTGAACAGGATATATATCCAGCGTTAAAGGTAAAGTAGTCTGTAAGCTTGATCCAAGTTTAGAGGTAAAGTAGTCTGTAGCTTGATCCAAGTTTAGAGGTAAAGTAGTATGTAGCTTGATCCAGCTTTAGAGGTAAAGTAGTCTGTAGCTTGATCCAAGTTTAGAGGTAATGTAGTCTGTAGCTTGATCCAGCTTTAGAGGTAAAGTAGTCTGTAGCTTGATCCAAGTTTAGAGGTAAAGTAGTCTGTAGCTTGATCCAAGTTTAGAGGTAAAGTAGTATGTAGCTTGATCCAGCTTTAGAGGTAAAGTAGTCTGTAGCTTGATCCAAGTTTAGAGGTAATGTAGTCTGTAGCTTGATCCAGCTTTAGAGGTAAAGTAGTCTGTAGCTTGATCCAAGTTTAGAGGTAAAGTAGTCTGTAGCTTGATCCAAGTTTAGAGGTAAAGTAGTATGTAGCTTGATCCAGCTTTAGAGGTAAAGTAGTCTGTAGCTTGATCCAAGTTTAGAGGTAAAATAGTCTGTAGCTTGATCCAGCTTTAGAGGTAATGTAGTCTGTAGCTTGATCCAAGTTTAGAGGTAAATTAGTCTGTAGCTTGATCCAAGTTTAGAGGTAAAGTAGTCTGTAGCTTGATCCAAGTTTAGAGGCAAAGTAGTCTGTAGCTTGATCCAAGTTTAGAGGTAATAGTCTGTAGCTTGATCCAAATTTAGAGGTAAAGTAGTCTGTAGCTTGATCCAAGTTTAGAGGTAAAGTAGTCTGTAGCTTGATCCAAGTTTAGAGGTAAGGTAGTCTGTAGCTTGATCCAAGTTTAGAGGTAATGTAGTCTGTAGCTTGATCCAAGTTTAGAGGTAAGGTAGTCTGTAGCTTGATCCAAGTTTAGAGGTAAAGTAGTCTGTAGCTTGATCCAAGTTTAGAGGTAATAGTCTGTAGCTTGATCAAAGTTTAGAGGTAATAGTCTGTAGCTTGATCCAAATTTAGAGGTAAAGTAGTCTGTAGCTTGATCCAAGTTTAGAGGTAAGGTAGTCTGTAGCTTGATCCAAGTTTAGAGGTAATGTAGTCTGTAGCTTGATCCAAGTTTAGAGGTAAGGTAGTCTGTAGCTTGATCCAAGTTTAGAGGTAAAGTAGTCTGTAGCTTGATCCAAGTTTAGAGGTAATAGTCTGTAGCTTGATCCAAGTTTAGAGGTAATAGTCTGTAGCTTGATCCAAGTTTAGAGGTAATAGTCTGTAGCCTGATCCAAGTTTAGAGGTAAAGTAGGCTGTAGCTTGATCCAAGTTTAGAGATAAGGTAGTCTGTAGCTTGATACAAGTTTAGAGGTAAAGTAGTCTGTAGCTTGATCCAAGTTTAGAGGTAAAGTAGTCTGTAGCTTGATCCAAGTTTAGAGGTAAAGTAGTCTGTAGCTTGATCAAAGTTTAGAGGTAAAGTAGTTTGTAGCTTGATCAAAGTTTAGAGGTAAAGTAGTCTGTAGCTTGATCCAAGTTTAGAGGTAAAGTAGTATGTAGCTTGATCCAGCTTTAGAGTTAAAGTAGTCTGTAGCTTGATCCAAGTTTAGAGGTAAAGTAGTCTGTAGCTTGATCCAAGTTTAGCGGTAAAGTAGTCTGTAGCTTGATCCAAGTTTAGAGGTAAAGTAGTCTGTAGCTTGATCCAAGTTTAGAGGTAATAGTCTGTAGCTTGATCCAAGTTTAGAGGTAAAGTAGTCTGTAGCTTTATCCAGCTTTAGAGGTAAAGTCGTCTGTAGCTTGATCCAAGTTTAGAGGTAAAGTAGTCTGTATCTTGATCCAAGTTTAGAGGTAATAGTCTGTAGCTTGATCCAAGTTTAGAGGTAAAGTAGTCTGTAGCTTGATCCAAGTTTAGAGGTAAAGTAGTCTGTAGCTTGAGGTTTTTCTAATGGGTTAATGTATGTGGTATTGGTAATATCGCCGAGAGCTGCTTCTAATGTGTTAATGTATGTGGTATTGGTAATATCGCCGAGAGCTGCTTCTAATGGGTTGATGTTTATGGTATTGGTAACATCGCCGAGAGCTGCTTCTAATGGGTTGATGTTTATGGTATTGGTAACATCGCCGGGAGGTGCTTCTAATGGGTTGATGTTTGTGGTATTGGTAACATCGCCGATAGCTGCTTCTAATGGGTTGATGTTTATGGTATTGGTAACATCGCCGAGAGCTGCTTCTAAGGGGTTGATGTTTATGGTATTGGTAACATCGCCGAGAGCTGCTTCTAATGGGTTAATGTTTGTGGTATTGGTAACATCGCCGGGAGGTGCTTCTAATGTGATAATGTATGTGGTATTGGTAATATCGCCGAGAGCTGCTTCTAATGTGTTAATGTATGTGGTATTGGTAATATTGCCGAGAGCTGCTTCTAATGGGTTGATGTTTATGGTATTGGTAACATCGCCGAGAGCTGCTTCTAATGGGTTAATGTTTGTGGTATTGGTAACATCGCCGGGAGGTGCTTCTAATGTGTTAATGTATGTGGTATTGGTAATATCGCCGAGAGCTGCTTCTAATGTGTTAATGTTTGTGGTATTGGTAATATCGCCGAGAGCTGCTTCTAATGGGTTGATGTTTATGGTATTGGTAACATCGCCGAGAGCTGCTTCTAATGGGTTGATGTTTATGGTATTGGTAAGATCGCCGAGAGCTGCTTCTAATGGGTTGATGTTTATGGTATTGGTAACATCGCCGAGAGCTGCTTCTAAGGGGTTGATGTTTATGGTATTGGTAACATCGCCGAGAGCTGCTTCTAATGGGTTAATGTTTGTGGTATTGGTAACATCGCCGGGAGGTGCTTCTAATGTGATAATGTATGTGGTATTGGTAATATCGCCGAGAGCTGCTTCTAATGTGTTAATGTATGTGGTATTGGTAATATTGCCGAGAGCTGCTTCTAATGGGTTGATGTTTATGGTATTGGTAACATCGCCGAGAGCTGCTTCTAATGGGTTAATGTTTGTGGTATTGGTAACATCGCCGGGAGGTGCTTCTAATGTGTTAATGTATGTGGTATTGGTAATATCGCCGAGAGCTGCTTCTAATGTGTTAATGTTTGTGGTATTGGTAATATCGCCGAGAGCTGCTTCTAATGGGTTGATGTTTATGGTATTGGTAACATCGCCGAGAGCTGCTTCTAATGGGTTGATGTTTATGGTATTGGTAAGATCGCCGAGAGCTGCTTTTAATGGGTTGATGTTTATGGTATTGGTAACATCACCGGGAGGTGCTTCTAATGGGTTGATGTTTGTGGTATTGGTAACATTGCCGATAGCTGCTTCTAATGGGTTGATGTTTATGGTATTGGTAACATCGCCGAGAGCTGCTTCTAATGGGTTGATGTTTATGGTATTGGTAACATCGCCGAGAGCTGCTTCTAATGGGTTAATGTTTGTGGTATTGGTAACATCGCCGGGAGGTGCTTCTAATGTGTTAATGTATGTGGTATTGGTAATATCGCCGAGAGCTGCTTCTAATGTGTTAATGTTTGTGGTATTGGTAATATCGCCGAGAGCTGCTTCTAATGTGTTAATGTTTGTGGTATTGGTAATATCGCCGAGAGCTGCTTCTAATGTGTTAATGTTTGTGGTATTGGTAATATCGCCAGGAGCTGGTTCTAATGGGTTAATGTATGTGGTATTGGTAACATCGTCGGGAGGTGCTTCTAATGTGTTAATATATGTGGTATTGGTAATATCGCCAGGAGCTGGTTCTAATGGGTTAATATATGTGGTATTGGTACTATCGCCGAGAGCTGCTTCTAATGGGTTAATATATGTGGTATTGGTAATATCGCCGAGAGCTGCTTCTAATGGGTTAATATATGTGGTATTGGTAATATCGCCAGGAGCTGCTTCTAATGTGTTAATATATGTGGTATTGGTAATATCGCCAGGAGCTGGTTGTAATGGGTTAATATATGTGGTATTGGTAATATCGCTAGGAGCTGGTTCTAATGGGTTAATGTTTGTGGTATTGGTACTATCGCCGAGAGCTGCTTCTAATGGGTTAATGTATGTGGTATAGGTACTATCGCCGAGAGCTGCTTTTAATGGGTTGATGTTTATGGTATTGGTAACATCGCCGGGAGGTGCTTCTAATGGGTTGATGTTTGTGGTATTGGTAATATCGCCGAGAGCTGCTTCTAATGTGTTAATGTTTGTGGTATTGGTAATATCGCCGAGAGCTGCTTCTAATGTGTTAATGTTTGTGGTATTGGTAATATCGCCAGGAGCTGGTTCTAATGGGTTAATGTATGTGGTATTGGTAACATCGTCGGGAGGTGCTTCTAATGTGTTAATATATGTGGTATTGGTAATATCGCCAGGAGCTGGTTCTAATGGGTTAATATATGTGGTATTGGTACTATCGCCGAGAGCTGCTTCTAATGGGTTAATATATGTGGTATTGGTAATATCGCCGAGAGCTGCTTCTAATGGGTTAATATATGTGGTATTGGTAATATCGCCAGGAGCTGCTTCTAATGTGTTAATATATGTGGTATTGGTAATATCGCCAGGAGCTGGTTGTAATGGGTTAATATATGTGGTATTGGTAATATCGCTAGGAGCTGGTTCTAATGGGTTAATGTTTGTGGTATTGGTACTATCGCCGAGAGCTGCTTCTAATGGGTTAATGTATGTGGTATAGGTACTATCGCCGAGAGCTGCTTCTAATGGGTTGATGTTTATGGTATTGGTAACATCGCCGGGAGGTGCTTCTAATGGGTTGATGTTTGTGGTATTGGTAACATCGCCGAGAGCTGCTTCTAATGGGTTGATGTTTATGGTATTGGTAACATCGCCGAGAGCTGCTTCTAATGGGTTGATGTTTATGGTATTGGTAACATCGCCGGGAGGTGCTTCTAATGGGTTGATGTTTGTGGTATTGGTAACATCGCCAATAGCTGCTTCTAATGGGTTGATGTTTATGGTATTGGTAACATCGCCGAGAGCTGCTTCTAATGGGTTGATGTTTATGGTATTGGTAACATCGCCGAGAGCTGCTTCTAATGGGTTAATGTTTGTGGTATTGGTAACATCGCCGGGAGGTGCTTCTAATGTGTTAATGTATGTGGTATTGGTAATATCGCCGAGAGCTGCCTCTAATGTGTTAATGTTTGTGGTATTGGTAATATCGCCGAGAGCTGCTTCTAATGGGTTGATGTTTATGGTATTGGTAACATCGCTGAGAGCTGCTTCTAATGGGTTGATGTTTATGGTATTGGTAACATCGCCGAGAGCTGCTTCTAATGGGTTGATGTTTATGGTATTGGTAACATCACCGGGAGGTGCTTCTAATGGGTTGATGTTTGTGGTATTGGTAACATCGCCGATAGCTGCTTCTAATGGGTTGATGTTTATGGTATTGGTAACATCGCCCAGAGCTGCTTCTAATGGGTTGATGTTTATGGTATTGGTAACATCGCCGAGAGCTGCTTCTAATGGGTTAATGTTTGTGGTATTGGTAACATCGCCGGGAGGTGCTTCTAATGTGTTAATGTATGTGGTATTGGTAATATCGCCGAGAGCTGCTTCTAATGTGTTAATGTTTGTGGTATTGGTAATATCGCCGAGAGCTGCTTCTAATGTGTTAATGTTTGTGGTATTGGTAATATCGCCGAGAGCTGCTTCTAATGTGTTAATGTTTGTGGTATTGGTAATATCGCCAGGAGCTGGTTCTAATTGGTTAATGTATGTGGTATTGGTAACATCGCCGGGAGGTGCTTCTAATGTGTTAATATATGTGGTATTGGTAATATCGCCAGGAGCTGGTTCTAATGGGTTAATATATGTGGTATTGGTACTATCGCCAAGAGCTGCTTCTAATGGGTTAATATATGTGGTATTGGTAATATTGCCAGGAGCTGGTTCTAATGGGTTAATATATGTGGTATTGGTAATATCGCCAGGAGCTGGTTCTAATGGGTTAATATATGTGGTATTGGTACTATCGCCGAGAGCTGCTTCTAATGGGTTAATGTATGTGGTATTGGTAATATCGCCAGGAGCTGGTTCTAATGGGTTAATATATGTGGTATTGGTAATATCGCTAGGAGCTGGTTCTAATGGTTTAATATATGTGGTATTGGTAATATCGCCAGGAGCTGCTTCTAATGGGTTAATGTATGTGGTATTGGTAATATCGCCAAGAGCTGCTTCTATGTGGGCAATTATTAAAATGATAAAGCTTCTTGTATTGCAATTTCATAATCTATATCACCTCTATTCACTTCAGTTAATCGGTGACATTGGCAGCTGGAGTTTGACGTCTGATATTACATATGGAGTGTTTGACCCTGCTGCATGGAAAGTTGAAGATGCCGTGTTGCGTTCACATAGATATGGGTTCGGTCCCCTGTTCTTAATGTCTGTTGGTACTGATGAGAAGAATAGCAGTCAATACATGCTCACGGTAAATTGTTTTATCATATTATACCTCTGTCATTAAAGCGACACTATATCAATGAAAACACATGCACATTTCTGCAGAATGTAATTTCCTATTACATGGTGTAATTTCCCCCCAAAATATTTGCCTCAAAAAACGCAAATTTCTGCAGAATGTAATTTTATATTATATGGTATAATTTCTTTCCAAATCTTTGCCTCAAGATCTGAGTATTTCAACTAATAAGCAAACTTTGTATACGCGGTTTGTTGACATAACAAAATATTGTAAATATGGTCGACATTCATGCGTAATACAACGCATGTATCTTGAAAAACACGATTTATGGTATATAGTTACATGCATATTTATTTGTAGACTATAATCGTAGTTAAATTATCTCTAAACGATAGTATCATGTGTTAAGTATTGGCTCCAATGACAAACAAACTTCAATTCAGGAGCATGGATGACGGTTATATGAAATCCTACTTTCACTTTTGAAAGTTTGTACACCACTGTTTCAATGTTAGTGTTCGAATGTATTCGGAAGAAATTTGTAGTAGCAATGCATTTATTAGTGAAAAAGTGCATTTTATTTGCTTTTTGCGATGTAATGTCGCTTTAAATGTTCTTGGTAATATGGTCATATTAAACAACAGTACTTCTCGCATACAGAATATCCACCTCAAGTAACACTCAATTTAGTATTATTCTTTGTATGCAAATTTATAATGTGTACATTTTTGTTGGAGAGGAATTAATATAAGTTTTATGAAAACTTGTTTTCCACACCAAATTCAAAATTTGTGATAATAATATTTGTATGTTTTACATGTAATTTATTGGAATAAATACTGTTTATGTGTGTTTTACGTTTATTTATCGTCGCTACCAGTTGCCCATATGAGCGACGCCTCCTGAAAAGATTAGTCATTTTAGATTTTTGGAGGATAGTGCAATGATACAGACAGAGACCCATTCCAGAGTCTCCTCTGGTTCTTTTACGTGCATGGTGTAAAGCACCGAAACGAGACCTCAATTTAGAGGGTGTTTTACTGTATACCCAAGATGAAAATATACTGTTTTGAGTAAGTAATTGCTCCTGTTGTTTACACATTTATTTGCTTTCCAGTTTCAACAATCTGGCCTGACGCTCGGGAATCCAATGCTATATTTTTCAAACCATACCAATCAGGAAAAGTTAAAGACAGCCTTTATACAATATGCCACAGACGTTGTCACTCTGCTCGGAGCTGCGGGGGATGTAGATAAAAGCATTAACGATTTATACAATTTTGAACAAAGGTTGGCTGAGGTTTGTATATATTTGTTTTAGTAGATAATGTGGTTAATGACCTTTCAACCCCAAGTAACTGACATGGACTAGTCCATGATATTTTTAGACCAATAAATTAATAACAAAATTACATTTGGATCAGTTCATTTATCAAAATGGGTAATTTTATCTAAAAATAGTCATAATTATTACTGGCCAAAAAGTGCAGATCCTGATGAGACGGCTCGTTATGAGCCGGCTCATCTGGATCTACACTTTTCATAAGCCTATTTAGAGGCCTGTGGGGTTGAAAGGGTTAATGAGTAATAATGTTGTTTGATACTGGCCCAACGCGATATGTGAAATATGTATACAGTCAAACCTGTGTTAGTGGTCACCTCTATTAAGCAGCCAACCTGTATTAAGCAGCCAGTTTCCAGATTCCCAATATGTTGTTTTAGTATACATTTGACCTTTATTAAGCAGCCACCTGTGTTAAGCAGCCACTTTCTGTGATTCCCTAGGCTGGCTGCTTAAGACAGGTTTGACTGTATAAACAGAAAATCAATAAAATAAACACGATATAGGTGATCCAGGTAGTTGGTATCGACCAGGTATAATGAGATAAATCACTTAGTCAAAATAAAAGCGTGTTTCACTACATCTTAGTGTAATGGTATCGTCCTCGATATCGCGTTGCATTTATACCGGACAGGTGCTTGTTTGTTAGGGTTTGTAAAACTTGTATATTGAGATTTTCTCCAGTGGTAGAGCGTCGGATTTGGAATCGATCGGTCCCGGGTTCGATACTCGGTCAGGCCACGTATATAGTGTCATTGAGCAAGGCACCTCACACACATTGCTTAGTACTGGTTAACCACTTAGGTCAGTTAAGCTTGCCCAGGAAAATACGTCCCCTCAAGAGGTTTGACATTAATGGAACATACATACATACTTTTTAACAGTTTTAAATAGCGTGAATATGCATCATTGAACATAGAGTATTATTTACATACTTATTACTAACGATAATTACTAAAATAATTACTGAGATAATTATACCTAAAGGTAATCGATTACAAATAACCAGAGATCATATAGGAATACTAGTAGTTTATGTAGATATAATGGAACATACATACATACATGTTAACAGTTTTAAATAGCGTGAATATGCATCATTGAACGTAGAGTATTATTTACATACTTATTACTTAGATTATTACTAAAATAATTATATTACAGAATAAAATTATTATAAGTAATTTTGACTTAACCTGCTAATCGCAACTAAAGTTGCTAATACAAGTTTGTATAGACTAACTTCTGTTTCAGATACACGTGCCTGCTGAACAACTTCTAGATCCTATAAAAATCTACCATGCTATGACGTTGCAGAAGTTGGGAGAGAGTATATTCGGAGATTGGGTAATTACTTTCCCTATCTACATGTATCTACAGGGCATCCTCACTGACAAGTTACGTGTTTGTGTTTTTTACGTTTATTTATCGTCGCTACCGGTTGCCCATATGAGCGACGCCTCCTGAAGAGATTAGTCATTTTAGGTTGTTGGAGGATAGTGCAATGATACAGACAGAGATCCATTCCAGAGTCTCCTCTGGTACTTATACGTGCACGGTGTACAGCACCGACACGAGACCTCGGTTTAAAGTCCCATCTGAAAGACTGTTAATTTTATTAGAGTCAGATGGGGGGATCGAACCTTTGAGCATTCTACCAATAGCACCCTATAGGGGGTGGAGCTTCCGTGGCAGAGTGGTTGAGGGCATTGACTTTGAATCACTTGCCCCTCACCGCTGTAGGTTAGAATATGCAACTGTTTTGAATGATTTCAAGTGAGGAAGTTAGTTATTCAGTGAAGGTCAGTGGTTCTACCCAAGTTCCCGTCTGTGCCCGACTGCTCGGAATTGCACCAAGGGTATATAAACTCGACTCACACTAAGATAATACCAAGGTGTGGATGACTTGAATTTTCATTAATGTAGCAGGGCCATGACAAATTTAACAGGTTGCTGACCTTTTGAATTGAGAGCTGTGAGAAGTAGTTTAAACTCTATTTATTTTACAACAATTGCGAAACAAGCCCTAACAACTTATATTAATCACTCTCATTTGCGTGGACGAAAGCGTATATGTGGTCATTCGTGTGGGAGGAAACCGGTGTACCCGGAGAAAACCCACCTATCTGATCTGGCGACTACCGTACCATCTCACTTATTTCCCAGTCCGACGATCGAACCCAGGTTGCATTGGTGAGAAGCGAGCATACTAACCACTGTGTTAATTGGACAGCTGTGAGAATTGGAAGAATGTACACGCTGTAATACAGATATATTATGCACACACTTCAGCTTCAATGTTTATTTTCAGTTAAACTTAGAGACCTACGTACAAGGCATATTTGGGAATATTAAAACAATTCCAACAGATTCAGAAGTGGTAGTATACACCCCTGAATATTTTACAAAACTTCAGAGTTTGTTGGCACAGACGGATACACAGTGAGTGTCTTTCAGCTGGTTTACCGTATTTACTGGCCTATAAGACGTTTTTTACTATACGACGACCCCCCAATTTTGATCTTAGATATAAAAGTTTAAACTTTATTTATTTTACAACGATTGCGAAGCAAGTTTTAACAACTTATATTAATCACTCTCGTTGGTGCAGATGAAAGCATATATGTGGTCATTCGTGTGGGAGGAAACCGGAGTACCCGGAGAAAACCCACCTGTCCGATCTGGCGACCACGTTACCATCTCACATACTTCCCGGTCCGAGGATCGAACCCGGTGTCATATGATATTTTCACCCGCCTATTTTTTCACCCACGGGTGAAAATATCGCGCGACATTTTCACCCGCGGGTGAAAAAAATGCCATGAGATTTTCACCCCCCCTATGAGACTTGGTTAGGGTTAGGGTTAAAATATTTGGGGGCGGGTGAAAATCTCATGGCATTTTTTTCACCCGCGGGTGAAAATATCGCGCGGGTGAAAATCTCATGTGACACCGGGTTGCATTGGTGAGAAGCGAGCGTGCTAACGACTGCGCTAATCGGCTGATCATAGATAAATGGTATTTTGCATAGACCTGCGTATAAAACGGGTTGAGATAATGGAAACCACTCAGAAGTAAAGACGATAAATAAACGTAAAACACAAAGATAGTTATATTGTTTTTGGATTAATTGTCGTGCCAACAGCATAGGTTATAATACAGAGGTTGGTGCACCAATTACTGGTTAACCGCTGGAGCCTGCCCAGGAATGGTGTTGTTAGGTAAACCCGAACAAACAAACGTATTACATTTGTCCAACTTTTAATAATAGTTTGCATTTTAGGGTTAACCCATTCAACACCAAGTAACTCACATGGACTGGTCCATGATATTCATAAACCAATAAATGAATCAGAAAATCACATTTGGACAAGTTCATTTATCAAAATGGGTAATTATGTCTAAAAATAGTCATCACTGGCAAAAAGTGCAGATCCTGATGAGACGGCTCGTCACGAGCCGGCTCATCTGGATCTACACTTTTTGTAAGCCTATTTAGAGGTCTGTGGTGTTGAAAGGGTTAATTTCTAAGATAAACTTTTGGAGATTTCTTCATTAACCCATTTCATTCTGGATACCGTTCAAACAGTATTTGCAAAGAACATAGAGCCAGATCAACCGCCACGGAATGTGCCGTCTGATCAGGCTCTATGCTGTTTGCTATTCAGATGATCTTGCTAATACACTTGGCTATGTAGCAAACAACATGGATCCTGATCAGCACGCTGTGGCTGATCTGGATCTATGTTGTTTGCAAAAGCCTTTAAATATATCCAGAATGAAATGGGTTAATTAAGCACTCTAAATTATGTCAAATCATAAAACAATGCACTGATGGACAACAATAAATTTAATTTGCTAAAATGCTATTGACAAGTTCAGTTTGCAGATAGAGCTGCGAATGTCTACGGTATGCTTTCATTACACCCATTCAGTTATTTCAAAGGTCATCAATTATTGAGTTGGAACAAACTGAATTTAAAAAAAATGAAAACCAATTTTTTAAATTTTTTTATCACTCACTTATAAGACGGGAAGCCACTTTGAGAAAATAATCTATCTTTGTTAAAAATCCTTATAGGCGGATAAATACGGTATGTACATTATACTAGAAGCAGGTGTACATGGACATGGTACACAAGTTTAAGTTTCAATTGATTTTATAATTTAGCAACACCCTATAATTGAGCTTCCATTGTCAGTGATAAATACAGGTACCATTGATTAACATTATGCCTAATTTTCTGGATATTGACTAAGTTTGTGTCATTTTCTAGGACATTGAATACGTTTGTATCATTTTCTAGGACATTATCTAACATTATTTTGTAAATTTCTAGGATATTGACTAACTTTGTGTCATTTACTCTGAAGTTGACTTACGTATGTGTTGTTTGTTCTTTCACATTGACTAATGTTTTGTGTCATTTTCTAAGTCATTGACTAACTTCATGTGTCATTTTGTAGGACATTGACTAATTTTATGTGTCATTTTCTAGGACATTGACTAACTTTATGTGTTATTTTCTAGGACATTGACTAACTTTATGTGTCATTTTCTAGGACATTGACTAACTTTATGTGTCATTTTCTAGGACATTGACTAACTTTATGTGTTATTTTCTAGGACATTGACTAATGTCATGTGTCATTTTCTAGGACATTGGCTAACTATGTTGTGTGGCATTCTGTTAGTGGTCTGGTTGGATATCTAACAAAGAATTTCACAGATGCAGCGCTGAAGCTAGACAGTGTACAAAATGGAATCCACGGTTTGTTACTGGGCAATGCCAATATGCCATTAATACTTGCTAATTTGTGACTGTCATTTCCAGTAAAAGGGCACTGTCTCGATTTATGGGTCTATGTACTTCTGTCCAGATCAATAATGTTTGGGTATGTGTGTCTCCTCACGACGGAATAGGCAATATGATGATGTAATATCATGTATCATGTACAGTAACCCTTTCCTTCATAGAGATTTAGGTTAATATACTATTATATCTCCATACAAACGACAGCCATTTAGCTATCATGCAGTGGATAAGTAGTCGCCATATCTATCCCACATCCATAGATATTACTGGGACTACATAGAGATTTAGGTTAATATACTATTATATCTCCATACAAACGACAGCCATTTAGCTATCATGCAGTGGATAAGTAGTCGCCATATCTATCCCACCTCCATAGATATTACTGGGACTTCATAGAGATTTAGGTTAATATACTACTATATCTCCATACAAACGACAGCCATTTAGCTATCATGCAGTGGATAAGTAGTCGCCATATCTATCCCACCTCCATAGATATTACTGGGACTACATGAGATTCTGGCCTTTATTATGAACATTGGTTTGTCTATTACGTTGTCAATGTATGTCGTATTGGTAATGGCATCAAGAGGTGCTTCTATGAGGGAAAGGATTAAGCAGCCAGCCAAGGGAATCTCAGAAAGTGGCTGCTTAGCACAGGTGGCTGCTTAAAAGAGGTCAACTGTATAATAAAACAGCATATTGGGAATCTGGAAACTGGCTGCTTAATTTAATACAGGTTGACTGCTTAATAGAGGTGACCATTAACACAGGTTTGACTGTATATATTTCATGTTTTAGAGTACCCCCCTCAATGGAAGAGGTGTTTAAGTAAGACTACATCTGCCCTGGGATATGCTACGGGAGCTCTGTATGTCCAGGAACACTTTGCTGAGGATAGTAAGCAAGAGGTATGTGTTTAACACAGGGTCTTCCCTCAACAAATAACAGCAGTAGCATCGGCATATCACTAATCTGTCAGCGCGAAATTAAAAGTCAAAAGGAAGTCGTGATAGCGCAGTGGATGCTCGTTCGTTTCAGGTGCAAAAGGTCCGAAGTTTGAGCCCCGCTGGAGCCGTTACAATTGTGCCCTTAGGCAAGGCATTTAAATTCCACGTTGCCTCTTCTCTCTCCCTCGTGGCGATGGATTCCATCAGGAATGAGGTCTCGAGAGTGATTAATATAAGTTGAAAGAACATTTTTCGCAATCAAGCTAAAATAAATTTTTATAAACTAAAAGTCAAAACAAGCAAATCTTGATGTTCAACCATAATAGTAATAATTGGCCATAAAACCAATCACAGACAAATATTTTATTTTTCAAGTTATTTTCAAGTTCTTCTCATTTTTGTGTGGTAGAAATAATCATGGGGGGGAAATGTTATTAACAGGTAGAGTCGTTGTTTGAAGAAATCCGTACAGCTTTCATTGCCAACTTGTACGACCTAGAATGGATGGAGGATGATACACGAGCATATGCCGTGAAGAAGGCAAACGATGTGACTAAGATGTTAGGCTATCCAGATTACATCACTGATCCTGCCAAACTAGATGAACATTATGAGAATGTAAGTTGTAGAAATTTATAATTCTGTCCTTACTGATATGACAGAATTTGTCTACATACTGTATATCGGTTATATCGGTTATATTTGCGTATTGCAAATTTGGCGTTTATGTGTCTGTTTTAATATTAGCTTTGGAGTGATCAATCATAGGTGACAATATGACATAAACAGATCATTACCTGCATTTTGCAGATATTATCTGATTAACAAACTGATCAACTTTTGTGGAAGTCGTGATAGCGCAGTTGTATCACGTTCGCTTCAGGTGCGGAAGGTCCGGAGTTCAAGCCTCTCTGGAGCTGTTACGACTGTGCCCTTTAGGCAAGGCATTTAAATTCCACATTGCCTCTTCTCTCTCTCTAGTGGCGATGGATTCCATCCGGAATGAGTTCTCGAGACTGATTAATATAAGTTGTAAGAACTTCTTTCGCAATCAAGCTAAAATAAATTTGTATCATCTAGAGTATTAGAGATGAATGTGCTCAAATTCCAGTAGGTACTGCCCGAACATTATTAATAGCATAAATGTAAATGCAAACATGGAAGAAGTCACAAGACTGACAGCATTATAGACGAGTCTGACAAATGCCAATTTCCTGGTATTTCCTGAGCAACATACTTTGTAACACCATGCGCTGTGTTAATATTTCGTAACACCATGCGCTGTGTTAATATTTCATAACACCATGCGCTGTGTTAATATTTCGTAACACCATGCGCTGTGTTAATATTTCATAACACCATGCGCTGTGTTAATACTTCGTAACACCATGCGCTGTGTTAATACTTTGTAACACCATGCGCTGTGTTAATACTTCGTAACACCATGCGCTGTGTTAATACTTCGTAACACCATGCGCTGTGTTAATACTTCGTAACACAATGCGCTGTGTTAATACTTCGTAACACCATGCGCTGTGTTAATACTTCGTAACACCATGCGCTGTGTTAATATTTCGTAACACCATGCGCTGTGTTAATACTTCGTAACACCATGCGCTGTGTTAATACTTCGTAACACCATGCGCTGTGTTAATACTTCGTAACCATGCGCTGTGTAATACTTCGTAACACCATGCGCTGTGTTAATACTTTGTAACACCATGCGCTGTGTTAATACTTCGTAACACCATGCGCTGTGAATACTTCGTAACACCATGCGCTGTGTTAATACTTCATAACACCATGCGCGTGTTAATACTTCGTAACCCATGCGCTGTGTTAATACTTCGTAATACCATGCGCTGTGTTAATATTTCGTAACACCATGCGCTATGTTAATATTTCATAACACCATGCGCTGTGTTAATACTTCGTAACACCATGCGCTGTGTTAATACTTCGTAACACAATGCGCTGTGTTAATACTTCGTAACACCATGCGCTGTGTTAATACTTCGTAACACCATGCGCTGTGTTAATATTTCGTAACACCATGCGCTGTGTTAATACTTCGTAACACCATGCGCTGTGTTAATACTTCGTAACACCATGCGCTGTGTTAATACTTCGTAACACCATGCGCTGTGTTAATATTTCGTAACACCATGCGCTGTGTTAATACTTCGTAACACCATGCGCTGTGTTAATACTTTGTAACACCATGCGCTGTGTTAATACTTCGTAACACCATGCGCTGTGTTAATACTTCGTAACACCATGCGCTGTGTTAATACTTCATAACACCATGCGCTGTGTTAATACTTCGTAACACCATGCGCTGTGTTAATACTTCGTAATACCATGCGCTGTGTTAATATTTCGTAACACCATGCGCTATGTTAATATTTCATAACACCATGCGCTGTGTTAATACTTCGTAACACCATGCGCTGTGTTAATATTTCGTAACACCATGCGCTGTGTTAATACTTCGTAACACCATGCGCTGTGTTAATACTTCGTAATACCATGCGCTGTGTTAATACTTCGTAATACCATGCGCTGTGTTAATACTTCGTAACACCATGCGCTGTGTTAATATTTTGTAACACCATGCGCTATGTTAATACTTCGTAACACCATGCGCTGTGTAAATATTTCGTAACACCATGCGCTGTGTTAATACTTTGTAACACCATGCGCTGTGTTAATATTTCGTAACACCATGCGCTGTGTTAATACTTCGTAACACCATGCGCTGTGTTAATACTTCGTAACACCATGCGCTGTGTTAATATTTCGTAACACCATGCGCTGTGTTAATACTTCGTAACACCATGCGCTGTGTTAATACTTCGTAACACCATGCGCTGTGTTAATATTTCATAACACCATGCGCTGTGTTAATATTTCGTAACACCATGCGCTGTGTTAATATTTCATAACACCATGCGCTGTGTTAATATTTCGTAACACCATGCGCTGTGTTAATATTTCATAACACCATGCGCTGTGTTAATATTTCGTAACACCATGCGCTGTGTTAATACTTTGTAACACCATGCGCTGTGTTAATACTTCGTAACACCATGCGCTGTGTTAATACTTCGTAACACCATGCGCTGTGTTAATACTTCGTAACACAATGCGCTGTGTTAATACTTCGTAACACCATGCGCTGTGTTAATACTTCGTAACACCATGCGCTGTGTTAATATTTCGTAACACCATGCGCTGTGTTAATACTTCGTAACACCATGCGCTGTGTTAATACTTCGTAACACCATGCGCTGTGTTAATACTTCGTAACACCATGCGCTGTGTTAATATTTCGTAACACCATGCGCTGTGTTAATACTTCGTAACACCATGCGCTGTGTTAATACTTTGTAACACCATGCGCTGTGTTAATACTTCGTAACACCATGCGCTGTGTTAATACTTCGTAACACCATGCGCTGTGTTAATACTTCATAACACCATGCGCTGTGTTAATACTTCGTAACACCATGCGCTGTGTTAATACTTCGTAATACCATGCGCTGTGTTAATATTTCGTAACACCATGCGCTATGTTAATATTTCATAACACCATGCGCTGTGTTAATACTTCGTAACACCATGCGCTGTGTTAATATTTCGTAACACCATGCGCTGTGTTAATACTTCGTAACACCATGCGCTGTGTTAATACTTCGTAATACCATGCGCTGTGTTAATACTTCGTAATACCATGCGCTGTGTTAATACTTCGTAACACCATGCGCTGTGTTAATATTTTGTAACACCATGCGCTATGTTAATACTTCGTAACACCATGCGCTGTGTAAATATTTCGTAACACCATGCGCTGTGTTAATACTTTGTAACACCATGCGCTGTGTTAATATTTCGTAACACCATGCGCTGTGTTAATACTTCGTAACACCATGCGCTGTGTTAATACTTCGTAACACCATGCGCTGTGTTAATACTTCGTAACACCATGCGCTATACTAATATTTCAGATGACACTCATACAAGGGAAGTTCTTTGAAAGTAAGCTCTCAGAATTGATATTTTATAAACAGAAGAATTTGCGACATCTTGGTAGTGTTCCAGACAAAACTGAGTAAGTTACCACGTTGAGTTTTCTCTCTCTTTGGTGTAACCCTGTTCATGGTATATTTTTTTCTGAACATAAATGCAAAGCATACAGACCGTACATACTCGCCTATAAGACAACATTTTTACCACCAGATTATGGCCTCAAGCCTCATTATCCATAATGATGTTTTAGTCCGTCTCCGTGGTCGAGTGGTTAAGGTCGCTGACTTGTATACCACTGTAACCTATCATCACTGATGGTCACGGGTTCGAGACCCGCTCAGGCCGTGTCTCATTTATATGAAAAAGTTGGCAGTTTCTTACGGAGGTTGGTGCACCCAAGTACTGGTTAACCGCTGGAGCCTGCCCAGGAAAGGTGTTGTTAGGTAAACTGCCCGCCGGCGATATAGCCCGAAATGGTGCTGATGCAGGCGTAAAACCCGAATCATAACATAACATAATAATGATGTTTTAAAAAAGAAAGCAAGCACCCTGATGCTGAATATTTCTTCAACTTGCACTGCCTAAGCATGCAATTATACTTGTGTCTGGAGTCCATTTTATCAACATGTCTTATATGTGAGTGCATGCTAGAAACCCACAGATTTCAGGACCAAAGTAGGGGGTTGTCTTATATGCGAGTGCATGCCAGAACCCACAGATTTCAGGACCAAAGTAGGGGGTTGTCTTATATGTGAGTGCATGCCAGAACCCACAGATTTCAGGACCAAAGTAGGGGGTTGTCTTATATGTGAGTGCATGCCAGAACCCACAGATTTCAGGACCAAAGTAGGGGGTTGTCTTATATGCGAGTGCATGCCAGAACCCACAGATTTCAGGACCAAAGTAGGGGGTTGTCTTATATGTGAGTGTATGCCAGAACCCACAGATTTCAGGACCAAAGTAGGGGGTTGTCTTATATGTGAGTGCATGCCAGAACCCACAGATTTCAGGACCAAAGTAGGGGGTTGTCTTATATGTGAGTGCATGCCAGAACCCACAGATTTCAGGACCAAAGTAGGGGGGTTGTCTTATAGGTGAGATCGTCTTGTAGGCGAGTATGAAAGGTACATGATTAAGTTAATTAAACAGTGTCATTTGTATTATAATTATGCATGTTACATAAATATTGATGATGATTGAGCTTATTTACCCTCGCCTCCGGCGAACCATATGGGCGAGCGTGACATAAATATTGCATTCCGTGTATATACATATATATTTTGTGAAGTGATTACCCAGGGTGGAGAAAAAAAGTGGAAGTCGTGAAAGCGCAGTGGTAGCGTGTTTGCTTCAGGTGCGAAAGGGCCTGAGTTTTAACCCCGTTGGAGCCGTTACGATTGTGTCCTTAGGCATTTAAATTCCACATTGCCTCTTCTCTCTCCCTCATGGCGATGCATTCCATCAGGAATAAGGTCTCAAGAGTGATTAATTTAAGTTGTAAGAACTTGTTTCGCAATCGAGCTAAGATAAATTTGTATAAACTAAGTGGAGAAAAAATGAAAAACAATAAAAAAGAGAATACAGTGAAACCTGTGTTAGTGATCACCTCTATTAAGCAGCCAACCTGTATTAAGCAACCACATTCCAAATTCCCAATATGTAGTTTTATTATACATTTGCCCTCAATTAAGCAGCCACATGTGCCAAGCAGCCACTTTCTGTGATTCCCTTGGCTGACTGTTTAAGACATTTTTGACTGTAGTTTTTCTCTCTTATACAATTTTCAATATATGGCTTCAAAATAAAGTTGATCCCGTTTGGTTACGGTTATCCACTCATTTCGCCTACAGTGTGCTAAATGTTAATAGAGATCATAAATAACTTGGAGCTTCAGTGAGTTGTGAGTTTGAACCCCAAGATAATCATGGCTGTGGCTCTCTTGAGAGCAAGACATACATCCACATGGCCTATTCTATTCTCTCTTTGGTGTTTGACTGTTTCCATATCGAAACTGTCAGATAACTAATTACATAACCCACGTTCAATTTCTTGCTCACAGTGCATGTTTTTGTTTCAGAAATATTTCAGGTCATTCGAGGTATTCCGATTCCATGTTGGGGACTTTCTCAAATTGTATTTTAACTTTGACAGTTTCTGTTTCAAACTGACAGTTTCTGTTTCACACTGACATTTTCTGTTTCAAACTGACAGTTTCTGTATCAAACTGACAGTTTCTGTTTCAAACTGACAGTTTCTGTTTCACACTGACAGTTTCTGTTTCAAACTGACAGTTTCTGTATCACACTGACAGTTTCTGTACCACACTGACAGTTTCTGTTTCAAACTGACAGTTTCTGTTTCAAACTGACAGTTTCTGTATCACACTGACAGTTTCTGTGACAGGCAGTTATTTAATACTGTTTTCTTCATCCATGAACGTAAAATTTCATTGTTTTAGTTTTAACTTTTATTGTTTCGTTTCATAAATGCAAACAAAATGGCAACATTTATCTTTACATATATTTTCTGGAATAACACGTAAATGACTAGAAAAAGTTCACAAATGAGAGTACATGTATTATCAAATTTGTTTGTAATGGAAAGTAGTCTCATCTATAAATGTCAACAGTTAATTTGGATAAACTTTCCTTCAAGCATTTCCAACAATGTCTCTATTACAATAATTACAGACGGATCTGTAGTCCAGTGGTAGCACGCTGGTCTGGTTAATCCAGGGATCGCAGGTTTGATCCCCCGTCTGACTCTAATAAAATTAATAGTCTTTCAAATGGGACGTTAAACCGAGGTCTCGTGTCGGTGCTGTACACCGTGCATGTAAAAGAACCAGAGGAGACTCTGTAATGGGTCTCTGTCTGTATCATTTCACTATCCTCCAAAAATCTAAAATGACTAATCTCTTCAGGAGGCATCGCTCGTATGGGCAACCGGTAGCGACGATAAACACACACACTCTATTACAATATCTCTTGCCTCCTGGTCATTCCAATTGTTTACTATACATGTACATGAGTGGCGTCTGTGGTCCAGTGGTAGAGCGTCGGATTTGGAATCGAACGGTCCCGGGTTCGACATTCGGTCCAGGCCACAGATGTAGTGTCATTGAGCAAGCAAGGCACCTCACACCATTACTTAGTACTGGTTAACTGTTAACTAATTATCTTCACGCACAGTAAGTCCCCACCCAAGAGTAACCTTGAACTTGACATTTGGCCAAACATTTTCTGATTTCAGAAATTATTTATGCGTTAAAAAACCCTCAACAATTATTATTTCCTATAAAACCTCGAAAGTAATTGTCTCGAAAGTGTGCAGACACATCCAAGTACATGTACTAATTCTCTTCACCCACAGTAAGGCACCGCCCCAAGAGTAACCTTGAACTTGCCAAAATGAGTCTGATTTCAGATATTATTTATGCCTAAACAAGCTCAAACATTATTATTTCTCCAAAGCCGTTATTGCTTTGAAGCTTCCAATACACATCCGAGGACTACTTTCCTACACCCGCAGTAAGTCACCCCCCCCCTAATTGTGAACTTGATGTTGGCGTTTTGCCAGTGTCGATTAACGACAGACTGGAATGTCTGCTAAATAAGTATATATATATATATATGTTTACAGATGGGTGTTAGATAGTCAGAATGTACTGTATGTGTTTACAGATGGGTGCTACATAGTCAGAATGTACTGTATGTGTTTACAGATGGGTGTTACATAGTCATAATGTACTGTATGTGTTTACATATGGGTGTTACATAGTCAGAATGTACTGTATGTGTTTACAGATGGGTGTTACATAGTCAGAATGTACTGTATGTGTTTACAGATGGGTGTTACATAGTCAGAATGTACTGTATGTGTTTACAGATGGGTGTTACATAGTCAGAATGTACTGTATGTGTTTACAGATGGGTGTTACATAGTCAGAATGTACTGTATGTGTTTACAGATGGGTGTTACATAGTCAGAATGTACTGTATGTGTTTACAGATGGGTGTTACATAGTCAGAATGTATTGTATGTGTTTACAGATGGGTGTTACATAGTCAGAATGTACTGTATGTGTTTACAGATGGGTGTTACATAGTCAGAATGTACTGTATGTGTTTACAGATGGGTGTTACATAGTCAGAATGTACTGTATGTGTTTACAGATGGGTGTTACATAGTCAGAATCTACTGTATGTGTTTACAGATGGTTTCTAGATAGTCAGAATGTATTGTATGTGTTTACAGATGGGTGTTACATAGTCAGAATGTACTGTATGTGTTTACAGATGGGTGCTAGATAGTCAGAATGTACTGTATGTGTTTACAGATGGGTGTTACATAGTCAGAATGTACTGTATGTGTTTACAGATGGGTGCTAGATATTCAGAATGTACTGTATGTGTTTACAGATGAGTGTTACATAGTCAGAATGTACTGTATGAGTTTACAGATGGGTGCTAGATATTCACAATGTACTGTATGTGTTTACAGATGGGTGCTAGATATTCAGAATGTACTGTATGTGTTTACAGATGGGTGTGACATAGTCAGAATGTACTGTATGTGTTTACAGATGGGCGCTAGATATTCAGAATGTACTGTATGTGTTTACAGATGGGTGTTACATAGTCAGAATGTACTGTATGTGTTTACAGATGGGTGCTAGATAGTCAGAATGTACTGTATGTGTTTACAGATGGGTGCTAGATAGTCAGAATGTACTGTATGTGTTTACAGATGGTTGCTAGATAGTCAGAATGTATTGTATGTGTTTACAGATGGGTGCTAGATAGTCAGAATGTACTGTATGTGTTTACAGATGGGTGCTAGATAGTCAGAATGTACTGTATGTGTTTACAGATGGTTGCTAGATAGTCAGAATGTATTGTATGTGTTTACAGATGGGTGCTAGATAGTCAGAATGTACTGTATGTGTTTACAGATGGGTGCTAGATAGTCAGAATGTACTGTATGTGTTTACAGATGGTTGCTAGATAGTCAGAATGTATTGTATGTGTTTACAGATGGGTGCTAGATAGTCAGAATGTACTGTATGTGTTTACAGATGGGTGCTAGATAGTCAGAATGTACTGTATGTGTTTACAGATGGTTGCTAGATAGTCAGAATGTATTGTATGTGTTTACAGATGGGTGTTACATAGTCAGAATGTACTGTATGTCTTTACAGATAGATAGATTTCTTTATTTATAGAGGGTGACCTAATTAGTTTTGAACTAATCCTCCTTAGGGCCCTCTTCAATTTGTTAACACTATAGAATAAATGTACATACACAATAATTATAACATCGTTACGCCGTACAATATACATGCATAATGTTGTACAAAGTAACTTAAACAACAGCCTAATTAAATCAGGTACTTTGATAGAAATACAAAACGACATAAGCATATTGATTTACAATCATTATATATATATAACTGTCTAGTGTCTACCGATTAAAACGTTGTATCCATACTTTACATTTTGTCTTGAATATATTTAAAGATCTGGACGTCTTAATTTCAAATGGTAGACAATTCCATATCTTTGGACCAGAGTATTCTAATGATTTCTTATACATTTCACATCTAGGTCTTGGAATATAGAGATCCATATTTGAAACATTTCTCAATGTCATATCTGAAGTAACTGAATTGCAATGTCTTAATTGAAAATGTTCATTCAAATAATTCGGTACAAGATTGTTCATAATTTTGTACATTGTTACTGCTTTTTGAAAAATAATCCGTTGGTCAAAAGTCATTATATTAATTTCAGACATTGATTCACGCAAAGAAATATAATCTTGGCCCAGAATGAATTTACAAGCTCATCTCTGCAATCTTAATAGTGTGTTAATATTTTGTTGTGTGGTGTTTCCCCATATGATACAACAATAATCAAAATGTGGTTGGATATATGCCTTGTAATAAAGTATTCTGTAGTTCAGATTCACAATATACCGTATTTTACCTAATAGCCAAATGTTAGTTGAAATCTTTTTCACAATATATTTGATATGTGAGTCCCATTTTAATGAATCCTGAATGTGTACTCCAAGCAACTTCTCTGATTTGCTGGTTTTCAATAATATATTTTCATATTTAAGAGAGAGTGTAGGATTAGGGAAAGCACATTTTCGCTGGGCTGTCATCATAAATAGAACTTTCGTTTTGTCTGTATTAATCTTCATTCCATTTTGGAAACACCAGTATTTCAAGTCTTCCAAAGCTTGTTGTAATCTTGTTTCTAACACTTCTGTCTTATTATGGATATCATATAATGTAGTATCATCTGCATATAAATCGCTACCGGTGATTTTATTTGAAAACATTAGTGGTAAGTCATTGATAAAAAGTAAGAATAAAAGATGGGTGCTAGATAGTCAGAATGTACTGTATGTGTTTACAGATGGGTGCTAGATAGTCAGAATGTACTGTATGTGTTTACAGATGGGTGCTAGATAGTCAGAATGTACTGTATGTGTTTACAGATGGGTGCTAGATAGTCAGAATGTACTGTATGTGTTTACAGATGGGTGCTAGATAGTCAGAATGTACTGTATGTGTTTACAGATGGGTGCTAGATAGTCAGAATGTACTGTATGTGTTTACAGATGGGTGCTAGATAGTCAGAATGTACTGTATTTGTTTACAGATGGGTGTTACATAGTCAGAATGTGTTAGATATTCAGAATGTACTGTATGTGTTTACAGATGGGTGTTACATAGTCAGAATGTACTGTATGTGTTTACAGATGGGTGTTAGATAGTCAGAATGTACTGTATGTGTTTACAGATGGGTGCTAGATAGTCAGAATGTACTGTATGTGTTTACAGATGAGTGATAGATAGTCAGAATGTACTGTATGTGTTTACAGATGGGTGATAGATAGTCAGAATGTACTGTATGTGTTTACATATGGGTGCTAGATATTCAGAATGTACTGTATATGTTTACAGATGGGTGCTAGATAGTCAGAATGTACTGTATGTGTTTACAGATGGGTGCTAGATATTCAGAATGTACTGTATGTGTTTACAGATGGGTGCTAGATAGTCAGAATGTACTGTATGTGTTTACAGATGGGTGCTAGATATTCAGAATGTACTGTATGTGTTTACAGATGGGTGTTAGATATTCAGAATGTACTGTATTTGTTTACAGATGGGTGCTAGATAGTCAGAATATACTGTATGTGTTTACATATGGGTGCTAGATATTCAGAATGTACTGTATGTGTTTACAGATGGGTGCTAGATAGTCAGAATGTACTGTACTGTATGTGTTTACAGATGGGTGCTAGATATTCAGAATGTACTGTATGTGTTTACAGATGGGTGCTAGATATTCAGAATGTACTGTATGTGTTTACAGATGGGTGTTAGATATTCAGAATGTACTGTATTTGTTTACAGATGGGTGCTAGATATTCAGAATGTACTGTATGTGTTTACAGATGGGTGTTAGATATTCAGAATGTACTGTATGTGTTTACAGATGGGTGCTAGATAGTCAGAATGTACTGTACTGTATGTGTTTACAGATGGGTGCTAGATATTCAGAATGTACTGTATGTGTTTACAGATGGGTGCTAGATATTCAGAATGTACTGTATGTGTTTACAGATGGGTGTTAGATATTCAGAATGTACTGTATGTGTTTACAGATGGGTGCTAGATAGTCAGAATGTACTGTATGTGTTTACAGATGGGTGCTAGATAGTCAGAATGTACTGTATGTGTTTACAGATGGGTGCTAGATATTCAGAATGTACTGTATGTGTTTACAGATGGGTGCTAGATATTCAGAATGTACTGTATGTGTTTACAGATGGTCAATGGTGCCGACAGATGTGAATGGATACTACAGCTCTGAGTCTAACCATGTTGTATTCCCTGCAGGATTATTACGACCACCTATGTATAACCCAACTACACCGAGGTAAATCCCAGCTCTAAGTTCCAATAGTATCATTACTGTATATCCCAACTACACCGAGGTAAATCCCAGCTCTAAGTTCCAATAGTATTACCACTGTATATCCCAACTACACCGAGGTAAATCCCAGCTCTAAGTTCCAATAGTATTATCACTGTATATCCCAACTACACCGAGGTAAATCCCAGCTCTAAGTTCCAATAGTATTATCACTGTATATCCCAACTACACCGAGGTAAATCCCAGCTCTAAGTTCCAATAGTATTACCACTGTATATCCCAACTACACCGAGGTTAATCCCAGCTCTAAGTTCCAATAGTATTACCACTGTATATCCCAACTACACCGAGGTTAATCCCAGCTCTAAGTTCCAATAGTATTACCACTGTATATCCCAACTACACCGAGGTAAATCCCAGCTCTAAGTTCCAATAGTATCACTACTGTATATCCCAACTACACCGAGGTAAATCCCAGCTCTAAGTTCCAATAGTATCACTACTGTATATCCCAACTACACCGAGGTAGCTGGAAATATGTGAGATGGTACTGTGGTCGCCAGATCGGACAGGTGGGTTTTCTCCATGGTACTCCGGTTTCCCCCACACGAATGACCACATATACGCTTTCATTGGCGCCAATGAGAGTGATTAATATGAGTTGTTAGAACTTGCTTCGCAATCATTCAGAATTATGTTCTTTCAATATATTATATAGTACCATATTTTTCCAGGTCTTTTAAGTTTGGATCGTTTGGAATGATCTGTGGTCACGAGTTAACTCATGGATTTGATAACAATGGTAAGTGTACGATTCCTACACAGAATGTCATACGTCATATCAGGTAAGCAATATAGATAGATAGGTAGCTTTATTATAGATAGATAGGTAGCTTTATTATAGATATGTAGGTAGCTTTATTTGAACAGAAAGCAATATTGATAGATAGGTAGCTTTATTTGAACAGAAAGCAATATATATAGATAGGTAGCTTTATTTGAACAGAAAGCAATATATATAGATAGGTAGCTTTATTTGAACAGAAAGCAATATAGATATGTAGCTTTATTTGAACAGAAAGCAATATAGATAGGTAGGTAGCTTTATTTGAACAGAAAGCAATATAGATATGTAGCTTTATTTGAACAGAAAGCAATGTAGATAGATAGCTTTATTTGAACAGAAAGCAATATAGATAGGTAGGTAGCTTTATTTGAACAGAAAGCAATATAGATAGGTAGCTTTATTTGAACAGAAAGCAATATAGATAGATAGACAGCTCTATTTGAACAGAAAGCAATATTGATAGATAGGTAGCTTTATTTGAACAGAAAGCAATATAGATAGATAGGTAGCTTTATTTGAACAGAAAGCAATATAGATAGGTAGCTTTATTTGAACAGAGAGCAATATAGATAGGTAGCTTTATTTGAACAGAAAGCAATATAGATAGGTAGGTAGCTTTATTTGAACAGAAAGCAATATAGATAGATAGGTAGCTTTATTTGAACAGAAATCAATATAGATAGGTAGGTAGCTTTATTTGAACAGAAAGCAATATAGATAGATAGGTAGCTTTATTTGAACAGAAAGCAATATAGATAGATAGGTAGCTTTATTTGAACAGAAAGCAATATAGATAGATAGATAGCTTTATTTGAACAGAAAGCAATATAGATAGATAGGTAGCTTTATTTGAACAGAAAGCAATATAGATAGGTAGCTTTATTTGAACAGAATGCAATATAGATAGATAGGTAGCTTTATTTGAACAGAAAGCAATATATATAGATAGGTAGCTTTATTTGAACAGAAAGCAATATAGATAGGTAGCTTTGTTTGAACAGAAAGCAATATAGATAGGTAGCTTTATTTGAACAGAAAGCAATATAGATAGATAGGTAGCTTTATTTGAACAGAAAGCAATATAGATAGGTAGCTATATTTGAACAGAAAGTAATATAGATAGGTAGCTTTATTTGAATAGAAAGCAATATAGATAGATAGGTAGCTTTATTTGAACAGAGAGCAATATAGATATGTAGCTTTATTTGAACAGAAAGCAATATAGATAGATAGATTTATTTGAACAGAAAGCAATATAGATAGGTAAATAGCTTTATTTGAACAGAAAGCAATATAGATATGTAGCTTTATTTGAACAGAAAGCAATATAGATAGATAGCTTTATTTGAACAGAAAGCAATATAGATAGGTAGGTAGCTTTATTTGAACAGAAAGCAATATAGATAGGTAGCTTTATTTGAACAGAAAGCAATATAGATAGATAGCTTTATTTGAACAGAAAGCAATATAGATAGGTAGGTAGCTTTATTTGAAAAGAAAGCAATATAGATAGGTAGCTTTAATTGAACAGAAAGCAATACAGATAGGTAGCTTTATTTGAATAGAAAGCAATATAGATAGATAGGTAGCTTTATTTGAACAGAAAGCAATATAGATAGTAGGTAGCTTTATTTGAACAGAAAGCAATATAGATAGGTAGCTTTATTTGAACAGAAAGCAATATAGATAGGTAGCTTTATTTGAACAGAAAGCAATATAGATAGATAGGTAGCTTTATTTGAACAGAAAGCAATATAGATAGGTAGCTTTATTTGAACAGAAAGCAATATAGATAGATAGGTAGCTTTATTTGAACAGAAAGCAATATAGATAGATAGATAGCTTTATTTGAACAGAAAGCAATATTGATAGATAGGTAGCTTTATTTGAACAGAAAGCAATATAGATAGATAGGTAGCTTTATTTGAACAGAAAGCAATATAGATAGGTAGCTTTATTTGAACAGAAAGCAATATAGATAGGTAGCTTTATTTGAACAGAAAGCAATATAGATAGGTAGGTAGCTTTATTTGAACAGAAAGCAATATAGATAGATAGGTAGCTTTATTTGAACAGAAAGCAATATAGATAGGTAGCTTTATTTGAACAGAGAGCAATATAGATAGGTAGCTTTATTTGAACAGAAAGCAATATAGATAGGTAGGTATCTTTATTTGAACAGAAAGCAATATAGATAGATAGGTAGCTTTATTTGAACAGAAAGCAATATAGATAGGTAGGTAGCTTTATTTGAACAGAAAGCAATATAGATAGATAGGTAGCTTTATTTGAACAGAAAGCAATATATATAGATAGGTAGCTTTATTTGAACAGAAAGCAATATAGATAGATAGGTAGCTTTATTTGAACAGAAAGCAATATAGATAGATAGCTTTATTTGAACAGAAAGCAATATAGATAGATAGCTTTATTTGAACAGAAAGCAATATAGATAGATAGCTTTATTTGAACAGAAAGCAATATAGATAGATAGCTTTATTTGAACAGAAAGCAATATAGATAGATAGGTAGCTTTATTTGAACAGAGAGCAATATATATATAGATAGATAGCTTTATTTGAACAGAGAGCAATATAGATAGATAGGTAGCTTTATTTGAACAGAAAGCAATATAGATAGGTAGCTTTATTTGAGCAGAAAGCAATATAGATAGGTAGGTTGCTTTATTTGAACAGAAAGCAATATAGATAGGTAGCTTTATTTGAACAGAAAGCATATAGATAGGTAGCTTTATTTGAACAGAAAGCAATATAGATAGGTAGCTTTATTTGAACAGAGAGCAATATAGATAGGTAGCTTTATTTGAACAGAAGGCAATATAGATAGGTAGCTTTATTTGAATAGAAAGCAATATAGATAGATAGGTAGCTTTATTTGAACTGAGAGCAATATAGATATGTAGCTTTATTTGAACAGAAAGCAAATAGATAGGTAGGTAGCTTTATTTGAACAGAAAGCAATATAGATAGATAGCTTTATTTGAACAGAAAGCAAATTATAGATAGGTAGCTTTATTGAACAGAAAGCAATATAGATAGATAGATAGCTTATTTGAACAGAAAGCAATATAGATAGATAGGTAGCTTTATTTGAACAGAAAGCAATATATATAGATAGGTAGCTTTATTTGAACAGAAAGCAATATAGATAGGGATAGCTTATTTGAATAGAAAGCAATATAGATAGATAGGTAGCTTTATTTGAACAGAGAGCAATATATATAGGTAGGTAGCTTTATTTGAACAGAAAGCAATATAGATAGGTAGCTTTATTTGAACAGAAAGCAATATAGATAGATAGCTTTATTTGAACAGAAAGCAATATAGATAGGTAGGTAGCTTTATTTGAAAAGAAAGCAATATAGATAGGTAGCTTTAATTGAACAGAAAGCAATACAGATAGGTAGCTTTATTTGAATAGAAAGCAATATAGATAGATAGGTAGCTTTATTTGAACAGAGAGCAATATAGATATGTAGCTTTATTTGAACAGAAAGCAATATAGATAGGTAGCTTTATTTGAACAGAAAGCAATATAGATAGATAGCTTTATTTGAACAGAAAGCAATATAGATAGGTAGGTAGCTTTATTTGAACAGAAAGCAATATAGATAGGTAGCTTATTTGAACAGAAAGCAATATAGATAGGTAGGTAGCTTTATTTGAACAGAAAGCAATATAGATAGGTAGCTTTATTTGACACAGAAAGCAATAGATAGATAGGTAGCTTTATTTGAACAGAAAGCAATATAGATAGATAGGTAGCTTTATTTGAAAGAAAGCAATATAGATAGGTAGCTTTATTTGAACAGAAAGCAATATAGATAGGTAGCTTTATTTGAACAGAAAGCAATAAGATAGATAGGTAGCTTTATTTGAACAGAAAGCAATATAGATAGGTAGTTTTTTGGGTTGTGGTAGCTTTATTTGAACAGAAGATCAATATAGATAGGTAGCTTTATTTGAACAGAAAGCAATATAGATAGATAGGTAGCTTATTTGAACAGAGAGCAATATAGATAGATAGCTTTATTTGAACAGAAAGCAATATAGATAGGTAGCTTTATTTGAACAGAAAGCAATATAGATAGATAGGTTGCTTTATTTGAACAGAAAGCAATATAGATAGGTAGCTTTATTTGAACAGAGAGCAATATAGATAGGTAGGTTGCTTTATTTGAACAGAAGGCAATATAGATAGGTAGCTTTATTTGAATAGAAAGCAATATAGATAGGTGTTTTTTGGGTTGATAGGTAGCTTTATTTGAACTGAGAGCAATATAGATAGTGTAGCTTTATTTGAACAGAAAGCAATATAGATATGTGTTTATTTGAACAGAAAGCAATATAGATAGGTAGCTAGCTTTATTTGAACAGAAAGCAATATAGATAGGTAGCTTTATTTGAACAGAAAGCAATATGATAGATAGGTAGCTTTATTTGAACAGAAAGCAATATAGATAGATAGATAGCTTTATTTGAACAGAAAGCAATATAGATAGGTAGGTAGCTTTATTTGAACAGAAAGCAATATAGATAGATAGCTTTATTTGAACAGAAAGCAATATTGATAGATAGGTAGCTTTATTTGAACAGAAAGCAATATAGATAGATAGATAGCTTTATTTGAACAGAAAGCAATATAGATAGATAGGTAGCTTTATTTGAACAGAAAGCAATATATATAGATAGGTAGCTTTATTTGAACAGAAAGCAATATAGATAGGTAGATAGCTTTATTTGAACAGAGAGCAATATAGATAGATAGCTTTATTTGAACAGAAAGCAATGTAGATAGGTAGATAGCTTTATTTGAACAGAGAGCAATATATATAGATAGGTAGCTTTATTTGAACAGAAAGCAATATATATAGATAGGTACTTTATTTGAACAGAGAGAAATATAGATAGATAGCTTTATTTGAACAGAAAGCAATATATTGATAGGTAGCTTTATTTGAACAGAAAGCAATATAGATAGATAGGTAGCTTTATTTGAACAGAAAGCAATATAGATAGATAGCTTTATTTGAACAGAAAGCAATATAGATAGATAGGTAGCTTTATTTGAACAGAAAGCAATATAGATAGATAGGTAGCTTTATTTGAACAGAAAGCAATATAGATAGATAGGTAGCTTTATTTGAACAGAAAGCAATATAGAGAGGTAGCTTTATTATAGTAGCTTTATTGAACAGAAAGCAATATAGATAGATAGGTAGCTTTATTTGAACAGAAAGCAATATAGATAGGTAGCTTTGTTTGAACAGAAAGCAATATAGATAGGTAGCTTTATTTGAACAGAAAGCAATATAGATAGATAGGTAGCTTTATTTGAACAGAAAGCAATATAGATAGGTAGCTTTATTTGAACAGAAAGCAATATAGATAGGTAGCTTTATTTGAATAGAAAGCAATATAGATAGATAGGTAGCTTTATTTGAACAGAGAGCAATATAGATATGTAGCTTTATTTGAACAGAAAGCAATATAGATAGGTAGCTAGCTTTATTTGAACAGAAAGCAATATAGATAGATAGCTTTATTTGAACAGAAAGCAATATAGATAGATAGGTAGCTTTATTTGAACAGAAAGCAATATAGATAGATAGGTAGCTTTATTTGAACAGAAAGCAATATAGATAGATAGGTAGCTTTATTTGAACAGAAAGCAATATATATAGATAGGTAGCTTTATTTGAACAGAAAGCAATATAGATAGGTAGATAGCTTTATTTGAACAGAAAGCAATATAGATAGGTAGCTTTATTTGAACAGAAAGCAATATAGATAGGTAGGTAGCTTTATTTGAACAGAAAGCAATATAGATAGATAGGTAGCTTTATTTGAACAGAAAGCAATATAGATAGGTAGTAGCTTTATTTGAACAGAAAGCAATATAGATAGATAGGTAGCTTTATTTGAACAGAAAGCAATATAGATAGATAGGTAGCTTTATTTGAACAGAAAGCAATATAGATAGATAGTAGCTTTATTTGAACAGAAAGCAATATAGATAGATAGGTAGCTTTATTTGAACAGAAAGCAATATAGATAGGTAGCTTTATTTGAACAGAAAGCAATATAGATAGATAGGTAGCTTTATTTGAACAGAAAGCAATATAGATAGATAGGTAGCTTTATTTGAACAGAAAGCAATATAGATAGGTAGCTTTATTTGAACAGAAAGCAATATAGATAGGTAGCTTTATTTGAACAGAAAGCAATATAGATAGATAGGTAGCTTTATTTGAACAGAAAGCAATATAGATAGGTAGCTTTATTTGAACAGAAAGCAATATAGATAGGTAGCTTTATTTGAATAGAAAGCAATATAGATAGATAGGTAGCTTTATTTGAACAGAGAGCAATATAGATATGTAGCTTTATTTGAACAGAAAGCAATATAGATAGATAGATTTATTTGAACAGAAAGCAATATAGATAGGTAAATAGCTTTATTTGAACAGAAAGCAATATAGATAGGTAGCTTTATTTGAACAGAAAGCAATATAGATAGATAGCTTTATTTGAACAGAAAGCAATATAGATAGGTAGGTAGCTTTATTTGAACAGAAAGCAATATAGATAGGTAGCTTTATTTGAACAGAAAGCAATATAGATAGATAGCTTTATTTGAACAGAAAGCAATATAGATAGGTAAGTAGCTTTATTTGAAAAGAAAGCAATATAGATAGGTAGCTTTAATTGAACAGAAAGCAATACAGATAGGTAGCTTTATTTGAATAGAAAGCAATATAGATAGATAGGTAGCTTTATTTGAACAGAGAGCAATATATATAGGTAGGTAGCTTTATTTGAACAGAAAGCAATATAGATAGGTAGCTTTATTTGAACAGAAAGCAATATAGATAGATAGCTTTATTTGAACAGAAAGCAATATAGATAGGTAGGTAGCTTTATTTGAACAGAAAGCAATATAGATAGGTAGCTTTATTTGAACAAAAAGCAATATAGATAGATAGGTAGCTTTATTTGAACAGAAAGCAATATAGATAGATAGATAGCTTTATTTGAACAGAAAGCAATATTGATAGATAGGTAGCTTTATTTGAACAGAAAGCAATATATATAGATAGGTAGCTTTATTTGAACAGAAAGCAATATAGATAGTAGCTTTATTTGAACAGAGAGCAATATAGATAGGTAGCTTTATTTGAACAGAAAGCAATATAGATAGGTAGGTAGCTTTATTTGAACAGAAATCAATATAGATAGATAGGTAGCTTTATTTGAACAGAAAGCAATATAGATAGGTAGCTTTATTTGAACAGAGAGCAATATAGATAGGTAGCTTTATTTGAACAGAAAGCAATATAGATAGGTAGGTATCTTTATTTGAACAGAAAGCAATATAGATAGATAGGTAGCTTTATTTGAACAGAAATCAATATAGATAGGTAGGTAGCTTTATTTGAACAGAAAGCAATATAGATAGATAGGTAGCTTTATTTGAACAGAAAGCAATATATATATAGATAGGTAGCTTTATTTGAACAGAAAGCAATATAGATAGATAGGTAGCTTTATTTGAACAGAAAGCAATATAGATAGATAGCTTTATTTGAACAGAAAGCAATATAGATAGATAGATAGCTTTATTTGAACAGAAAGCAATATAGATAGATAGCTTTATTTGAACAGAAAGCAATATAGATAGATAGGTAGCTTTATTTGAACAGAGAGCAATATATATAGATAGATAGCTTTATTTGAACAGAGAGCAATATAGATAGATAGATAGCTTTATTTGAACAGAAAGCAATATAGATAGATAGGTAGCTTTATTTGAACAGAATGCAATATAGATAAAGATAGGTAGCTTTATTTGAACAGAGAGCAATATAGAGAGATAGCTTTATTTGAACAGAAAGCAATATAGATAGGTAGATAGCTTTATTTGAACAGAAAGCAATATAGATAGGTAGCTTTGTTTGAACAGAAAGCAATATAGATAGGTAGCTTTATTTGAACAGAAAGCAATATAGATAGATAGGTAGCTTTATTTGAACAGAAAGCAATATAGATAGGTAGCTTTATTTGAACAGAAGGCAATATAGATAGGTAGCTTTATTTGAATAGAAAGCAATATAGATAGATAGGTAGCTTTATTTGAACAGAGAGCAATATAGATATGTAGCTTTATTTGAACAGAAAGCAATATAGATAGGTAGCTAGCTTTATTTGAACAGAAAGCAATATTGATAGATAGGTAGCTTTATTTGAACAGAAAGCAATATAGATAGATAGATAGCTTTATTTGAACAGAAAGCAATATAGATAGATAGGTAGCTTTATTTGAACAGAAAGCAATATATATAGATAGGTAGCTTTATTTGAACAGAAAGCAATATAGATAGGTAGATAGCTTTATTTGAACAGAAAGCAATATAGATAGGTAGCTTTATTTGAACAGAAAGCAATATAGATAGGTAGGTAGCTTTATTTGAACAGAAAGCAATATAGATAGATAGGTAGCTTTATTTGAACAGAAAGCAATATAGATAGGTAGGTAGCTTTATTTGAACAGAAAGCAATATAGATAGATAGGTAGCTTTATTTGAACAGAAAGCAATATAGATAGGTAGCTTTATTTGAACAGAAAGCAATATAGATAGGTAGCTTTATTTGAACAGAAAGCAATATAGATAGATAGGTAGCTTTATTTGAACAGAAAGCAATATAGATAGGTAGCTTTATTTGAACAGAAAGTAATATAGATAGGTAGCTTTATTTGAAAAGAAAGCAATATAGATAGATAGGTAGCTTTATTTGAACAGAAAGCAATATAGATAGGTAGCTTTATTTGAACAGAAAGCAATATAGATAGATAGATTTATTTGAACAGAAAGCAATATAGATAGGTAGGTAGCTTTATTTGAACAGAAAGCAATATAGATAGGTAGCTTTATTTGAACAGAAAGCAATATAGATAGATAGCTTTATTTGAACAGAAAGCAATATAGATAGGTAGGTAGCTTTATTTGAACAGAAAGCAATATAGATAGGTAGCTTTATTTGAACAGAAAGCAATATAGATAGGTAGCTTTATTTGAAAGAAAGCAATATAGATAGATAGGTAGCTTTATTTGAACAGAGAGCAATATAGATAGTAGCTTTATTTGAACAGAAAGCAATATAGATAGGTAGCTTTATTTGAACAGAAAGCAATATAGATAGATAGCTTTATTTGAACAGAAAGCAATATAGATAGGTAGGTAGCTTTATTTGAACAGAAAGCAATATAGATAGGTAGCTTTATTTGAACAGAAAGCAATATAGATAGATAGGTAGCTTTATTTGAACAGAAAGCAATATAGATAGATAGATAGCTTTATTTGAACAGAAAGCAATATAGATAGATAGGTAGCTTTATTTGAACAGAAAGCAATATAGATAGATAGGTAGCTTTATTTGAACAGAAAGCAATATAGATAGGTAGCTTTATTTGAACAGAAAGCAATATAGATAGGTAGCTTTATTTGAACAGAAGGCAATATAGATAGGTAGCTTTATTTGAATAGAAAGCAATATAGATAGATAGGTAGCTTTATTTGAACTGAGAGCAATATAGATATGTAGCTTTATTTGAACAGAAAGCAATATAGATAGGTAGCTAGCTTTATTTGAACAGAAAGCAATATAGATAGATAGCTTTATTTGAACAGAAAGCAATATTGATAGATAGGTAGCTTTATTTGAACAGAAAGCAATATAGATAGATAGATAGCTTTATTTGAACAGAAAGCAATATAGATAGATAGGTAGCTTTATTTGAACAGAAAGCAATATATATAGATAGGTAGCTTTATTTGAACAGAAAGCAATATAGATAGGTAGATAGCTTTATTTGAACAGAAAGCAATATAGATAGATAGCTTTATTTGAACAGAAAGCAATGTAGATAGGTAGATAGCTTTATTTGAACAGAGAGCAATATATATAGATAGGTAGCTTTATTTGAACAGAAAGCAATATATATAGATAGGTACCTTTATTTGAACAGAGAGAAATATAGATAGATAGCTTTATTTGAACAGAAAGCAATATATATATAGATAGGTAGCTTTATTTGAACAGAAAGCAATATAGATAGATAGGTAGCTTTATTTGAACAGAAAGCAATATAGATAGATAGCTTTATTTGAACAGAAAGCAATATAGATAGATAGATAGCTTTATTTGAACAGAAAGCAATATAGATAGATAGCTTTATTTGAACAGAAAGCAATATAGATAGATAGGTAGCTTTATTTGAACAGAGAGCAATATATATAGATAGATAGCTTTATTTGAACAGAGAGCAATATAGATAGATAGATAGCTTTATTTGAACAGAAAGCAATATAGATAGATAGGTAGCTTTATTTGAACAGAATGCAATATAGATAAAGATAGGTAGCTTTATTTGAACAGAGAGCAATATAGAGAGATAGCTTTATTTGAACAGAAAGCAATATAGATAGGTAGATAGCTTTATTTGAACAGAAAGCAATATAGATAGGTAGCTTTGTTTGAACAGAAAGCAATATAGATAGGTAGCTTTATTTGAACAGAAAGCAATATAGATAGATAGGTAGCTTTATTTGAACCGAAAGCAATATAGATAGGTAGCTTTATTTGAACAGAAGGCAATATAGATAGGTAGCTTTATTTGAATAGAAAGCAATATAGATAGATAGGTAGCTTTATTTGAACTGAGAGCAATATAGATATGTAGCTTTATTTGAACAGAAAGCAATATAGATAGGTAGCTAGCTTTATTTGAACAGAAAGCAATATAGATAGATAGCTTTATTTGAACAGAAAGCAATATTGATAGATAGGTAGCTTTATTTGAACAGAAAGCAATATAGATAGATAGATAGCTTTATTTGAACAGAAAGCAATATAGATAGATAGGTAGCTTTATTTGAACAGAAAGCAATATATATAGATAGGTAGCTTTATTTGAACAGAAAGCAATATAGATAGGTAGATAGCTTTATTTGAACAGAAAGCAATATAGATAGGTAGCTTTATTTGAACAGAAAGCAATATAGATAGGTAGGTAGCTTTATTTGAACAGAAAGCAATATAGATAGATAGGTAGCTTTATTTGAACAGAAAGCAATATAGATAGATAGGTAGCTTTATTTGAACAGAAAGCAATATAGATAGATAGATAGCTTTATTTGAACAGAAAGCAATATAGATAGATAGGTAGCTTTATTTGAACAGAAAGCAATATATATAGATAGGTAGCTTTATTTGAACAGAAAGCAATATAGATAGGTAGATAGCTTTATTTGAACAGAAAGCAATATAGATAGGTAGCTTTATTTGAACAGAAAGCAATATAGATAGGTAGTAGCTTTATTTGAACAGAAAGCAATATAGATAGATAGGTAGCTTTATTTGAACAGAGAGCAATATAGATATGTAGCTTTATTTGAACAGAAAGCAATATAGATAGGTAGTAGCTTTATTTGAACAGAAAGCAATATAGATAGATAGCTTTATTTGAACAGAAAGCAATATGATAGATAGGTAGCTTTATTTGAACAGAAAGCAATATAGATAGATAGTAGCTTTATTTGAACAGAAAGCAATATAGATAGATAGGTAGCTTTATTTGAACAGAAAGCATATATATAGATAGGTAGCTTTATTTGAACAGAAAGCAATATAGATAGGTAGATAGTTTATTTGAACAGAAGCAATATAGATAGATAGCTTTATTTGAACAGAAAGCAATTAGATGTGTAGCTTTATTTGAACAGAGAGCAATATATATAGATAGGTAGCTTTATTTGAACAGAAAGCAATATATATAGATAGGTACCTTTATTTGAACAGAGAGAAATATAGATAGATAGCTTTATTTGAACAGAAAGCAATATATATATAGATAGGTAGCTTTATTTGAACAGAAAGCAATATAGATAGATAGGTAGCTTTATTTGAACAGAAAGCAATATAGATAGATAGCTTTATTTGAACAGAAAGCAATATAGATAGATAGATAGCTTTATTTGAACAGAAAGCAATATAGATAGATAGCTTTATTTGAACAGAAAGCAATATAGATAGATAGGTAGCTTTATTTGAACAGAGAGCAATATATATAGATAGATAGCTTTATTTGAACAGAGAGCAATATAGATAGATAGATAGCTTTATTTGAACAGAAAGCAATATAGATAGATAGGTAGCTTTATTTGAACAGAATGCAATATAGATAAAGATAGGTAGCTTTATTTGAACAGAGAGCAATATAGATAGATAGCTTTATTTGAACAGAAAGCAATATAGATAGGTAGATAGCTTTATTTGAACAGAAAGCAATATAGATAGGTAGCTTTGTTTGAACAGAAAGCAATATAGATAGGTAGCTTTATTTGAACAGAAAGCAATATAGATAGATAGGTAGCTTTATTTGAACAGAAAGCAATATAGATAGGTAGCTTTATTTGAACAGAAAGCAATATAGATAGGTAGCTTTATTTGAATAGAAAGCAATATAGATAGATAGGTAGCTTTATTTGAACAGAGAGCAATATAGATATGTAGCTTTATTTGAACAGAAAGCAATATAGATAGGTAGCTGTTATTTGAACAGAAAGCAATATAGATAGATAGCTTTATTTGAACAGAAAGCAATATAGATAGATAGGTAGCTTTATTTGAACAGAAAGCAATATAGATAGTAGTAGCTTTATTTGAACAGAAAGCAATATAGATAGATAGGTAGCTTTATTTGAACAGAAAGCAATATAGATAGATAGGTAGCTTTATTTGAACAGAAAGCAATATAGATAGGTAGATAGCTTTATTTGAACAGAAAGCAATATAGATAGGTAGCTTTATTTGAACAGAAAGCAATATAGATAGGTAGGTAGCTTTATTTGAACAGAAAGCAATATAGATAGATAGGTAGCTTTATTTGAACAGAAAGCAATATAGATAGGTAGTAGCTTTATTTGAACAGAAAGCAATATAGATAGATAGGTAGCTTTATTTGAACAGAAAGCAATATAGATAGATAGGTAGCTTTATTTGAACAGAAAGCAATATAGATAGATAGTAGCTTTATTTGAACAGAAAGCAATATAGATAGATAGGTAGCTTTATTTGAACAGAAAGCAATATAGATAGGTAGCTTTATTTGAACAGAAAGCAATATAGATAGATAGGTAGCTTTATTTGAACAGAAAGCAATATAGATAGATAGGTAGCTTTATTTGAACAGAAAGCAATATAGATAGGTAGCTTTATTTGAACAGAAAGCAATATAGATAGGTAGCTTTATTTGAACAGAAAGCAATATAGATAGATAGGTAGCTTTATTTGAACAGAAAGCAATATAGATAGGTAGCTTTATTTGAACAGAAAGCAATATAGATAGGTAGCTTTATTTGAACAGAAAGCAATATAGATAGGTAGCTTTATTTGAACAGAAAGCAATATAGATAGTAGTAGCTTTATTTGAACAGAAAGCAATATAGATAGGTAGCTTTATTTGAACAGAAAGCAATATAGATAGATAGGTAGCTTTATTTGAACAGAAAGCAATATAGATAGGTAGCTTTATTTGAACAGAAAGCAATATAGATAGATAGGTAGCTTTATTTGAACAGAAAGCAATATAGATAGGTAGCTTTATTTGAACAGAAAGCAATATAGATAGGTAGCTTTATTTGAACAGAAAGCAATATAGATAGGTAGCTTTATTTGAACAGAAAGCAATATAGATAGGTAGCTTTATTTGAACAGAAAGCAATATAGATAGATAGGTAGCTTTATTTGAACAGAAAGCAATATAGATAGGTAGCTTTATTTGAACAGAAAGCAATATAGATAGATAGGTAGCTTTATTTGAACAGAAAGCAATATAGATATGTAGCTTTATTTGAACAGAAAGCAATATAGATAGGTAGCTTTATTTGAACAGAAAGCAATATAGATAGATAGCTTTATTTGAACAGAAAGCAATATAGATAGGTAGGTAGCTTTATTTGAACAGAAAGCAATATAGATAGGTAGCTTTATTTGAACAGAAAGCAATATAGATAGATAGGTAGCTTTATTTGAACAGAAAGCAATATAGATAGATAGGTAGCTTTATTTGAACAGAAAGCAATATTGATAGATAGGTAGCTTTATTTGAACAGAAAGCAATATATATAGATAGGTAGCTTTATTTGAACAGAAAGCAATATAGATAGGTAGCTTTATTTGAACAGAAAGCAATATAGATAGGTAGCTTTATTTGAACAGAAAGCAATATAGATAGGTAGGTAGCTTTATTTGAACAGAAAGCAATATAGATAGATAGGTAGCTTTATTTGAACAGAAAGCAATATAGATAGATAGGTAGCTTTATTTGAACAGAAAGCAATATAGATAGATAGGTAGCTTTATTTGAACAGAAAGCAATATAGATAGATAGGTAGCTTTATTTGAACAGAAAGCAATATAGATAGGTAGCTTTATTTGAACAGAAAGCAATATAGATAGATAGGTAGCTTTATTTGAACAGAAAGCAATATAGATAGATAGGTAGCTTTATTTGAACAGAAAGCAATATAGATAGGTAGCTTTATTTGAACAGAAAGCAATATAGATAGGTAGCTTTATTTGAACAGAAAGCAATATAGATAGATAGGTAGCTTTATTTGAACAGAAAGCAATATAGATAGGTAGCTTTATTTGAACAGAAAGCAATATAGATAGGTAGCTTTATTTGAATAGAAAGCAATATAGATAGATAGGTAGCTTTATTTGAACAGAGAGCAATATAGATATGTAGCTTTATTTGAACAGAAAGCAATATAGATAGGTAGCTTTATTTGAACAGAAAGCAATATAGATAGCTTTATTTGAACAGAAAGCAATATAGATAGTAGCTTTATTTGAACAGAAAGCAATATAGATAGATAGCTTTATTTGAACAGAAAGCAATATAGATAGATAGGTAGCTTTATTTGAACAGAAAGCAATATAGATAGGTAGCTTTATTTGAACAGAAAGCAATATAGATAGATAGCTTTATTTGAACAGAATATAGGTAGCTTATTTGAAAAAGCAATATAGATAGATAGGTAGCTTTATTTGAACAGAAAGCAATATAGATAGGTAGGTAGCTTTATTTGAACAGAAAGCAATATAGATAGATAGATAGCTTTATTTGAACAGAAAGCAATATAGATAGATAGGTAGCTTTATTTGAACAGAAAGCAATATAGATAGATAGCTTTATTTGAACAGAAAGCAATATAGATAGGTAGGTAGCTTTATTTGAACAGAAAGCAATATATATAGATAGGTAGCTTTATTTGAACAGAAAGCAATATAGATAGATAGGTAGCTTTATTTGAACAGAAAGCAATATAGATAGGTAGATAGCTTTATTTGAACAGAAAGCAATATAGATAGTAGCTTTATTTGAACAGAAAGCAATATAGATAGATAGGTAGCTTTATTTGAACAGAAAGCAATATAGATAGGTAGCTTTATTTGAACAGAAAGCAATATAGATAGATAGGTAGCTTTATTTGAACAGAAAGCAATATAATAGATAGGTAGCTTTATTTGAACAGAAAGCAATATAGATAGGTATATAGCTTTATTTGAACAGAAAGCAATATAGATAGATAGCTTTATTTGAACAGAAAGCAATATAGATAGGTAGGTAGCTTTATTTGAACAGAAAGCAATATAGATAGGTAGCTTTATTTGAACAGAAAGCAATATAGATAGGTAGGAGCTTTATTTGAACAGAAAGCAATATAGATAGGTAGCTTTATTTGAACAGAAAGCAATATAGATAGATAGCTTTATTTGAACAGAAAGCAATATAGATAGGTAGTAGCTTTATTTGAACAGAAAGCAATATAGATAGGTAGCTTTATTTGAACAGAAAGCAATATAGATAGGTAGCTTTATTTGAACAGAAAGCAATATAGATAGATAGGTAGCTTTATTTGAACAGAAAGCAATATATATAGATAGGTAGCTTTATTTGAACAGAAAGCAATATAGATAGGTAGCTTTATTTGAACAGAAAGCAATATAGATAGATAGCTTTATTTGAACAGAAAGCAATATAGATAGGTAGGTAGCTTTATTTGAACAGAAAGCAATATAGATAGGTAGCTTTATTTGAACAGAAAGCAATATAGATAGATAGGTAGCTTTATTTGAACAGAAAGCAATATAGATAGATAGGTAGCTTTATTTGAACAGAAAGCAATATTGATAGATAGGTAGCTTTATTTGAACAGAAAGCAATATATATAGATAGGTAGCTTTATTTGAACAGAAAGCAATATATATAGATAGGTAGCTTTATTTGAACAGAAAGCAATATAGATAGGTAGTACTTTATTTGAACAGAAAGCAATATAGATAGGTAGCTTTATTTGAACAGAAAGCAATATAGATAGATAGGTAGCTTTATTTGAACAGAAAGCAATATAGATAGATAGTAGCTTTATTTGAACAGAAAGCAATATTGATAGATAGGTAGCTTTATTTGAACAGAAAGCAATATATATAGATAGCTTTATTTGAACAGAAAGCAATATAGATAGGTAGCTTTATTTGAACAGAAAGCAATATAGATAGGTATCTTTATTTGAACAGAAAGCAATATAGATAGATAGGTAGCTTTATTTGAACAGAAAGCAATATAGATAGGTAGCTTTATTTGAACAGAAAGCAATATAGATAGATAGGTAGCTTTATTTGAACAGAGAGCAATATAGATAGATAGCTTTATTTGAACAGAAAGCAATATAGAGAGGTAGATAGCTTTATTTGAACAGAAAGCAATATAGATAGGTAGCTTTATTTGAACAGAAAGCAATATAGATAGGTAGCTTTATTTGAACAGAAAGCAATATAGATAGATAGGTAGCTTTATTTGAACAGAAAGCAATATAGATAGGTAGCTTTATTTGAACAGAAAGCAATATAGATAGGTAGCTTTATTTGAATAGAAAGCAATATAGATAGATAGGTAGCTTTATTTGAACAGAGAGCAATATAGATATGTAGCTTTATTTGAACAGAGAGC
>CM026395.1:59253424-59318885 GCA_014843695.1 Archivesica marissinica
GAAAGCAATATAGATAGATAGGTATCTTTATTTGAACTGAGAGCAATATAGATATGTAGCTTTATTTGAACAGAAAGCAATATAGATAGGTAGCTTTATTTGAACAGAAAGCAATATAGATAGATAGCTTTATTTGAACAGAAAGCAATATAGATATTAGCTTTATTTGAACAGAAAGCATATAGATAGATAGGTAGCTTTATTTGAACAGAAAGCAATATAGATAGATATGCTTTATTTGAACAGAAAAATATTAGATAGGTAGCTTTATTTGAACAGAAAGCAATATATAGGTAGGTAGCTTTATTTGAACAGAAAGCAATATAGATAGTAGCTTTATTTGAACAGAAAGCAATATAGATAGGTAGCTTTATTTGAACAGAAAGCAATATAGATAGTGGTAGCTTTATTTGAACAGAAAGCATATAGATAGTAGCTTTATTTGAACAGAAAGCATATATATGATAGTAGCTTATTTGAACAGAAAGCAATATAGATAGATAGCTTTATTTGAACAGAAGCAATATAGATAGGTAGTAGCTTTATTTGAACAGAAAGCAATATAGATAGGTAGCTTTATTTGAACAGAAAGCAATATAGATAGGTAGCTTTATTTGAACAGAAAGCAATATAGATAGATAGGTTGCTTTATTTGAACAGAAAGCAATATAGATAGGTAGCTTTATTTGAACAGAAAGCAATATAGATAGGTAGCTTTATTTGAATAGAAAGCAATATAGATAGATAGGTAGCTTTATTTGAACAGAGAGCAATATAGATATGTAGCTTTATTTGAACAGAAAGCAATATAGATAGGTAGCTTTATTTGAACAGAAAGCAATATAGATAGATAGCTTTATTTGAACAGAAAGCAATATAGATAGGTAGGTAGCTTTATTTGAACAGAAAGCAATATAGATAGGTAGCTTTATTTGAACAGAAAGCAATATAGATAGATAGGTAGCTTTATTTGAACAGAACAATATAGATAGAGGTAGCTTTATTTGAACAGAAAGCAATATAGATAGATAGGTAGCTTTATTTGAACAGAAAGCAATATAGATAGTAGCTTTATTTGAACAGAAAGCAATATAGATAGATAGGTAGCTTTATTTGAACAGAAGCAATATAGATATTTAGCTTTATTTGAACAGAAAGCAATATAGATAGGTAGCTTTATTTGAACAGAAAGCAATATAGATAGATAGCTTTATTTGAACAGAAAGCAATATAGATAGGTAGGTAGCTTTATTTGAACAGAAAGCAATATAGATAGGTAGCTTTATTTGAACAGAAAGCAATATAGATAGATATATAGCTTTATTTGAACAGAAAGCAATATTGATAGATAGGTAGCTTTATTTGAACAGAAAGCAATATATATAGATAGGTAGCTTTATTTGAACAGAAAGCAATATAGATAAGTAGCTGTATTTGAACAGAAAGCAATATATATAGATAGGTAGCTTTATTTGAACAGAAAGCAATATAGATAGGTAGATAGCTTTATTTGAACAGAAAGCAATATAGATAGATAACTTTATTTGAACAGAAAGCAATATAGATAGATAGGTAGCTTTATTTGAACAGAAAGCAATATAGATAGCTTTATTTGAACAGAAAGCAATATTGATAGATAGGTAGCTTTATTTGAACAGAAAGCAATATAGATAGGTAGATAGCTTTATTTGAACAGAGCAATATATATATATAGATAGGTAGCTTTATTTGAACAGAAAGCAATATAGATAAAGATAGGTAGCTTTATTTGAACAGAGAGCAATATAGATAGATAGCTTTATTTGAACAGAAAGCAATATAGAGAGGTAGATAGCTTTATTTGAACAGAAAGCAATATAGATAGTAGGTAGCTTTATTTGAACAGAAAGCAATATAGATAGGTAGCTTTATTTGAACAGAAAGCAATATATAGATAGGTAGCTTTATTTGAACAGAAAGCAATATAGATAGATAGGTAGCTTTATTTGAACAGAAAGCAATATAGATAGATAGGTAGCTTTATTTGAACAGAAAGCAATATAGATAGGTAGATAGCTTTATTTGAACAGAAAGCAATATAGATAGATACTTTATTTGAACAGAAAGCAATATAGATAGATAGCTTTATTTGAACAGAAAGCAATATAGATAGCTTATTTGAACAGAAGCAATATAGATAGGTAGCTTTATTTGAACAGAAAGCAATATAGATAGAGTAGCTTTATTTGAACAGAGCAATATATATATAAGATAGGTAGCTTTATTTGAACAGAAAGCATATAGATAGATAGGTAGCTTTATTTGAACAGAGAGCAATATAGATAGATAGCTTTATTTGAACAGAAAGCAATATAGAGAGGTAGATAGCTTTATTTGAACAGAAAGCAATATAGATAGGTAGCTTTATTTGAACAGAAAGCAATATAGATAGGTAGGTAGCTTTATTTGAACAGAAAGCAATATAGATAGGTAGCTTTATTTGAACAGAAAGCAATATAGATAGATAGGTAGCTTTATTTGAACAGAACGCAATATAGATAGATAGGTAGCTTTATTTGAACAGAAAGCAATATATATAGATAGGTAGCTTTATTTGAACAGAAAGCAATATAGATAAGTAGCTGTATTTGAACAGAAAGCAATATGGATAGATAGGTTGCTTTATTTGAACAGAAAGCAATATAGATAGGTAGCTTTATTTGAACAGAAAGCAATATAGATAGGTAGCTTTATTTGAATAGAAAGCAATATAGATAGATAGGTAGCTTTATTTGAACAGAGAGCAATATAGATATGTAGCTTTATTTGAACAGAAAGCAATATAGATAGGTAGCTTTATTTGAACAGAAAGCAATATAGATAGATAGCTTTATTTGAACAGAAAGCAATATAGATAGGTAGCTTTATTTGAACAGAAAGCAATATAGATAGATAGGTAGCTTTATTTGAACAGAAAGCAATATAGATAGATAGATAGCTTTATTTGAACAGAAAGCAATATTGATAGATAGGTAGCTTTATTTGAACAGAAAGCAATATATATAGATAGCTTTATTTGAACAGAAAGCAATATAGATAGGTAGCTTTATTTGAACAGAAAGCAATATAGATAGGTAGCTTTATTTGAACAGAAAGCAATATAGATAGATAGGTAGCTTTATTTGAACAGAAAGCAATATAGATAGGTAGCTTTATTTGAACAGAAAGCAATATAGATAGATAGGTAGCTTTATTTGAACAGAGAGCAATATAGATAGATAGCTTTATTTGAACAGAAAGCAATATAGATAGGTAGCTTTATTTGAACAGAAAGCAATATAGATAGATAGGTAGCTTTATTTGAACAGAAAGCAATATAGATAGGTAGCTTTATTTGAACAGAAAGCAATATAGATAGGTAGCTTTATTTGAATAGAAAGCAATATAGATAGATAGGTAGCTTTATTTGAACAGAGAGCAATATAGATATGTAGCTTTATTTGAACAGAAAGCAATATAGATAGGTAGCTTTATTTGAACAAAAAGCAATATAGATAGATAGCTTTATTTGAACAGAGAGCAATATAGATAGGTAGCTTTATTTGAACAGAAAGCAATATAGATAGGTAGGTAGCTTTATTTGAACAGAAAGCAATATAGATAGATAGGTAGCTTTATTTGAACAGAAATCAATATAGATAGGTAGGTAGCTTTATTTGAACAGAAAGCAATATAGATAGATAGGTAGCTTTATTTGAACAGAAAGCAATATAGATAGATAGGTAGCTTTATTTGAACAGAAAGCAATATAGATAGATAGGTAGCTTTATTTGAACAGAAAGCAATATAGATAGATAGCTTTATTTGAACAGAAAGCAATATAGATAGATAGCTTTATTTGAACAGAAAGCAATATAGATAGATAGCTTTATTTGAACAGAAAGCAATATAGATAGATAGGTAGCTTTATTTGAACAGAGAGCAATATATATAGATAGATAGCTTTATTTGAACAGAGAGCAATATAGATGGATAGATAGCTTTATTTGAACAGAAAGCAATATAGATAGATAGGTAGCTTTATTTGAACAGAAAGCAATATAGATAGGTAGCTTTATTTGAACAGAATGCAATATAGATAAAGATAGGTAGCTTTATTTGAACAGAGAGCAATATAGATAGATAGCTTTATTTGAACAGAAAGCAATATAGATAGGTAGATAGCTTTATTTGAACAGAAAGCAATATATATAGATAGGTAGCTTTATTTGAACAGAAAGCAATATGGATAGATAGGTAGCTTTATTTGAACAGAGAGCAATATATATAGATAGCTTTATTTGAACAGAAAGCAATATGGATAGATAGGTAGCTTTATTTGAACAGAGAGCAATATATATAGATAGATAGCTTTATTTGAACAGAGAGCAATATAGATGGATAGATAGCTTTATTTGAACAGAAAGCAATATAGATAGATAGGTAGCTTTATTTGAACAGAAAGCAATATAGATAGGTAGCTTTATTTGAACAGAATGCAATATAGATAAAGATAGGTAGCTTTATTTGAACAGAGAGCAATATAGATAGATAGCTTTATTTGAACAGAAAGCAATATAGATAGGTAGATAGCTTTATTTGAACAGAAAGCAATATAAATAGGTAGCTTTGTTTGAACAGAAAGCAATATAGATAGGTAGCTTTATTTGAACAGAAAGCAATATAGATAGATAGGTAGCTTTATTTGAACAGAAAGCAATATAGATAGGTAGCTTTATTTGAACAGAAAGCAATATAGATAGATAGGTAGCTTTATTTGAACAGAAAGCAATATAGATAGGTAGCTTTATTTGAACAGAGAGCAATATAGATAGATAGCTTTATTTGAACAGAAAGCAATATAGATAGGTAGGTAGCTTTATTTGAACAGAAAGCAATATAGATAGATAGGTAGCTTTATTTGAACAGAAATCAATATAGATAGGTAGGTAGCTTTATTTGAACAGAAAGCAATATAGATAGGTAGCTTTATTTGAACAGAAAGCAATATAGATAGATAGGTAGCTTTATTTGAACAGAAAGCAATATAGATAGATAGGTAGCTTTATTTGAACAGAAAGCAATATAGATAGATAGCTTTATTTGAACAGAAAGCAATATAGATAGATAGATAGCTTTATTTGAACAGAAAGCAATATAGATAGATAGCTTTATTTGAACAGAAAGCAATATGGATAGATAGGTAGCTTTATTTGAACAGAGAGCAATATATATAGATATATAGTTTTATTTGAACAGAGAGCAATATAGATGGATAGATAGCTTTATTTGAACAGAAAGCAATATAGATAGATAGGTAGCTTTATTTGAACAGAAAGCAATATAGATAGGTAGCTTTATTTGAACAGAATGCAATATAGATAAAGATAGGTAGCTTTATTTGAACAGAGAGCAATATAGATAGATAGCTTTATTTGAACAGAAAGCAATATAGATAGGTAGATAGCTTTATTTGAACAGAAAGCAATATATATAGATAGGTAGCTTTATTTGAACAGAAAGCAATATATATAGATAGGTAGCTTTATTTGAACAGAAAGCAATATAGATAGGTAGATAGCTTTATTTGAACAGAAAGCAATATAGATAGATAACTTTATTTGAACAGAAAGCAATATAGATAGATAGGTAGCTTTATTTGAACAGAAAGCAATATAGATAGATAGAGCTTTATTTGAACAGAACTATAGATGAGTAGCTTTATTTGAACAGAAAGCAATATATATAGATAGGTAGCTTTATTTGAACAGAAAGCAATATATATATTAGTTTATTTGAACAGAAGCAATATAGATAGATAGCTTTATTTGAACAGAAAGCAATATAGATAGTAGATAGCTTTATTTGAACAGAAAGCAATATAGATAGATAGGTAGCTTTATTTGAACAGAAAGCAATATATATAGATAGGTAGCTTTATTTGAACAGAGAGCAATATAGATAGATAGCTTTATTTGAACAGAAAGCAATATAGATAGGTAGCTTTATTTGAACAGAAAGCAATATAGATAGGTAGCTTTATTTGAACAGAAAGCAATATAGATAGATAGGTAGCTTTATTTGAACAGAAAGCAATATAGATAGGTAGCTTTATTTGAACAGAAAGCAATATAGATAGGTAGCTTTATTTGAACAGAAAGCAATATAGATAGATAGGTAGCTTTATTTGAACAGAGAGCAATATAGATATGTAGCTTTATTTGAACAGAAAGCAATATAGATAGATAGCTTTATTTGAACAGAAAGCAATATAGATAGGTAGCTTTATTTGAACAGAAAGCAATATAGATAGCTTTATTTGAACAGAAAGCAATATAGATAGGTAGGTAGCTTTATTTGAACAGAAAGCAATATAGATAGGTAGGTAGCTTTATTTGAACAGAAAGCAATATAGATAGGTAGCTTTATTTGAACAGAAAGCAATATAGATAGATAGATAGCTTTATTTGAACAGAAAGCAATATTGATAGATAGGTAGCTTTATTTGAACAGAAAGCAATATATATAGATAGGTAGCTTTATTTGAACAGAAAGCAATATATATATAGATAGGTAGCTTTATTTGAACAGAAAGCAATATAGATAGGTAGATATCTTTATTTGAACAGAAAGCAATATAGATAGGTAGCTTTATTTGAACAGAAAGCAATATAGATAGTAGCTTTATTTGAACAGAAAGCAATATAGATAGATATAGCTTTATTTGAACAGAAAGCATATAGATAGATAGTAGCTTTATTTGAACAGAAAGCAATATAGATAGATAGGTAGCTTTATTTGAACAGAAAGCAATATAGATAGATAGGTAGCTTTATTTGAACAGAAAGCAATATAGATAGATAACTTTATTTGAACAGAAAGCAATATAGATAGATAGGTAGCTTTATTTGAACAGAAAGCAATATAGATAGCTTTATTTGAACAGAAAGCAATATTGATAGATAGGTAGCTTTATTTGAACAGAAAGCAATATAGATAGGTAGATAGCTTTATTTGAACAGAGCAATATATATATAGATAGGTAGCTTTATTTGAACAGAAAGCAATATAGATAGATAGGTAGCTTTATTTGAACAGAAAGCAATATAGATAGGTAGCTTTATTTGAACAGAAAGCAATATAGATAGGTAGCTTTATTTGAACAGAAAGCAATATAGATAGATAGGTAGCTTTATTTGAACAGAAAGCAATATAGATAGGTAGCTTTATTTGAACAGAAAGCAATATAGATAGGTAGCTTTATTTGAACAGAAAGCAATATAGATAGATAGATAGCTTTATTTGAACAGAAAGCAATATAGATAGGTAGCTTTATTTGAACAGAAAGCAATATAGATAGGTAGCTTTATTTGAACAGAAAGCAATATATATAGATAGGTAGCTTTATTTGAACAGAAAGCATATATAGATAGGTAGCTTTATTGAACAGCAATATAGATAGATAGCTTTATTTGAACAGAAAGCAATATAGATAGGTAGCTTTATTTGAACAGAAAGCAATATAGATAGGTAGCTTTATTTGAACAGAAAGCAATATAGATAGATAGGTAGCTTTATTTGAACAGAAAGCAATATAGATAGGTAGCTTTATTTGAACAGAAAGCAATATAGATAGGTAGCTTTATTTGAACAGAAAGCAATATAGATAGATAGGTAGCTTTATTTGAACAGAGAGCAATATAGATATGTAGCTTTATTTGAACAGAAAGCAATATAGATAGATAGCTTTATTTGAACAGAAAGCAATATAGATAGGTAGCTTTATTTGAACAGAAAGCAATATAGATAGCTTTATTTGAACAGAAAGCAATATAGATAGGTAGGTAGCTTTATTTGAACAGAAAGCAATATAGATAGGTAGGTAGCTTTATTTGAACAGAAAGCAATATAGATAGGTAGCTTTATTTGAACAGAAAGCAATATAGATAGATAGATAGCTTTATTTGAACAGAAAGCAATATTGATAGATAGGTAGCTTTATTTGAACAGAAAGCAATATATATAGATAGGTAGCTTTATTTGAACAGAAAGCAATATATATATAGATAGGTAGCTTTATTTGAACAGAAAGCAATATAGATAGGTAGATATCTTTATTTGAACAGAAAGCAATATAGATAGGTAGCTTTATTTGAACAGAAAGCAATATAGATAGATAGGTAGCTTTATTTGAACAGAAAGCAATATAGATAGATAGATAGCTTTATTTGAACAGAAAGCAATATATATAGATAGGTAGCTTTATTTGAACAGAAAGCAATATAGATAGATAGGTAGCTTTATTTGAACAGAAAGCAATATTGATAGATAGGTAGCTTTATTTGAACAGAAAGCAATATAGATAGATAGGTAGCTTTATTTGAACAGAAAGCAATATAGATAGATAAGTAGCTTTATTTGAACAGAAAGCAATATAGATATATAGCTTTATTTGAACAGAAAGCAATATAGATAGGTAGATAGCTTTATTTGAACAGAGAGCAATATATATATATAGATAGGTAGCTTTATTTGAACAGAAAGCAATATAGATAGATAGGTAGCTTTATTTGAACAGAAAGCAATATAAATAGGTAGCTTTATTTGAACAGAAAGCAATATAGATTGGTAGCTTTATTTGAACAGAAAGCAATATAGATATGTAGCTTTATTTGAACAGAGAGCAATATAGATAGGTAGCTTTATTTGAACAGAGAGCAATATAGATAGGTAGCTTTATTTGAACAGAAAGCAATATAGATAGATAGATAGCTTTATTTGAACAGAAAGCAATGTAGATAGATAGCTTTATTTGAACAGAAAGCAATATAGATAGATAGGTAACTTTATTTGAACAGAAAGCAATATAGATAGGTAGCTTTATTTGAACAGAAAGCAATATAGATAGATAGGTAGCTTTATTTGAACAGAGAGCAATATAGATAGGTAGCTTTATTTGAACAGAGAGCAATATAGATAGGTAGCTTTATTTGAACAGAAAGCAATATAGATAGATAGATAGCTTTATTTGAACAGAAAGCAATGTAGATAGATAGCTTTATTTGAACAGAAAGCAATATAGATAGATAGGTAACTTTATTTGAACAGAAAGCAATATAGATAGGTAGCTTTATTTGAACAGAAAGCAATATAGATAGATAGGTAGCTTTATTTGAACAGAGAGCAATATAGATATGTAGCTTTATTTGAACAGAAAGCAATATAGATAGGTAGCTTTATTTGAACAGAAAGCAATATAGATAGATAGCTTTATTTGAACAGAAAGCAATATAGATAGGTAGGTAGCTTTATTTGAACAGAAAGCAATATAGATAGGTAGCTTTATTTGAACAGAAAGCAATATAGATAGATAGCTTTATTTGAACAGAAAGCAATATAGATAGATAGGTAGATTTATTTGAACAGAAAGCAATATAGATAGATAGTTTTATTTGAACAGAAAGCAATATTGATAGATAGGTAGCTTTATTTGAACAGAAAGCAATATAGATAGATATATAGCTTTATTTGAACAGAAAGCAATATAGATAGATAGGTAGCTTTATTTGAACAGAAAGCAATATAGATAGATAGCTTTATTTGAACAGAAAGCAATATAGATAGGTAGATAGCTTTATTTGAACAGAGAGCAATATATATATAGATAGGTAGCTTTATTTGAACAGAAAGCAATATAGATAGATAGGTAGCTTTATTTGAACAGAAAGCAATATAGATAGGTAGCTTTATTTGAACAGAAAGCAATATAGATAGATAGGTAGCTTTATTTGAACAGAAAGCAATATAGATAGATAGATAGATAGCTTTATTTGAACAGAAAGCAATATAGATAGGTAGCTTTATTTGAACAGAAAGCAATATAGATAGGTAGCTGTATTTGAACAGAAAGCAATATAGATAGGTAGCTTTATTTGAACAGAAAGCAATATAGATAGGTAGCTTTATTTGAACAGAGAGCAATATAGATAGGTAGCTTTATTTGAACAGAGAGCAATATAGATAGATAGCTTTATTTGAACAGAAAGCAATATAGATAGGTAGGTAGCTTTATTTGAACAGAAAGCAATATAGATAGATAGGTAGCTTTATTTGAACAGAAAGCAATGTAGATAGATAGCTTTATTTCAACAGAAAGCATTATATATATTTCCAGAAATATTTCTTTATATACTGAGTTCTAAGTTCATTAAATAAGGAACATTCTAATAAAAAGTGAAATTCTTCTAACATATGACATTGAAAACGGTTTCATTTATTTCTTGGACTTTTATTTTGTTTATGCTGTTTCTATTGCTAATCTGTGTATTGTTAATCAGAGTCTTTTATAGCGTAGCTATATTTGATCAGTGTTAGGTAGTGTGTGTATTTTAGGTTTATTTATCGTCGCTACTGGTTGCCCATATGAGCGATGCCTCCTGAAGAGATTAGTCATTTTAGATGTTTGGAGGATAGTACAATGATACAGACAGAGATCCATTCCAGAGACTCCTCTGGTTCTTTTACGTGCACGGTGTACAGCACCGACACGATACCTCGGTTTAAAGTCCCATCTGAAAGAATGTTAATTTTATTATGGTCAGACGGGGGATCGAACCTGCGAACCCTGGATTACCAGTCCAGCGTGTTACCACTGGACTACATATCCATCTGTAAGGTAGAAGGCATCCACGGTAATTTTAAACACACCCAATGTAGTTCATACACCAATGGAAACTATTAACTCGCAATTCATTATTTATATATACATTTTCAATGAGACAAAGAAAACAATTATCACACTTTCCAATTAAAAGGTATTTAGTCCAATTTGCGACTTATTGTGTGGCGGGATCTGATAATTAGATCATCTCTGTAAATCACGCCTTTTCTCGAGACGAATGCCGCATAACACTGCAAATGCCCGTAACTTTGACTGCACATGTCAGTTGCATATCATTAGTTGGAAACCCTCGTACGAAATTGTATATAATCAGGAACATATGTTCAGCGAAGGAAATGCAATAGCGATGTAAATATTCATATATAAAGGCCATCTGTAAGAAAAACATGATAAAGACTGTTGCATATTTCTAAATGAGAAACATTAGTCAGTTACTGCCCCTGAATACTCCTAAAAGTATATTGGTCCTCTGAATTGGTTTCCTCTGTTTTTATCGTTGTTTCCTTTGCACCACATGTTTTCCATTTACATCCGTATTCCCGTCTTATAATTATGAAATTATTAAATCTCAACAGATATCCTTTAGCATATCCAATACCTTACTGTAAAAATTGGTTCAATTAATTAACATGATTTTGATAAAATTACATTTATCCTAACGCAACATCTGGTTAAATGACAACAGTAAAAACAAAGGATTCCAACTTAAAGGACCAATAAACATTTCAGGATAAATCTGACTTTATCCATCAAGGGAGGTAATAGAAAAACCAGTAATGTCTCTCATTCACATACAAAGGCAATATAAAATGAATGTAACTTCTGTCTGTACAGTCAAATATTGGACACATATTTTAGTGATCGAAGAAAATCTTAATTATAAAGCTGAATATTTCATCCAGACACCAAGATGATCGATCGACTTGGGGCAACAAGAAATGTAAATCATATGTAAATCATTTTAAAACAGTTTAGTTTGCAGCGAAATAAAAACTTTACTCTGAATTTTACAATACCAAATGTTGACATCAAAAGCTAACATTTCTAATACACCAATCAAAATTGTTTGGCATTAAATTTTGCTTTGAAGATACATATAAAATCTGTCTTTTTATTTGAAATATTAAATCAGAATAATTGCCTAATGTCAAGTGTACCTATCAGTCGAGCCCGGAAAACAACATTATACAAGAATAAATAGTTACTTATTGCCGAGCGTCAAGTGTACCTATCAGTCGAGCCCGGAAAACAACATTATACAAGAATAAATAGTTACTTATTGCCGAGCGTCAAGTGTACCTATCAGTCGAGCCCAGAAAACAACATTATACAAGAATAAATAGTTACAGTTTGTATAAAAGAGAATATTTAGGACTGGGAAAACAAATTTTGAATCTACAACCAAACCTGTCTTAAGCAGCAGCCAGCAAAGGGAATCACAGAAAGTGGCTGCTTAGCACAGGTGGTTGCTTAATAGCGGTTAAATGTTTAATAAAACATATTGGGAATCTGGAAACTGGCTGCTTAATACAGGTTGGCTGCTTAATGGAGGTGACCACACACACATATTTGACTGTAGTGCTTGTATATTTTGCAGGTCGGCTGCTTCATGGAAGTGACCACTAACACAGGTTTGACTGTAGTGCTTGTATATTTTGCAGGTCGACTGTTTGACAGGAATGGAAACTTGAGAAACTGGTGGACAAACGCTTCTACCCAAAACTTTAATGTGCTTACACAATGTTTTGTGGATTTCTACAGTAACTATTCGATCAATGGAACACACGTGAGTTACTCGTGGTATTACTGTGTACAGAACACATGTGAGTTACTCGTGGTATTACTGTGTACAGAACACATGTGAGTTACTCATGGTATTACTGTGTATGGAACACATGTGAGTTACTCATGGTATTACTGTGTACAGAACACATGTGTGAGTTACTCATGGTATTACTGTGTATGGAACACATGTGTGAGTTACTCATGGTATTACTGTGTATGGAACACATGTGTGAGTTACTCATGGTATTACTGTGTATGGAACACACGTGAGTTACTCGTGGTATTACTGTGTATATATACATTGCTATATTTGTCAGATATACATTGCTATATTTGTCAGATATACATTGCTATATTTGTCAGATATACATTGCTATATTTGTCAGATATACATTGCTTTATTTCGCCGATATAAAAAAATTGCTATGTTTTCCTCTTATGACCTTCATTGTTGTTTCCCACAGTTGAACGGAGAAACGACCCTGGGAGAGAATATAGCCGACAACGGAGGACTAAATATTGCGTATCTGGCATATCAGTCATGGTTGAAGAAAAATAATGGAGCTGATTCATTTAGTCTACCAGGAATGCAATACAAGCCTGATCAACTCTTCTTTATTGGAATGGCCCAGGTAATTCAGTAGTGAATTAGATATCAGTCATGTTTTGGGATTCTTGTTTTGGGATTCTTGTTGTGGGATTCTTGTTGTGGGATTCTTGTTGTGGGATTCTTGTTGTGATTGCTTGGACATTTAGCAGCGTGGTGGAGGTTTGCTATCTCGGATTGCTCGGACATTTAGCAGCGTGGTGGAGGTTTGCTATCTCAGATTGCTTGGACATTCAGCAGCATGGTGGAGGTTTGCTATCTCGGATTGCTCGGACATTTAGCAGTGTGGTGGAGGTTTGCTATCTCGGATTGCTTGGACATTTAGCAGCGTGGTGGAGGTTTGCTATCTCGGATTGCTTGGACATTTAGCAGCGTGGTGGAGGTTTGCTATCTCGGATTGCTTGGACATTTAGCAGTGTGGTGGAGGTTTGCTATCTCGGATTGCTTGGACATTTAGCAGTGTGGTGGAGGTTTGCTATCTCGGATTGCTTGGACATTTAGCAGCGTGGTGGAGGTTTGCTATCTCGGATTGCTTGGACATTTAGCAGCGTGGTGGAGGTTTGCTATCTCGGATTGCTTGGACATTTAGCAGCGTGGTGGAGGTTTGCTATCTCGGATTGCTCGGACATTTAGCAGCGTGGAGGTTTCTATTCGATTCTTGGACATTAGCAGTGGTGAGGTTTGCTATCTCGATTGCTTGGACATTTAGCAGCGTGGTGGAGGTTTGCTATCTCGATTGCTTGGACATTTAGCAGCGTGGTGGAGGTTTGCTATCTCGGATTGCTTGGACATTTAGCAGCGTGGTGGAGGTTTGCTATCTCGGATTGCTTGGACATTTAGCAGCGTGGTGGAGGTTTGCTATCTCTGATTGCTTGGACATTTAGCAGCGTGGTGGAGGTTTGCTATCTCTGATTGCTTGGACATTTAGCAGCATGGTGGAGGTTTGCTATCTCAGATTGCTTGGACATTTAGCAGCGTGGTGGAGGTTTGCTATCTCTGATTGCTTGGACATTTAGCAGCATGGTGGAGGTTTGCTATCTCGGATTGCTTGGACATTTAGCAGCGTGGTGGAGGTTTGCTATCTCTGATTGCTTGGACATTTAGCAGCGTGGTGGAGGTTTGCTATCTCTGATTGCTTGGACATTTAGCAGCATGGTGGAGGTTTGCTATCTCTGATTGCTTGGACATTTAGCAGCATGGTGGAGGTTTGCTATCTCTGATTGCTTGGACATTTAGCAGCGTGGTGGAGGTTTGCTATCTCGGATTGCTTGGACATTTAGCAGCATGGTGGAGGTTTACTATCTCGGATTGCTTGGACATTTAGCAGCATGGTGGAGGTTTGCTATCTCTGATTGCTTGGACATTTAGCAGCATGGTGGAGGTTTGCTATCTCGGATTGCTTGGACATTTAGCAGCATGGTGGAGGTTTGCTATCTCTGATTGCTTGGACATTTAGCAGCATGGTGGAGGTTTGCTATCTCTGATTGCTTGGACATTTAGCAGCATGGTGGAGGTTTACTATCTCTGATTGCTTGGACATTTAGCAGCATGGTGGAGGTTTGCTATCTCTGATTGCTTGGACATTTAGCAGCATGGTGGAGGTTTACTATCTCTGATTGCTTGGACATTTAGCAGCATGGTGGAGGTTTACTATCTCTGATTGCTTGGACATTTAGCAGCATGGTGGAGGTTTACTATCTCTGATTGCTTGGACATTTAGCAGCATGGTGGAGGTTTGCTATCTCTGATTGCTTGGACATTTAGCAGCATGGTGGAGGTTTACTATCTCTGATTGCTTGGACATTTAGCAGCATGGTGGAGGTTTACTATCTCTGATTGCTTGGACATTTAGCAGCATGGTGGAGGTTTACTATCTCTGATTGCTTGGACATTTAGCAGCATGGTGGAGGTTTACTATCTCTGATTGCTTGGACATTTAGCAGCATGGTGGAGGTTTACTATCTCTGATTGCTTGGACATTTAGCAGCATGGTGGAGGTTTACTATCTCTGATTGCTTGGACATTTAGCAGCATGGTGGAGGTTTACTATCTCTGATTGCTTGGACATTTAGCAGCATGGTGGAGGTTTACTATCTCTGATTGCTTGGACATTTAGCAGCGTGGTGGAGGTTTGCTCTCTCGGATTGCTCGGACATTTAGCAGCGTTGTGGAGGTTTGCTATCTCGGATTGCTTGGACATTTAGCAGCATGGTGGAGGTTTGCTATCTCAGATTGCTCAGATATTTAGCAGCGTGGTGGAGGTTTGCTATCTCGGATTGCTTTGACATTTAGCAGCATGGTGGAGGTTTGCTATCTCAGATTGCTCGGACATTTAGCAGCGTGGTGGAGGTTTGCTATCTCGGATTGCTTGGACATTTAGCAGTGTGGTGGAGGTTTGCTATCTCGGATTGCTTGGACATTTAGCAGTGTGGTGGAGGTTTGCTATCTCGGATTGCTTGGACATTTAGCAGCGTGGTGGAGGTTTGCTATCTCGGATTGCTTGGATATTTAGCAGTGTGGTGGAGGTTTGCTATCTCGGATTGCTTGGACATTTAGCAGTGTGGTGGAGGTTTGCTATCTCGGACTGCTCGGACATTTAGCAGTGTGGTGGAGGTTTGCTATTTCAGATTGCTTGGACATTTAGCAGCGTGGTGGAGGTTTGCTATCTCAGATTGCTTGGACATTTAGTAGTGTGGTGGAGGTTTGCTATCTCAGATTGCTTGGACATTTAGCAGCATGGTGGGGGTTTGCTATCTCAGATTGCTTTGACATTTAGCAGCGTGGTGGAGGTTTGCTATCTCGGATTGCTTGGACATTTAGCAGTGTGGTGGAGGTTTGCTATCTCAGATTGCTTGGACATTTAGCAGCATGGTGCAGGTTTGCTATCTCGGATTTGTTTTGATCGTCTACAGTAAGGTCCATCTCCGTGGTCGACTTGTTAACGGTCGCTGACTTGTATACCACTGTAACCTATCATCACTAATGGTCACTGGTTCGAGCCCCGATCAGGCCGTGTCTGTTTATATGGAAAAGTTGGCAGTTTCTTACTGAGGTTTGTGCACCAAGTACTGGTTAACTGCTGGAGACTGCCCAGGAAAGGTGTCGGTATGTAAACTGCCCGCTAGCGATATAGCCCAAAATGGTGCTGATGAAGGCGTAAAACACAAACAAACAAACAAATTGCTTTACAGTATGTTACTGCTAGACAATATAGGGGCTGTTACTGCTAGACAATATGGGGACTGTTACTGCTAGATAATATAGGGGATGTTACTGCTAGACAATATAGGGACTGTTACTGCTAGACAATATAGGGACTGTTACTGCTAGACAATATAGGGGCTGTTACTGCTAAACAATATATGGGCTGTTACTGCTAGACAATATAGGGGACTGTTACTGCTAGACAATATAGGGACTGTTACTGCTAGATAATATAGGGGCTGTTACTACTAGACAATATAGGGGACTGTTACTGCTAGACAATATAGGGACTGTTACTGCTAGATAATATAGGGGCTGTTACTGCTAGACAATATAGGGGCTGTTACTGCTAGACAATATTGGGGCTGTTACTGCTAGACAATATAGGGACTGTTACTGCCAGACAATATAGGGACTGTTACTGCTAGACAATATAGGAACTGTTACTGCTAGACAATATAGGGGCTGTTACTGCTAGACAATATAGGGGACTGTTACTGCTAGACAATATAGGGGATGTTACTGCTAGACAATATAGGAACTGTTACTGCTAGACAATATAGGGACTGTTGTTAGTGCTAGACAATATAGGAACTGTTACTGCTAGACAATATAGGGACTGTTGTTAGTGCTAGACAATATAGGGACTGTTACTGCTAGACAATATAGGGACTGTTGTTAGTGCTAGACAATATAGGGACTGTTACTGCTAGACAATATAGGGACTGTTGTTAGTGCTAGACAATATAGGGACTGTTACTGCTAGACAATATAGGGACTGTTGTTAGTGCTAGACAATATAGGGACTGTTACTGCTAGACAATATAGGGACTGTTGTTAGTGCTAGACAATATAGGAACTGTTACTGCTAGACAATATAGGGACTGTTGTTAGTGCTAGACAATATAGGGACTGTTACTGCTAGACAATATAGGGACTGTTGTTAGTGCTAGACAATATAGGGACTGTTACTGCTAGACAATATAGGGACTGTTGTTAGTGCTAGACAATATAGGAACTGTTACTGCTAGACAATATAGGGACTGTTGTTAGTGCTAGACAATATAGGGACTGTTACTGCTAGACAATATAGGGACTGTTGTTAGTGCTAGACAATATAGGGACTGTTACTGCTAGACAATATAGGGACTGTTGTTAGTGCTAGACAATATAGGGACTGTTACTGCTAGACAATATAGGGACTGTTGTTAGTGCTAGACAATATAGGGACTGTTACTGCTAGACAATATAGGGACTGTTGTTAGTGCTAGACAATATAGGGACTGTTACTGCTAGACAATATAGGGACTGTTGTTAGTGCTAGACAATATAGGAACTGTTACTGCTAGACAATATAGGGACTGTTGTTAGTGCTAGACAATATAGGGACTGTTACTGCTAGACAATATAGTGACTGTTGTTAGTGCTAGACAATATAGGGACTGTTACTGCTAGACAATATAGGGACTGTTGTTAGTGCTAGACAATATAGGAACTGTTACTGCTAGACAATATAGGGACTGTTGTTAGTGCTAGACAATATAGGGACTGTTACTGCTAGACAATATAGGGACTGTTGTTAGTGCTAGACAATATAGGGACTGTTACTGCTAGACAATATAGGGACTGTTGTTAGTGCTAGACAATGTGGTCGTAGCATAGCAACTTGTGTTCAAAACATGGCGTATCCTTCTATAATTCAGAAACTGAACTAGTCCAAGGAATATTCATAACACTGTGAAAAAACAGAAAAATAATGTGATGGCCGGTCTGTGGATGAAACTTAGACATGATGGAAGGATTTCTAGTCCATTGACTGCAATTTAAAAAAAAAACTTAGTTTATACAAATTTATTTTATCTCGATTGCGAAACAAGTTCTTTCAACTTATATTAATCACTCTCGAGACCTCATTCCTGATGGAATCCATCACCACGAGAGAGAGAAGAGGCAACGTGGAATTTAAATGTCTTGCCTAAGGGCACAATCGTAACGGCTCCAGCGGGGCTCAGACTCCGGACCTGCAATTAAACTTGATTACAAGAATAACGTAGTATTTTTATATTTTCAGATGTGGTGTTCCCATTATACCCCCGAGTACGAGCAACAAGCCATTCTCAATGACCCTCATTCTATAGCTAAATACAGGTGAGCCAGCAAATAGGCTACACACACAACAAGCCATTCTCAATGACCCTCATTCTATAGCTAAATACAGGTGAGACAGCAAATAGGCTACACTCACACAACAAGCCATTCTCAATGACCCTCATGCTATAGCTAAATACAGGTTAGACAGCAAATAGGCTACACTCACACAACAAGCCATTCTCAATGACCCTCATGCTATAGCTAAATACAGGTGAGACAGCAAATAGGTTACACACACAACAATCCATTCTCAATGACCCTCATGCTATAGCTAAATACAGGTGAGACAGCAAATAGGTTACACTCACACAACAAGCCATTCTCAATGACTCTCATGCTATAGCTAAATACAGGTTAGACAGCAAATAGGCTACACTCGCACAACAAGCCATTCTCAATGACCCTCATGCTATAGCTAAATACAGGTGAGACAGCAAATAGGTTACACACACAACAATTCATTCTCAATGACCCTCATTCTATAGCTAAATACAGGTGAGACAGCAAATAGGTTACACTCACAACAATTCATTCTCAATGACCCTCATGCTATAGCTAAATACAGATGAGCCAGCAAATAGGTTACACACACAACAATCCATTCTCAATGACCCTCATTCTATAGCTAAATACAGATGAGCCAGCAAATAGGTTACACACACAACAATCCATTCTCAATGACCCTCATTCTATAGCTAAATACAGGTGAGCCAGCAAATAGGCTACACTCACACAACAAGCCATTCTCAATGACCCTCATGCTATAGCTAAATACAGGTGAGACAGCAAATAGGTTACACACACAACAATCCATTCTCAATGACCCTCATGCTATAGCTAAATACAGGTGAGACAGCAAATAGGCTACACTCACACGACAAGCCATTCTCAATGACCCTCATGCTATAGCTAAATACAGGTGAGGCAGCAAATAGGCTACACTCACACAACAAGCCATTCTCAATGACCCTCATTCTATAGCTAAATACAGGTGAGCCAGCAAATAGGCTACACTCACACAACAAGCCATTCTCAATGACCCTCATGCTATAGCTAAATACAGGTGAGACAGCAAATAGGTTACACTCACACAACAAGCCATTCTCAATGACTCTCATGCTATAGCTAAATACAGGTTAGACAGCAAATAGGCTACACTCGCACAACAAGCCATTCTCAATGACCCTCATGCTATAGCTAAATACAGGTGAGACAGCAAATAGGTTACACACACAACAATTCATTCTCAATGACCCTCATTCTATAGCTAAATACAGGTGAGACAGCAAATAGGTTACACTCACACAACAAGCCATTCTCAATGACTCTCATGCTATAGCTAAATACAGGTTAGACAGCAAATAGGCTACACTCGCACAACAAGCCATTCTCAATGACCCTCATGCTATAGCTAAATACAGGTGAGACAGCAAATAGGTACACTCACAACAAGCATTCTCAATGACCCTCATGCTATAGCTAAATACAGGTGAGACAGCAAATAGGTTACACACACAACAATTCATTCTCAATGACCCTCATTCTATAGCTAAATACAGGTGAGACAGCAAATAGGTTACACTCACAACAATTCATTCTCAATGACCCTCATGCTATAGCTAAATACAGATGAGCCAGCAAATAGGTTACACACACAACAATCCATTCTCAATGACCCTCATTCTATAGCTAAATACAGATGAGCCAGCAAATAGGTTACACACACAACAAGCCATTCTCAATGACCCTCATTCTATAGCTAAATACAGGTGAGCCAGCAAATAGGCTACACTCACACAACAAGCCATTCTCAATGACCCTCATGCTATAGCTAAATACAGGTGAGACAGCAAATAGGTTACACTCACACAACAAGCCATTCTCAATGACTCTCATGCTATAGCTAAATACAGGTTAGACAGCAAATAGGCTACACTCACACAACAATCCATTCTCAATGACCCTCATGCTATAGCTAAATACAGGTTAGACAGCAAATAGGCTACACTCACACAACAATCCATTCTCAATGACCCTCATGCTATAGCTAAATACAGGTGAGACAGCAAATAGGCTACACTCACACAACAATCCATTCTCAATGACCCTCATGCTATAGCTAAATACAGGTGAGACAGCAAATAGGCTACACTCACACAACAAGCCATTCTCAATGACTCTCATGCTATAGCTAAATACAGGTGAGGCAGCAAATAGGCTACACTCACACAACAATCCATTCTCAATGACCCTCATGCTATAGCTAAATACAGGTGAGACAGCAAATAGGCTACACTCACACAACAATCTATTCTCAATGACCCTCATGCTATAGCTAAATACAGGTGAGACAGCAAATAGGCTACACTCACACAACAATCTATTCTCAATGACCCTCATGCTATAGCTAAATACAGGTGAGGCAGCAAATAGGCTACACTCACACAACAAGCCACCCTCAATGACCCTCATGCTATAGCTAAATACAGGTGAGGCAGCAAATAGGTTACACTCACACAACAATTCATTCTCAATGACCCTCATTCTATAGCTAAATACAGGTGAGACAGCAAATAGGTTACACACACAACAATCCATTCTCAATGACCCTCATTCTATAGCTAAATACAGATGAGCCAGCAAATAGGTTACACACACAACAATCCATTCTCAATGACCCTCATGCTATAGCTAAATACAGGTGAGGCAGCAAATAGGTTACACACTCACAACAATTCATTCTCAATGACCCTCATGCTATAGCTAAATACAGATGAGCCAGCAAATAGGTTACACACACAACAATCCATTCTCAATGACCCTCATTCTATAGCTAAATACAGATGAGCCAGCAAATAGGTTACACACACAACAATCCATTCTCAATGACCCTCATTCTATAGCTAAATACAGGTTAGACAGCAAATAGGTTACACACACAACAATCCATTCTCAATGACCCTCATGCTATAGCTAAATACAGGTGAGGCAGCAAATAGGCTACACTCACACAACAATCCATTCTCAATGACCCTCATGCTATAGCTAAATACAGGTGAGCCAGCAAATAGGCTGCACTCACACAACAATCCATTCTCAATGACCCTCATGCTATAGCTAAATACAGGTGAGCCAGCAAATAGGCTACACTCACACAACAATCCATTCTCAATGACCCTCATGCTATAGCTAAATACAGGTGAGACAGCAAATAGGTTACACTCACACAACTAGGTTACACACACAACTAGGTTACACTCACACGATTAGGCTACACACACAAATAGGTTACACACTAGTAAATGTTACATACTATTTAAATGGCAATCAATGACTGAACGGAGAAAAGACTCATTTAGCATAAGAGTAGTAGGGGCGTGGAATTCACTTCCACTGGCTGTAAAACTACCATTCAATCATCCTAGGCCAACATTTGTATCATCACTCCATTTCATCCAGTCCAAGTTTATGCTTGAACCTATAATGTAGGCGGTATGGACAGTAATATAGGCTAGAGTAGCAGCAAGCAGTTCACTGAATAATTACCGAGTCAGGTACCAGTTCACTGAATAATTACCGAGTCAGGTACCAGTTCACTGAATAATTACCGAGTCAGGTACCAGGTCACTGAATAATTACCGAGTCAGGTACCAGGTCACTGAATAATTACCGAGTCAGGTACCAGGTCACTGAATAATTACCGAGTCAGGTATCAGTTCACTGAATAATTACCGAGTCAGGTACCAGGTCACTGAATAATTACCGAGTCAGGTACCAGTTCATTGAATAATTACCGAGTCAGGTACCAGGTCACTGAATAATTACCGAGTCAGGTACCAGGTCACTGAATAATTACCGAGTCAGGTACCAGTTAACTGAATAATTTCCGAGTCAGGTACCAGTACACTAAATGATTGGTGAATGAGGTATCAGTTAACTAACTGATAGGTTAGCCAGGTACCAGTACACTAAATGATTAATAAGTCAGGTACCAGTACACTAAATGATTGGTGAGTCAGGTACCAGTACACTAAATGTTTGGTGAGTCAGGTACCAGTACACTAAATGATTGGTGAGTCAGGTACCAGTACACTAAATGATTGGTGAGTCAGGTACCAGTACACTAAATGTTTGGTGAGTCAGGTACCAGTACACTAAATGATTGGTGAGTCAGGTACCAGTACACTAAATGATTGGTGAGTTAGGTACCAGTACACTAAATGTTTGGTGAGTCAGGTACCAGTACACTAAATGATTGGTGAGTCAGGTACCAGTACACTAAATGATTGGTGAGTTAGGTACCAGTACACTAAATGATTGGTAAGTCAGGTACCAGTACACTAAATGATTGGTGAGTCAGGTACCAGTACACTAAATGTTTGGTGAGTCAGGTACCAGTACACTAAATGATTGGTGAGTCAGGTACCAGTACACTAAATGATTGGTGAGTCAGGTACCAGTACACTAAATGTTTGGTGAGTCAGGTACCAGTACACTAAATGATTGGTGAGTCAGGTACCAGTACACTAAATGTTTTGTGAGTCGGGTACCAGTACACTAAATGATTGGTGAGTCAGGTACCAGTACACTAAATGTTTGGTGAGTCAGGTACCAGTACACTAAATGATTGGTGAGTCAGGTACCAGTACACTAAATGTTTGGTGAGTCAGGTACCAGTACACTAAATGATTGGTGAGTCAGGTACCAGTACACTAAATGTTTTGTGAGTCGGGTACCAGTACACTAAATGATTGGTGAGTCAGGTACCAGTACACTAAATGTTTGGTGAGTCAGGTACCAGTACACTAAATGATTGGTGAGTCAGGTACCAGTACACTAAATGTTTGGTGAGTCAGGTACCAGTACACTAAATGTTTGGTGAGTCAGGTACCAGTACACTAAATGATTGGTAAGTCATGTACCAGTACACTAAATGTTTGGTGAGTTAGGTATCAGTACACTAAATGATTGGTGAGTCAGGTACCAGTACACTAAATGTTTGGTGAGTTAGGTACCAGTACACTAAATGATTGGTGAGTTAGGTACCAGTACACTAAATGATTGGTAAGTCATGTACCAGTACACTAAATGTTTGGTGAGTTAGGTACCAGTACACTAAATGATTGGTGAGTCAGGTACCAGTACACTAAATGATTGGTGAGTCAGGTACCAGTACACTAAATGTTTTGTGAGTCAGGTACCAGTACACTAAATGATTGGTGAGTCAGGTACCAGTACACTAAATGTTTGGTGAGTCAGGTACCAGTACACTAAATGATTGGTGAGTCAGGTACCAGTACACTAAATGTTTGGTGAGTTAGGTACCAGTACACTAAATGATTGGTGAGTCAGGTACCAGTACACTAAATGTTTGGTGAGTCAGGTACCAGTGCACTAAATGATTGGTAAGTCAGGTACCAGTACACTAAATGATTGGTGAGTTAGGTACCAGTACACTAACTGTTTGGTGTGTTAGGTACCAGTACACTAAATGATTGGTGAGTCACTATTTTAAATGAATACAGAGGCAGATATCAGTATGTTAGATGCCTGTAGCTGAAATGGGTATCTGTACACAAAATATGTCTTTTCTTATTTTAGGGTCCTTGGTAGCATGTCCAATTCAGAGTTCTTCGCTAATGCCTTTAATTGTCCAAAGAATTCACGAATGAATCCAGAAAAGAAATGTGTAGTTTGGTAGTCATAGCAACATCGCATTGTATATTCTACAGAGGAACATCAGCTGAGAATTGTGCAACTGTTTTGTGGACATGTTTATTTCAGTTATGAATGTGACAAAGTGTACTGATAATACATAATGTCGAAAATGTCAGAAACTTCACTAGAACCATATACAATGTTATAGTGGAACCTCTACCATCGCCACCTCATCATCGCCACATTCCTAGTACTCTCATAACACCAGCCACCATGTAACCACCAGCCCCCATGTAACCACCAGTTTACCCCCATGTGTTGGCCAGCTTGCCCGCATGTATTGGCCAGTTTGTCCCAAATAATTGCCAGTTTGCCCCCATGTGTTGGCCAGCTTGCCCCCATGTATTGGCCAGTTTGCCCCCATGTAATATCCAGTTTGCCCCCATGTATTGGCCAGTTTGCCCCCCATGTAATATCCAGTTTGCCCCCATGTGTTGGCCAGTTTGCCCCCATGTAATATCCAGTTTGCCCCCCATGTGTTGGCCAGTTTGCCCCCATGTAATATCCAGTTTGCCCCCATGTATTGGCCAGTTTGCCCCATGTAATATCCAGTTTGCCCCCATGTATTGGCCAGTTTGTCCCAAATAATTGCCAGTTTGCACCATGTGATGGTCAGTTTGCCCCCATGTAACATCCAGTTTGCCCCCATGTGTTGGCCAGCTTGCCCCCATGTATTGGCCAGTTTGCCCCCATGTAACATCCAGCTTGCCCCCATGTATTGGCCAGCTTGCCCCCATGTAACATCCAGCTTGCCCCCATGTATTGGCCAGCTTGCCCCCATGTAACATCCAGTTTGCCCCCATGTAACATCCAGTTTGCCCCCATGTAACATCCAGCTTGCCCCCATGTAACATCCAGCTTGCCCCCATGTAACATCCAGTTTGCCCCCATGTAACATCCAGCTTGCCCCCATGTAACATCCAGTTTGCCCCCATGTAACATCCAGCTTGCCCCCATGTATTGGCCAGTTTGCCCCCATGTAACATCCAGCTTGCCCCCATGTAACATCCAGCTTGCCCCCATGTAACATCCAGCTTGCCCCCATGTAACATCCAGTTTGCCCCCATGTAACATCCAGCTTGCCCCCATGTAACATCCAGCTTGCCCCATGTAACATCCAGTTTGCCCCCATGTAACATCCAGCTTGCCCCCATGTAACATCCAGCTTGCCCCCATGTAACATCCAGCTTGCCCCCATGTAACATCCAGCTTGCCCCCATGTAACATCCAGTTTGCCCCCATGTAACATCCAGCTTGCCCCCATGTAACATCCAGTTTGCCCCATGTAACATCCAGCTTGCCCCCATGTAACATCCAGCTTGCCCCCATGTAACATCCAGCTTGCCCCCATGTAACATCCAGTTTGCCCCCATGTAACATCCAGCTTGCCCCCATGTAACATCCAGCTTGCCCCCATGTAACATCCAGTTTGCCCCCATGTAACATCCAGCTTGCCCCCATGTAACATCCAGCTTGCCCCCATGTAACATCCAGTTTGCCCCCATGTAACATCCAGCTTGCCCCCATGTAACATCCAGCTTGCCCCCATGTAACATCCAGTTTGCCCCCATGTATTGGCCAGTTTGCCCCCATGTAACATCCAGCTTGCCCCCATGTAACATCCAGCTTGCCCCCATGTAACATCCAGCTTGCCCCCATGTATTGGCCAGTTTGCCCCCATGTAACATCCAGCTTGCCCCCATGTATTGGCCAGTTTGCCCCCATGTAACATCCAGCTTGCCCCCATGTATTGGCCAGTTTGCCCCCATGTAACATCCAGCTTGCCCCCATGTAACATCCAGTTTGCCCCCATGTAACATCCAGCTTGCCCCCATGTAACATCCAGCTTGCCCCCATGTAACATCCAGCTTGCCCCCATGTATTGGCCAGTTTGCCCCCATGTAACATCCAGCTTGCCCCCATGTAACATCCAGTTTGCCCCCATGTAACATCCAGCTTGCCCCCATGTAACATCCAGCTTGCCCCCATGTAACATCCAGCTTGCCCCCATGTAACATCCAGCTTGCCCCCATGTAACATCCAGCTTGCCCCCATGTAACATCCAGTTTGCCCCCATGTAACATCCAGCTTGCCCCCATGTAACATCCAGTTTGCCCCCATGTAACATCCAGCTTGCCCCCATGTAACATCCAGCTTGCCCCCATGTAACATCCAGCTTGCCCCCATGTAACATCCAGCTTGCCCCCATGTAACATCCAGCTTGCCCCCATGTATTGGCCAGTTTTCCCCATATGAAGATGGCTGTTTTTAGAGAGGTTGCACTGTAATGCTAAAAACATGCTTAAAACTGTGCTAAGTATTGTTTTGTGCTCAAGAACGTATATATTTACCTCCCAATACATGTCACACATGCCTTCGTGCATTTTGGGCCTTCGTGTGTTTTGGGCCTTCGTGCATTTTGGGCCTTCGTCTACTTAATCATCTACAATGTATCCTAAGAAAATCCATTGGTTGATCTGATATTAATTGAGATTTTACAAATCTATGCAACACATTTATTTTTAATATAAATGTATGAAATCCATCTGTTACACCTGTTCTATTTTTGATGTGCTCATGTTGTGTTCAATTCATTGTATATGTTTGCTTAGCCTGGGAACAGGCGTCGATATATTTTGCCTGGTCAGTCAAATAAATATATTTTAACACATGATCATATCAACGCCTGGGGAAACTGGACGGATTGTCCGTGTAATTATTGACTCATTAATCCTATTAATAGGCCTCTTAGCACGTGACTTAATTAATGACGTACTTGAAACGAAAGCGAGGCACTGCAATGTTGATAAAACTTTATAATTGGCCGCCATTGTTTACGGGTCAACGGAATGATAAATAGTTTTAAAAAGTACAATGTGCGTCTGATTTGACATATTTACTCAAGATTTAAGTCGTCCTTCAATTACGCCGAATCGACCCATTACCACTTAAACTTAATAGTTAAAATCAGCCATCTCGTCGATATAACACAGAAACAGGAAATTATATGTTTGCGATGTAAATGATGCTACTGGAGCATTCGTGTATATTCGGAAATGATCGTGTATAATCGTGCCTGTTCGGTGATTTCCGATGGAATTCCGTTTCTATATTTAGCGATAGTATCTTGTATAGAAGAGTAGTCGTTCTTCAAATCTACACCCTCATAAACGAGGGTGTAAGTAGATGGCGCTACGATCGGAAATCCAGTTTCCCCAGGCTGTCATTTTGCCAGAAGTTAAAAAGTGAAAAATCGACAGACTGGAATCCAGACTAATGTTTGCTTTGTACACGTTAATTATCTCGTGATAAAACTCAGATTGTGTCCGAAGGGGATGCAGTAGTTGTCAAGTTTGTCCGCCTCTGTGGTTGATACTGTCGCTGACTTGTATACCACATATATCACTGATGGTCATGAGTTTGAGCCCCGCTCAGGTCGTATTTCATTAATATGAAAAAGTTGGCAGTTAATTACGTAGGTTGGGACACTAAGTACTGGTTAACCCTGCCCAGGAAAGGTGTCGTTAGGTAAACTGCATGTAGCTCAAATGGGCCACCGGTAGCGACGTTAAATAAACTTAAATATAAAAATAGAGGACACTTTGTCAATATACGTATACGATAAATGAAGCAGTTATACTCTGGTGGCTCGTGTGTGTTCTTATATTTATTTATCGTGTAGGACAGCTTCCTCGCACGAAATAACTCGACACCTTCAGTGGGATTCAAACTTGACAATTCGGCCACAATTTTTAAAACATTGTCAAGTCTGTCTGTCTGTCTGATTGTTTGTCCAACACTAGGAAAGTATGGAATAATAGGGCAATGGTATACAGTGTGGAGGTCAATTGTCATGATTCTCTTTTCACATACTGATTTCTAAGCAAATCCAGATTTGATACAAAAGGTGTTTTATGTTTATTTATCGTCGCTACCGGTTACCCATATGAGCGACGCCTCCTGAAGAGATTTAGTCATTTTAGATTTTTCGAGCATAGTGCAATGATACAGACAGAGACCCATTCCAGAATCTCCTCTGGTTCTTTTACGTGCACGGTGTAAAGCACCGACACGAGACCTTGGTTTAAAGTCCCATCTGAAAGACTGTTAATTTTATTAGGGTCAGACGGGGGGATCGAACCTGTGATCCCTGGATTACCAGTCCAGCGTATTACCACTGGACTACAGATCCGTCTGTGATACATAAGGGAAGTGACTGTGCTATTAATATATTTTATTTCCAATCAAGGGAGGTAATTAAAATGTGCCTAATTTTCTGTATTTTTATAAGATTAGATAAGATTTATTATTTTCCATCCTTATACTTGTACATGTATATTTCCTATAGAAACAATTTAATATTTATAATGAGAGATGGTATATTTTCTATAGATGCTCAGATGAAAAGTAGTGGGTCATTGGTCCAGTGGACTCGTGATCCAGGTCGTCATAGGTTTGAATCCACTCCATGCGATTCTGAATTGACTAATTTTATAATTTGACTACATAACATTTAGACTAGACTAACCTGCAGTTCATGTTGATGCATTAAACCATGATGAACAATAACCAGAGGAGGCTGTGAAATGAGGCTGTTGTTAGGCTGTTGTGAGGCTGTTTGTTAAGCTGTTGTGAGTTTGTTGTGAGGCTGTTGTTAGGCTGTTGTGAGGCTGTTGTTAGGCTGTTGTGAGGCTGTTGTGAGGCTGTTGTTAAGCTGTTGTGAGGCTGTTGTAAGGCTGTTGTGAGGCTGTTGTTAAGCTGTTGTGAGGATGTTGTTAGGCCGTTGTGAGGCTGTTGTTAGGCTGTTGTGAGGCTGTTGTTAGGCCGTTGTTAAGCTGTTGTGAGGCTGTTGTGAGGCTGTTGTGAGGCTGTTGTTAAGCCATTGTGAGGCTGTTGTGAGTCTATTGTCTGTATCATTGCACTACCACATCCTCCAAAACCCATAACCTGCCGAATAAATTGGATGGAAAAGGCAAACAATATAGATCCAGAGAAATACATATAGATTCTAAAATTCTCAGCTCTATGCTGTTTGCAAAAACGAATAGCATGTTCGATTCAGGTGCGAAAGGCCCAGAGTTTGAGCCCTGATGGAGCCGTTACGATTGTGCCCTTGGGCAAGGCATTTAAATTCCACATACCTCCTCTCTTTCCCTCGGGGTGATGGATTCCATCATGAATGAGGTCTTGAGAGTGATTAATATAAGTTGTAAGAACTTGTTTCGCAATCGAGCTAAAATAAATTTTACTCTGTTGCAATCTAACTTTTAAAATATTTTGCTATGAATAATCTTGTAAATCTTCAAATATTGCAGGTTTGAAATCCAAGATGGCTATACAGTGGCCAGCGGCCATCTTGTTTTATTGTAGACCTTCATGACAATGCACTTATTGTAATTCCACTGCAAGGACTTTTTTCCCACTATTTATTGTTGTGTACAGTTCATGTTTACAAGTAAAATTGATTGAAGACTGGCTTCCATATTTCCATGTTGAATTTAATGTTCATGTTATTTCTATATTTAATTAATGTTTACGTTATGATAAAGAACTGTTTCTGTTGACTTGATTGGCTGAGAGAGATATTCTCCATTAATTAACTTATATTTCTATATTTAATTAATGTTTACGTTATGATAAAGAACTGTTTCTGTTGACTTGATTGGTTGAGAGAGATATTCTCCATTAATTTACTTATATTTCTATATTTCATTTAAAAATAATATTTGTCTTTCCGTTGTTTATTGGTGAATAAAATATTGTTTTGATTTCTGAAGCGTAGGAATTAACCATGCAGACCAGGCCGTAAGTGGTCATCTCCGGCGCACAGAGCGACAAACCATGATAATTTGATTAACTCAAACATATCATTACAGTCAAACCTGTGTTAGTGGTCTATTAAGCAGCCAACCTGCATTAAACAGCCAGTTTCCAAATTGCTATTAAGGAGCCACCTGTGCTAAACAGTCACTTTTGGTGCTTCCCTTGGCTGGCTGCTTTAGACAGGTTTGACTGTAGACATTAGATTAGTTCAGCCTCAGAAAACTCGATAATCTAAGCCAATCAGAATGGTGGAATTTGTGAGTTTTCTTACTTCCAGACCGGAAAAACATATTTTTTGAATTAATATACATGTATACTTAATCACAAAAGAAACGCAACATTATAGAATGATATTTTACATACTCTATATTGCAAACATTTTTCTAGTGATACACTTTTAACACTTTCCTTCATAGAGGTTTAGGTTAATATACTATTATATCTCCATACAAACGACAGCCATTTAGCTATCATGTAATGGATAGGTAGTAGCCATATCTATCCCACCTCCATAGATATTACTGGGACTACATGAGATTTAGGTTAATATACTATTATATATCCATACAAACGACAGCTATTTAGCCATCATGCAGTGGATGAGTAGTCGCCATATCTATCCACCTCCATAGATATTACTGGGACTACATAGAGATTTAGGTTAATATACTATTATATATCTATACAAACGACAGCCATTTAGCTATCATCCAGTGGATAGGATAAATAGTCGCCATATCTATCCCACCTCCACAGATATTACTGGGACTACACGAGATTCTGGCCATTATTATGAACATTGGTTTGGCTACTACATTGTCAATGTATGTCGTATTGGTAATGGCTCAAAATGTGCTTCTATGAGGGAAAGGGTTTATGAACATTGGTTTGGCTACTACATTGTCAATGTATGTCGTATTGGTAATGGCTCAAAATGTGCTTCTATGAGGGAAAGGGTTTATGAACATTGGTTTGGCTACTACATTGTCAATGTATGTCGTATTGGTAATGGCTCAAAATGTGCTTCTATGAGGGAAAGGGTAACTGGGGAATATTACATGAAACTGTGCAATATTTAGGTGATCACATAGACTGTTTAATGATATTAATTAGTACCTCCCCAAAATGTCACCTCCCATGAGCGACAACCTAGTACATACAGTTCCACCTCCCCAAATGTCACCTCCCATGAGCGACAACCTAGTACATACAGTTCCACCTCCCCAAATGTCACCTCCCATGAGCGACAACCTAGTACATACAGTTCCACCTCCCCAAATGTCACCTCCCATGAGCGACAACCTAGTACATACAGTTCCACCTCCCCAAATGTCACCTCCCATGAGCGACAACCTAGTACATACAGTTCCACCTCCCCAAATGTCACCTCCCATGAGCGACAACCTAGTACATACAGTTCCACCTCCCCAAATGTCACCTCCCATGAGCGACAACCTAGTACATACAGTTCCACCTCCCCAAATGTCACCTCCCATGAGCGACAACCTAGTACATACAGTTCCACCTCCCCAAATGTCACCTCCCATGAGCGACAACCTAGTACATACAGTTCCACCTCCCCAAATGTCACCTCCCATGAGCGACAACCTAGTACATACAGTTCCACCTCCCCAAATGTCACCTCCCATGAGCGACAACCTAGTACATACAGTTCCACCTCCCCAAATGTCACCTCCCATGAGCGACAACCTAGTACATACAGTTCCACCTCCCCAAATGTCACCTCCCATGAGCGACAACCTAGTACATACAGTTCCACCTCCCCAAATGTCACCTCCCATGAGCGACAACCTAGTACATACAGTTCCACCTCCCCAAATGTCACCTCCCATGAGCGACAACCTAGTACATACAGTTCCACCTCCCCAAATGTCACCTCCCATGAGCGACAACCTAGTACATACAGTTCCACCTCCCCAAATGTCACCTCCCATGAGCGACAACCTAGTACATACAGTTCCACCTCCCCAAATGTCACCTCCCATCAGCGACAACCTAGTACATACAGTTCCACCTCCCCAAATGTCACCTCCCATGACATACAGTTCCACCTCCCCAAATGTCACCTCCCATGAGCGACAACCTAGTACATACAGTTCCACCTCCCCAAATGTCACCTCCCATGAGCGACAACCTAGTACATACAGTTCCACCTCCCCAAATGTCACCTCCCATGAGCGACAACCTAGTACATACAATTCCACCTCCCCAAATGTCACCTCCCATCAGCGACAACCTAGTACATACAGTCCCACCTCCCCAAATGTCACCTCCCATCAGCGACAACCTAGTACATAAGTCCCACCTCCCTAAATGTCACCTCCCATGAGCGACAACCTAGTACATACAATTCCACCTCCCCAAATGTCACCTCCCATGAGCGACAACCTAGTACATACAGTCCCACCTCCCCAAACGTCACCTCCCATGAGCGACAACCTAGTACATAAGTCCCACCTCCCCAAATGTCACCTCCCATGAGCGACAACCTAGTACATACAGTCCCACCTCCCCAAATGTCACCTCCCATCAGCGACAACCTAGTACATAAGTCCCACCTCCCCAAACGTCACCTCCCATCAGCGACAACCTAGTACATACAGTCCCACCTCCCCAAATGTCACCTCCCATCAGCGACAACCTAGTACATAAGTCCCACCTCCCCAAATGTCACCTCCCATCAGCGACAACCTAGTACATAAGTCCCACCTCCCCAAATGTCACCTCCCATGAGCGACAACCTAGTACATAAGTCCCACCTCCCCAAATGTCACCTCCCATCAGCGACAACCTAGTACATAAGTCCCACCTCCCCAAATGTCACCTCCCATCAGCGACAACCTAGTACATACAGTCCCACCTCCCCAAACGTCACCTCCCATGAGCGACAACCTAGTACATACAGTCCCACCTCCCCAAACGTCACCTCCCATGAGCGACAACCTAGTACATAAGTCCCACCTCCCTAAATGTCACCTCCCATGAGCGACAACCTAGTACATACAGTTCCACCTCCCTAAATGTCACCTCCCATGAGCGACAACCTAGTACATACAGTCCCACCTCCCCAAATGTCACCTCCCATCAGCGACAACCTAGTACATAAGTCCCACCTCCCCAAACGTCACCTCCCATGAGCGACAACCTAGTACATAAGTCCCACCTCCCTAAATGTCACCTCCCATGAGCGACAACCTAGTACATACAGTTCCACCTCCCCAAACGTCACCTCCCATGAGCGACAACCTAGTACATACAGTCCCACCTCCCCAAACGTCACCTCCCATGAGCGACAACCTAGTACATAAGTCCCACCTCCCTAAATGTCACCTCCCATGAGCGACAACCTAGTACATACAGTTCCACCTCCCCAAATGTCACCTCCCATGAGCGACAACCTAGTACATACAGTCCCACCTCCCCAAATGTCACCTCCCAGCGACAATGTACATGTCCCACCTCCCCAAACGTCACCTCCCATGAGCGACAACCTAGTACATAAGTCCCACCTCCCTAAATGTCACCTCCCATGAGCGACAACCTAGTACATACAGTTCCACCTCCCCAAATGTCACCTCCCATGAGCGACAACCTAGTACATACAGTCCCACCTCCCCAAAGGTCACCTCCCATGAGCGACAACCTAGTACATACAGTTCCACCTCCCCAAATGTCACCTCCCATGAGCGACAACCTAGTACATACAGTCCCACCTCCCCAAATGTCACCTCCCATCAGCGACAACCTAGTACATAAGTCCCACCTCCCCAAGCATCACCTCCCATGAGCGACAACCTTTTTATAACGTCACCTTTATTCCCACCCGTTGTGTTTTAATACAATTTAACCTCTCATGAACGACACTTCCGAACAACACACAACGACAGTCAATTTCCCACCCAGCGATGCAGAAAATCTCCCAAGAACAGACACATATTTGGTTGAAAAAAGAAACAGTCTGTACATGTATGTGTCATCAGACGCAAATAATCGCCAATTGTTCCTTTCAATCTTCAATAAACAGTAATTATCTTAATCTGGGACCATATCCGGACCAATAATCTCATTGTAAGCAATCATAACTGACTTCCCGCATTTCCAAACTTCAAAAAGTTGAACCTCCCTAGAACAACAACCTCCCTACAACAACCAATCTTGGGTGTATCCGGATGGTGTTTGCTCTGGAGAGCTTTGACTGTATGATGAAGTTCAACGTTAATTATTAAATATTCACACATATATTGGGTTACATTTCCATTTTCCTTTAACTATATTTGGTTATAGTTGCAAAGTTGTTGCAGTTTAAATTCACAATTCTTAAGTTGTTATATTTATTAATTTCAAATGAAAATAAAATTTAACACAAATAATGGTCTTGTTGTATATTTAGCCATTTTGTCTTTCTTTTTTCTTCTTTTTTGTTTAAACATATTTTATTGCCAATATTAAAGTGCTTATACAATATAATACATCATAGCAAACTACAGCATAAATAATGGCAAGTGGGTCGGGTCACAAGTTCTCAAAACATTAGATTCGACCCTTCCCATTTTGTCAAATACAGATGTATGACATTCTTGATTGAGACTACATGTACATGTTATTGGGTGGAATTAGGTCATGATTGACCCATACCAGTGAGAAAACTTAACCAACGCACAGCTATTCGTATTTGTTTAGCATCGTCTGCCCAATGCAGGCTTTCTTCAATCACCTTTACAGGTCGTAAATTTTAGTTTTATCTAAATAGCTGTCTGGGATTTTCACTGAGCTCTTTATCTAGATAGTGTGTTATTAAATCTACCTAAATATGTAGGAATTTGTCATGGTACAGCCATATACTCGTTAGAGGCCCCGCACGGATGTTGACAGTTGTCATGGTACAGCCATATACTCGTCAGATGTCCGCATGGATGTTGACAGTTGTCATGGTACAACCATATACTGGTTAGAGGCCCCGCACGGATGTTGACAGTTGTCATGGTACAGCCATATACTGGTTAGAGGCCCCGCATGAATGTTGACAGTTGTCATGGTACAGCCATATACTCGTCAGATGCCCGCACGGATGTTGACAGTTGTCACGGTACAGCCATATACTCCACAGAGGCCCCGCACGGATGTTGACAGTTGTCATGGTACAGCCATATAATCCACAGAGGCCCCGCATGGATGTTGACATTTGTCATGGTACAGCCATATACTCGACAGATGCCCCGCATGGATGTTGACAGTTGTCATGGTACAGCCATATACTGGTTAGAGGCCCCGCATGAATGTTGACAGTTGTCATGGTATAGCCATATACTTGTCAGACGCCCGCATGGATGTTGACAGTTGTCATGGTACAGCCATATACTGGTTAGAGGCCCCGCATGAATGTTGACAGTTGTCATGGTATAGCCATATACTCGTCAGACGCCCGCACGGATGTTGACATTTGTCATGGTACAACCATATACTCCACAGAGGCCCCGCACGGATGTTGACATTTGTCATGGTACAGCCATATACTCGTCAGACGCCCTCATGGATGTTGACAGTTGTCATGGTACAGCCATATACTCCACAGAGGCCCACACGGATGTTGACAGTTGTCATGGTACAGCCATATACTCGTCAAATGCCCCGCACGGATGTTGACAGTTGTCATGGTACAGCCATATACTCCACAGAGGTCCCGCATGGATGTTGACAGTTGTCATGGTACATCCATATACTCCACAGAGGCCCCGCACGGATGTTGACAGTTGTCATGGTACAACCATATACTCCACAGAGGCCCCGCACGGATGTTGACAGTTGTCATGGTACAACCATATACTCCACAGAGGCCCCGCACGGATGTTGACAGTTGTCATGGTACAGCCATATACTCGCCAGATGTCCGCATGGATGTTGACAGTTGTCATGGTACATCCATATACTCCACAGAGGCCCCGCACGGATGTTGACAGTTGTCATGGTACAACCATATACTCCACAGAGGCCCCGCACGGATGTTGACAGTTGTCATGGTACAGCCATGTACTCCACAGAGGCCCCGCACGGATGTTGACAGTTGTCATGGTACAGCCATGTACTCCACAGAGGCCCCGCATGGATGTTGACAGTTGTCATGGTACAGCCATATACTCCACAGAGGCCCGCACGGATGTTGACAGTTGTCATGGTACAGCCACATGGTAGCACAGTGTTAGCTACAATAATAATAATAATAAAAGACTATTTAACGAGAGACAATGCTATCCCAAGATAGCACTTAGAATGAAAAATGATGTTCAAGTACATTAAACATGTTCACACTGTTGGAATGCATTATTGTAAAATTTCATTACAGTCAACCTGTGTTAGTGGTTACCTCCATTAAGCAGTCAAACTATTAAGCAGCCAGTTTCCAGATTCACAATATGTTGTTTTAACATATACTTTACCTCTATTAAGCAACACATGTGCTAAGCAGCCACTTTTTGTGATTCTCTTGGCTGGCTGCTTAAGACAAGTTTGACTGTATTACTAATTTTGTAACGAATACAGAACAGAACTTTTTATATTCATTTTTTTGTCTTGAGCATTACGTTAATCGTCATCTCTGCTATATACAGAACATGCGTGAATATGTACAGCGAGAGGGAATATTCATCGCCATCTCTGATATATACAGAACATTCGTGAATATGTACAGCGAGAGGGAATGTTCATCGCCATCTCTGCTATATACAGAACATGCGTGAATATGTACAGCGAGAGGGAATGTTCATCGCCATCTCTGCTATATACAGAACATGCGTGAATATGTACAGCGAGAGGGAATGTTCATCTCCATCTCTGCTATATACAGAACATGCGTGAATATGTACAGCGAGAGGGAATATGCATCGCCATCTCTGCTATATACAGAACATGCGTGAATATGTACAGCGAGAGGGAATATGCATCGCCATCTCTGCTATATACAGAACATGCGTGAATATGTACAGCGAGAGGGAATATGCATTGCCATCTCTGCTATATACAGAACATGCGTGAATATGTACAGCGAGAGGGAATATGCATCGCCATCTCTGCTATATACAGAACATGCGTGAATATGTACAGCGAGAGGGAATATGCATTGCCATCTCTGCTATATACAGAACATGCGTGAATATGTACAGCGAGAGGGAATATTCATCGCCATCTCTGCTATATACAGAACATGCGTGAATATGTACAGCGAGAGGGAATATGCATCGCCATCTCTGCTATATACAGAACATGCTTGAATATGTACAGCGAGAGGAAATATTCATCGCCATCTCTGCTATATACAGAACATGCGTGAATATGTACAGCGAGAGGAAATATTCATCGCCATCTCTGCTATATACAGAACATGCGTGAATATGTACAGCGAGAGGAAATATTCATCGCCATCTCTGCTATATACAGAACATGCATGAATATGTACAGCGAGAGGGAATATTCATCGCCATCTCTGCTATATACAGAACATGCGTGAATATGTACAGCGAGAGGTAATATTCATCTCCATCTCTGCTATATACAGAACATGCGTGAATATGTACAGCGAGAGGGAATATGCATCGCCATCTCTGCTATATACAGAACATGCGTGAATATGTACAGCGAGAGGGAATATTCATCGCCATCTCTGATATATACAGAACATGCATGAATATGTACAGCGAGAGGAAATATTCATCGCCATCTCTGCTATATACAGAACATGCATGAATATGTACAGCGAGAGGAAATATTCATCGCCATCTCTGCTATATACAGAACATGCGTGAATATGTACAGCGAGAGGAAATATTCATCGCCATCTCTGCTATATACAGAACATGCGTGAATATGTACAGCGAGAGGGAATATTCATCGCCATCTCTGCTATATACAGAACATGCGTGAATATGTACAGCGAGAGGGAATATTCATCGCCATCTCTGCTATATACAGAACATGCGTGAATATGTACAGCGAGAGGAACTATTCATCTCCATCTCTGCTATATACAGAACATGCGTGAATATGTACAGCGAGAGGAAATATGCATCTCCATCTCTGCTATATACAGAACATGCGTGAATATGTACAGCGAGAGGGAATATGCATCACCATCTCTGCTATATACAGAACATGCGTGAATATGTACAGCGAGAGGGAATATGCATCGCCATCTCTGCTATATACAGAACATGCGTGAATATGTACAGCGAGAGGGAATATTCAGGATAAACACTAGTACAGTGAACGTAATGAATACAATACATTCAAGTTTAAACTTTATTTATTTTACAACGATTGCGAAGCAAGTTCTAACAAATTATATTAATCACTCTCGTTGGCGCAGATGAAAGCGTATATGTGGTCATTCGTGTGGGAGGAATCCGGTGTACCCGGAGAAAACCCACCTGTCCGATCTGGCGACCACCGTACCATCTCACATACTTCCCGGTCCGAGGATCGAACTCGGGTTGCATTGGTGAGAAGCGAGCACATTAACCACTGCGCTAATCGGACAGCCAATACATGTATATGATATCAACTTTTTGGAAATTGTCACAGTTTGCATTTTCAGGAATAGCTTTAATCAGACAGGTTTTTGTTGTAACCCATGGAATGTCCTCGCTGTATACAAACAGTGTGTCACTTGCTGTCCTACCAATGATAACCTTAACGTTATTTACATATCTGCAATCTATTTCAGCGATCAAATCCCTATCTGGTGGGATTTAAATATTACAAGATTAATTAACCTACACTCTGATTACACTGTGCTAACTGCATTTGTTTTGCATCTTGTGTTTATGTTAGTCGTACGGGAGTTCAACACCGGAAACACTTCCGGATTGACCCCTGTTGCTAGCCTCTGAATCTGGATTTTATATGAACGGATAAAATGGATACAAATGGTTTGTGAAAATACTAATATATTGCAATAAATCGATGACCAGCGTTATGTATAGCGATTACACGTATGAACAATGACATACAACATTTAATTTTATTTATTTAACCATATTTTATTAGTTTAAACATAGTTTATTTCAAACAATGATACAACATATACAAATGTACAATTTACACAAATATTTACATACATGTATGAAATTGGGATTAGAACCGAAAGCTATAGCTTTGAGGTCTTCTCCTATAATTAGATGTATATTGTAATTACAGTACTATGACAGCGTTTTAATCGTATCTGAACGATTAATTGCAATTTGAAAAAGATAAGTATAAAATTATATTAACCATGAACTGTAAACTATAATCTCAATAATATAACGAGATTATTAAGGTGATAGAAATAAACTTAGTAATTAAATAAGTAGTTGAAATTAAGATTGACTCAGAAGATAGGCAAAAGGATAGAAGATGGAGGAACATGATGTATTCATTCGGATAGTTCAAGCTTGCTACATCTAGTGAACAGATGCTCATGAAAATCGTCTGCTTTCCCGGATGTAGTTTTGGACTGCTTCAAATATGTGTGCGTTGAGATCATCGCTAAGGTTCCGGTCTCCGTGTAATAGAGTGTATAGTGTTATGGTACAATATTTAGAAGTAGTTGCTAAGAGACGAACTCGGATACATTCAAAGAAGAAATGATGATTACTCTTAGGAAGACCACATTGACAGAGTGGTGATGGCGACATGTTTTTTGTGAACAAATGCTGGTTTAATGAGCTACAATTAGTACGGAGTCGAGCATGATAGACTTGCCATTTGCGGTCACCTAAGTAAAACTATGTTGGGCATTTTGTGACGTCACTCTTTAGTTGCGATTTGAATGAGGAAAGGGATGGTGAATTTTGTAGTACATTTGATAGTTTGATCCAGTCTCTCAGAGCCGATGGCAGAAAAGCATTGATGTATAGAGATGTTCTTGCGCGTATGGTTTGGATATCATCGACAGTGCGCAAATTATACCTAGAAGTTTCTCCTACAGTAGGTGGGACTAGAGAAGAAAGATAATCAGGAGTTAGGCCGTTCTTCATCTTGTACAGCATAATTAGTTTATGGTTGTTTCTTCGACGTTCAAGGGATTCCCATGGAACTTCTCTATGGAGTTCGTTAAGTGATACAAGTTTGGTAGCTCCAGAAACAATACGGGAAGCTTCATGCTGAATTTTGTCGAGTTCCGATTTCTCATAGTGTGTGCAGTTGATATAAACAACGTCCGCGTATTCAATAAGAGGTCTAATGAAGGATACATATATCACTTCTAGAGATCTTCTATCTAGTTGGAATTTGAGTTTTCGCATGATGTGTATTCTTTTCCAGGCACGCTCTTTAATTGAGTTTATATGAGAATGCCAAGAGCAATCATCGGAAAAGTGGACACCAAGATGCTTGTGACAATTGACTAGTATAATAGGTTGATCGTGCATAAGTAGAGGTGGATGAAAGTGTTTATGAGTTTTACGTGAAATTGTCATAGTTTCTGATTTGGAAGGATTAAACGTAACTAACCATTTGTCAGCCCAATTTGATATATTTTCAATGTCGGATTGTAGGGTTTATAGCAGCAGAAATAGGATGATCAACAATGATATGTAAACTGGTGTCGTCAGCTAAGAATTTATTGCAAATCAATAGTACATATGTCATACACATAAAGATACAATGCATAGCATGACAATACAAATGGTTTGGGCCACAAGTTTTACATTAGACAACGGCCCGCACCAGTATAGAAAATATATTAATTAAAGAAACATCTACACGTTAAGTATACAAGTATATAGTTACTGTATTAAAACTTGAACAGCCGTGTTCCCATTATATATTCGAGGGTATTTGCATTTAAAAGGTTCTTTCGAGCGAAATTTGTATTTTTTAAAGATGATACATAGTATAAACATAGTATAAACATTGTATAAACGTAGTATAAACATAGTATATACATAGTATATACATAGAATAAACATAGTATATACATAGTATATACATAGAATAAACATAGTATAGACATAGTATAAACATAGTATATACATAGTATATACATAGTATAAACATAGTATATACGTAGTATAAACATAGTATAACCATGGTATAAACATATATAGTATAAACGTAGTATAAATATAGTATAAACATAGTATAAACGTGGTATTAACATACATAGTATAAACGTAGTATAAACATAGTATAAACATAGCATAAGCATATTATAAACATAGTATATACGTAGTATAAACATAGTATAAACATGTTGTAAACATAGTATAAACATGGTATATACGTAGTATAAACATAGTATAAACGTAGTATAAACATAGTATATACATAGTATAAACATAGTATAAACATATATAGTATAAACATAGCATGATAATACAAATGGTTTGTGCCACAAGTTTCATTACAAAACGGCCCTCACCAGAACAAACGCTTTGTTTTACAGTAGTATATATTCACATAATGGTATATATTCACCGTCATGGTCTTGATATGACCAAGGTCAGCCTCAAGGTCATGGGATATGGCTTATTTGATGGCTTCCTATATGTGCTGCCTCTATCTTGCTATGTTTTAGAGCTACACGCATGCGTCGTTTATCATATAAGTCAATGGGGGTGGACACTTCGCTGACCACCATGTGGACCACAGGGCGTCATTGATTTCTCCCTACAGACGGATCTGTAGTCCAGTGGTTAACACGTTGGACTGGTAATCCAGGGATCACATGTTCGATCTCCCGTCTGACCCTAATAAAATTAACAGTCTTTCAGATGGGACTTTAAACCGAGGTCTCGTGTCGGTGCTTTACACCGTGCACGTAAAAGAACCAGAGGAGATTCTGGAATGGGTCTCTGTCTGTATCATTGCACTATCCTCCAAAAACTCTAAAATGACTAACCTCTCTAGGAGGCGGCGCTTATATAGGCAACCGGTAGCGACGATAAATAAACGTAAAACACACACACATTGATATATTATTTACTGTTACAATCACGCCAAACGTACAGCGTGCAAGTGATCTGTATTGAAATAGAATAGCAATATATGAAGTTTGTTTGCTATGGCCACAATAAGCTTACTATCAACTATACTGTGATCGTTTCTGTATCCTAGATACTTCAGTTGTTTTATTACCAACTTGTGTCAACAAATAATAATACTCGACACTGTATGTTATAATTATGAGCAAGTCCAGCATAGTTTACAATCCAATGTTGAAGAGATATCTGGAGAAACGATAACATGTATGATATATAAATGTGTGTTTACATTTCCGTGTCGGGTTTTGTGTACAAATCTACATATTACATAAAACCCCGCCTACCCCCGATCCACCAGTACACATTTTTTACAGATGAGAAAACGATGGATTCGAACACGTCGCTACGGCAACGGAAGCAGGGTGATATGGACGCCAGTCCCGAGTACGGATCCGTCGGTGTTGAGGTAGACGTGAAACTGAAGAAAGAAGTCGGGTTGATAGGCGGAATTTCTCTCATCGTCGGCACCATTATAGGTATCACATACTCATCGTCGGCACCATTATAGGTATCACATACTCATCGTCGGCACCATTATAGGTATTACATACTCATCGTCGGCACCATTATAGGTATCACATACTCATCGTCGGCACCATTATAGGTATCACATACTCATCGTCGGCACCATGATAGGTATTACATACTCATCGTCGGCACCATTATAGGTATCACATACTCATCGTCGGCACCATTATAGGTATCACATACTCATCGTCGGCACCATTATAGGTATCACATACTCATCGTCGGCACCATTATAGGTATCACATACTCATCGTCGGCACCATTATAGGTATCACATACTCATCGTCGGCACCATTATAGGTATCACATACTCATCGTCGGCACCATTATAGGTATCACATACTCATCGTCGGCACCATTATAGGTATCACATACTCATCGTCGGCACCATTATAGGTATCACATACTCATCGTCGGCACCATTATAGGTATCACATACTCATCGTCGGCACCATTATACGTAGCACATACTCATCGTCGGCACCATTATAGGTATCACATACTCATCGTCGGCACCATTATAGGTATCACATACTCATCGTCGGTGCAATAATATACATGAGATATTCAACGTCAGCAAACTTACAGAGGTTTTTTAAATTTATTTAAGTTTATTTAACGTCGCTACCGGTTGCCCATTTGAGCCACGGGCAGTTTACCTAACAACACAACAATCTACAGCGGTTAACCAGTACTTGATGCACCAACCTCCGTAAGAAACTGCAAATGTTTTCATATAGAGAGACACGATGTGAGCGGGGTTAGAACCCGTGACCATCAGTGATGATAGGTTACAGTGGTATACAAGTCAGCAACCATAACCACTCGACCACGGAGGCGGACTGGGACTAATTACAGAGGTGATATATATACAGTAATCATACACGATATTCCATCGTCGACGCACTATAGAATGTGTATAACTCATTCAGTATATACACAAACAGACATCCGTTCATTTAGATCGCTTCAGGTGTGAAAGGCCCGGGGTTCGAGCCCCGTTGGAGCGTTGGCACTATGATATGTAGGACAAATAGGCCGGCATTATATCAGGTAGGACACCGTCAGCGTCGCTACTATAGCAGCATGATACAGTCAACGTCGGCATAAGATAACGTCCGGTTAGCGCAGTGGTTAGCGTGCTCGCTTCTCATCAATGCAACCCGGGTTCGATCCTCGGACCGGGAAGTATGTGAGATGGTACGGTTGTCGCCAGATCGGACAGGTGGGTTTTCGCCGGGTACTCCGGTTTCCTCCCACTCGAATAACCATATGTACGCTTTCATCCGCGCCAACGAGAGCGATTAATATAAGTTGTTAGAACTTGCTTCGCAATCGTTGTAAAATAAATAAAGATTAAACTTTAAATGATAACGTTTATTATATATATTTCAGGTTCAGGTATATTTATATCTCCTAAAGGTGTGCTCAGCATGACGGGATCCGTGGGGCTGTCCCTTATTGTGTGGGCAGGAAGTGGAGTGTTAGCCCTGCTCGGTACTAGTATACGATATTAAAACACTGTCGTGACGTCATACCTTTGTACTTGCAGTCCATTATTATTAATATTGGACTGCTGTCAAAAGGCCAGAGTATTATATCAAATACTACGCGCACATGTACGAACATAACAATTTTAATTAGTAGGATCATGTTATATAAGTGTGTGTTTTAAGTAAGATATAAGCCTCAAACGGATCCAATATGTAAACTAACGGTACAGTCCTCGGCGCTACGCGCCTCACACAGTCCAATATTTTACATATTGGATGGTTTTCGGCTTATATCCTATACTTAAATTCCTTCAACGGAAATTATAACCAGCACTATTAATACATTATTCTACCATGCTACAATGCATATAAAGGGGGAATGAGATCATTAATGACAATAAATCTATATAGCGTGTTTTACGTTTATTTATCGTCGCTACCGGTTTCCCATATGAGCGACGCTTCCTGAAGAGATTAGTCATTTTAGATTTTGTTGGAGGATAGTGCAAGGATACAGACAGAGACCCATTCCAGAGTCTCCTCTGGTTCTTTTACGTGCACGATGTAAAGCATCGACACGAGACCTCGGTTTAACGTCCCATCTGAAAAACTGTTAATTTTTATTAGGGTCAGACGAGAGATCGAACCTGTGATCCCTGGATTACCAGTCCAGCGTGTTACCACTGGACTACATATCGATATAACAGTGTGCATATATGACTTATATATTTTGAAAATAAGTATGTGCACTTTCATTTTGGTGATCAGGTCTATGGCTTAAATTAGTTGTATTGTGTTTAGGTCTATGGCTTAGATTAGTTGTGTTGTGTTTAGGTCCATGGCTTATTTATTACATTTATTTGAACAAACATAAGTAAACATTCACTGACCTATACAGTCTCCATGGCCCAGTGGTTAAGGCGTCCGCCTACGGAGCGGGAGGTCGAAGGTTCGAATCTCGTCAGGGGTTCGTTCTGATACGACCGGTTGGTGAGCCGCCAGCTTGTTAAATAATGGTTACCGATTGCCTACCAGCCTGGCGTCTGGCATACAAGCATAGTATTCGGGAAGTACTGATATTCGTAAAAAGAGGTGTCTCATCAGTCAGAAATGGCTGGCCCTTTAAATAGGGGTGATGGACAGTATAATAAACAAACACGTTACTTACTTTTATATATGTTGATATTAATCAGCCATGACTTGGTGTTTAGGTGCACTGTGTTATTCCGAGCTCGGTACCCTTATAAGGAAATCAGGCGGCGAGCACGCCTATCTGATGGAAGCGTTTGGACCCATCCCGGCCTTCCTGTATGCCTGGAACTCCGTCATTGTCATCCGGCCATCCTCTATCGCTATCATCTGCCTCACGTTCGCTGAGTACGTGGACACGTTCTTCCCTACCTGTGGAAGTCCACAGATCCCGATCAAGCTTGTAGCTGCTGCTGCTATTGGTATGAAAACACCACTTTTTTGTAATTTTCGAGTTCAAATATTTACACGAAATCGTGAGATTCATCTTTGCAGATCGTATTTAAATGCGGTAAAATAATAAATATTCTTATCAGATGTATTAGAATGGATATGGCAGCGCGGTGATAGTGCAGTGGTAGTGCAGTGGCAGCGCGGTGATAGTGCAGTGGTAGTGCAGTGGCAGCGCGGTGATAGTGCAGTGGTAGTGCAGTGGCAGCGCGGTGATAGTGCAGTAGTAGTGCAGTGGCAGCGCGGTGATAGTGCAGTGGTAGTGCAGTGGCAGCGCGGTGATAGTGCAGTGGTAGTGCAGTGGCAGCGCGGTGATAGTGCAGTGGTAGTGCAGTGGCAGCGCGGTGATAGTGCAGTGGTAGTGCAGTGATCGCGCAGTGGCAGCGCGGTGATAGTGCAGTGGTAGTGCAGTGGCAGCGCGGTGATAGTGCAGTGGTAGTGCAGTGGCAGCGCGGTGATAGTGCAGTGGTAGTGCAGTGGCAGCGCGGTGATAGTGCAGTGGTAGTGCAGTGGCAGCGCGGTGATAGTGCAGTGGTAGTGCAGTGGCAGCGCGGTGATAGTGCAGTGATCGCGCAGTGGCAGCGCGGTGATAGTGCAGTGATCGCGCAGTGGCAGCGCGGTGATAGTGCAGTGATCGCGCAGTGGCAGCGCGGTGATAGTGCAGTGGTAGTGCAGTGGCAGCGCGGTGATAGTGCAGTGGTAGTGCAGTGATCGCGCAGTGGTAGTGCGGTGATAGTGCAGTGGTAGTGCAGTGGCAGCGCGGTGATAGTGCAGTGGTAGTGCAGTGGCAGCGCGGTGTAGTGCAGTGGTAGTGCAGTGGCAGCGCGGTGATAGTGCAGTGGTAGTGCAGTGGCAGCGCGGTGATAGTGCAGTGGTAGTGCAGTGGCAGCGCGGTGATAGTGCAGTGGTAGTGCAGTGCAGCGCGGTGATAGTGCAGTGATCGCGCAGTGGCAGCGCGGTGATAGTGCAGTGATCGCGCAGTGGCAGCGCGGTGATAGTGCAGTGATCGCGCAGTGGCAGCGCGGTGATAGTGCAGTGGTAGTGCAGTGGCAGCGCGGTGATAGTGCAGTGGTAGTGCAGTGATCGCGCAGTGGTAGTGCGGTGATAGTGCAGTGGTAGTGCAGTGGCAGCGCGGTGATAGTGCAGTGGTAGTGCAGTGGCAGCGCGGTGATAGTGCAGTGGTAGTGCAGTGGCAGCGCGGTGATAGTGCAGTGGCAGCGCGGTTATATTGCAGTGTAGTGCAGTGGCAGCGCGGTGATAGTGCAGTGATCGCGCAGTGGCAGCGCGGTGATAGTGCAGTGATCGCGCAGTGGCAGCGCGGTGATAGTGCAGTGATCGCGCAGTGGCAGCGCGGTGATAGTGCAGTGGTAGTGCAGTGGCAGCGCGGTGATAGTGCAGTGGTAGTGCAGTGATCGCGCAGTGGTAGTGCGGTGATAGTGCAGTGGTAGTGCAGTGGCAGCGCGGTGATAGTGCAGTGGTAGTGCAGTGGCAGCGCGGTGATAGTGCAGTGGTAGTGCAGTGGCAGCGCGGTGATAGTGCAGTGATCGCGCAGTGGCAGCGCGGTGATAGTGCAGTGATCGCGCAGTGGCAGCGCGGTGATAGTGCAGTGATCGCGCAGTGGCAGCGCGGTGATAGTGCAGTGGTAGTGCAGTGGCAGCGCGGTGATAGTGCAGTGGTAGTGCAGTGATCGCGCAGTGGTAGTGCGGTGGTAGTGCAGTGGTAGTGCAGTGGTAGTGCAGTGGCAGCGCGGTGATAGTGCAGTGATCGCGCAGTGGTAGCGCGGTGATAGTGCAGTGATCGCGCAGTGGTAGCGCGGTGATAGTGCAGTGATCGCGCAGTGGTAGCGCGGTGATAGTGCAGTGATCGCGCAGTGGCAGCGCGGTGATAGTGCAGTGGTAGTGCAGTGATCGCGCGGTGATAGTGCAGTGATCGCGCAGTGGCAGCGCGGTGATAGTGCAGTGGTCGCGCAGTGGTAGTGCGGTGGTAGTGCAGTGGTAGTGCAGTGGTAGTGCAGTGGTAGTGCAGTGGTAGTGCAGTGGTAGTGCAGTGGTAGTGCAGTGGTAGTGCAGTGGTAGTGCAGTGGTAGTGCAGTGGTAGTGCAGTGATCGCGCAGTGGCAGCGCGGTGATAGTGCAGTGGTAGTACAGTGGTAGTGCAGTGGTAGTGCAGTGGTAGTGCAGTGGTAGTGCAGTGGTAGTGCAGTGGTATTGCGGTGGTAGTGCAGTGATCGCGCAGTGGTAGTGCAGTGGTAGTGCAGTGGTAGTGCAGTGATCGCGCAGTGGCAGCGCGGTGATAGTGCAGTGGTAGTGCAGTGGTAGTGCGGTTGTAGTGCAGTGGTAGTGCAGTGGTAGTGCAGTGGTAGTGCAGTGATCGCGCAGTGGCAGCGCGGTGATAGTGCAGTGGTAGTGCAGTGGTAGTGCAGTGGTAGTGCAGTGGTAGTGCAGTGGTAGTGCAGTGGTAGTGCGGTGGTAGTGCAGTGATCGCGCAGTGGTAGTGCAGTGGTAGTGCAGTGGTAGTGCAGTGATCGCGCAGTGGCAGCGCGGTGATAGTGCAGTGGTAGTGCAGTGGTAGTGCAGTGGTAGTGCAGTGATCGCGCAGTGGCAGCGCGGTGATAGTGCAGTGGTAGTGCAGTGGTAGTGCAGTGGTAGTGCAGTGGTAGTGCAGTGGTAGTGCGGTGATAGTGCGGTGATAGTGCAGTGATCGCGCAGTGGCAGCGCGGTGATAGTGCAGTGATCGCGCAGTGGTAGTGCAGTGGTAGTGCAGTGGTAGTGCGGTGATAGTGCGGTGATAGTGCAGTGATCGCGCAGTGGCAGCGCGGTGATAGTGCAGTGATCGCGCAGTGGTAGCGCGGTGATAGTGCAGTGATCGCGCAGTGGTAGTGCAGTGGTAGTGCAGTGGTAGTGCAGTGGTAGTGCGGTGATAGTGCGGTGATAGTGCAGTGATCGCGCAGTGGCAGCGCGGTGATAGTGCAGTGATCGCGCAGTGGTAGCGCGGTGATAGTGCAGTGATCGCGCAGTGGTAGCGCGGTGATAGTGCAGTGGTAGTGCAGTGGCAGCGCGGTGATAGTGCAGTGATCGCGCAGTGGTAGCGCGGTGATAGTGCAGTGATCGCGCAGTGGCAGCGCGGTGATAGTGCAGTGGTAGTGCAGTGATCGCGCAGTGGTAGTGCAGTGATCGCGCAGTGATAGTGCAGTGATCGCGCAGTGGTAGTGCAGTGATCGCGCAGTGGTAGTGCAGTGATCGCGCAGTGGTAGTGCAGTGATCGCGCAGTGGTAGTGCAGTGGCAGTGCAGTGATCGCGCAGTGGCAGTGCAGTGATCGCGCAGTGATCGCGCAGTGGTAGCGCGGTTAATACATACTCTGATGGTTTTGTACATGAACTGATGGTTTTTACATGATCTGATGGTGTGTACATGATCTAATGGTTTGTAATGATCTGATGGTTTGTACATGATCTGATGGTATGTACATGATCTGATGGTGTGTACAAGATCTGATGGTGTGTACATGATCTGATGGTTTGTAATGATCTGATGGATTGTACATGATCTGGTGGTTTGTACGGGTTTATACATGATCTGATGGTGTGTACAAGATCTGATGGTGTGTACATGATCTGATGGTTTGTAATGATCTGATGGATTGTACATGATCTGGTGGTTTGTACGGGTTTATACATGATCTGATGGTTTGTACATGATCTGATGGTTTGTACATGATATGATGGTTTGTAATGATCTGATGGTTTGTACATGATCTGGTGGTTTGTACGCGTTTATACATGATATGATGGTGTGTACATGATATGATGGTTTGTACATGATCTGATGGTTTATACGGGTTTATACATGATCAGATGGTTTATACGGGTTTATACATGATCTGATGGTTTATACATTATCTGATGGTTTGTACATGATCTGGTGGTTTGTACATGATCTGATGGTTTATACATGATCTGATGGTTTGTACATGATCTGATGGTTTGTACATGATCTGATGGTTTATACATGATCTAGTGGTTTGTACATGATCTGATGATTTGTACATGATCTGATGGTTTGTACATGATCTGAAGGTTTATACGGGTTTATACATGATCTGATGGTTTGTACATGATCTGATGGTTTATACATGATCTGATAGGTTTATACATGATATGATGGTTTGTACATGATCTGATGGTTTATACGGGTTTGTACATGATCTGATGGTTTATACGGGTTTGTACATGATCTGATGGTTTATACGGGTTTGTACATGATCTGATGGTTTATACATGTTATGATGGTTTATACATGATCTGATGGTTTATACATGATCTGATGGTTTGTACATGATCTGATGGTGTGTACATGATCTAATAGGTTTATACATGATCTGATGGTTTATTCATGACCTGATGGTTTGTACATGATCTGATAGTTTATACATGATCTGATGGTTTGTACATGATCTGATAGTTTATACATGCTCTGATGGTTTGTACATGATCTGATGATGTGTACATGATCTAATTGTTTGTACATGACCTGATGGTTTGTACGTGATCTGATGGTTTGTATATGATCTGATGGTTTGTACATGATCTGATGGTTTATACATGATCTGATGGTGTGTACAAGATCTCATGGTTTATACATGATCTTATGGTGTGTACATGTTCTGATGGTTTGTACATGATCTGGTGGTTTGTACATGATCTGATGGTGTGTACATGATCTGGTGGTGTGTACATGATATTATGGTTTATACATGATCTGATGGTTTGTACACGATATGATGGTTTGTACACGATCTGATAGTTTGTACATGATCTGATGGCTTGCACATGATCTGATGGTTTGTACATGACCTGATGGTATATACATGATCTGATGGTTTGTACATGATTTGATGGTTTGTACATGATCTGATGGTTTATACATGATCTGATGGTTTATACATGATCTGATGGTTTGCACATGATCTGATAGTTTGTACATGATCTGTTGGTTTGTACATGATCTAATGGTTATACATAAGCTGATGGTTTGTACACGATCTGATGGTGTGTACATGATCTGATGGTTTGTACATAATCTGATGGTTTATACATGCTCTAATGGTTTGTACATGTTCTGATGGTTTGTACACGATCTGATGGTTTATACATGATCTGATGGTTTGTACGCGATCTGATGGTTTGTACATGATCTGATGGTATGTACATGATCTGATGGTTTGTACGCGATCTGATGGTTTGTACATGATCTGATGGTTTGTACATGATCTGATGGTTTGTACATGATCTGTTGGTTTGTACATGATATGATGGTTTGTACATGATCTGATGGTTTATACATGATCTGATGGTTTATACATGCTCTGATGGTTTATACATGATCTGATGGTTTGTACATGTTCTGATGGTTTGTACACGATCTGATGGTTTATACACGATATGATGGTTTGTACATGATCTGATGGTTTGTACATGATCTGATGGTTTATACATGATCTGATGGTTTATACATGATCTGATGGTTTGTACATGATCTGGTGGTTTGTACACGATCTGATGGTTTGTACATGATCTGATGGTTTATACATGATCTAATGGTTTGTACATGATCTGATGGTTTGTACATGATCTGATGGTTTGTACATGATCTGATGGTTTGCAGTAATGCTGATGATCGTCAACAGTATGAGTGTGAAGGTCGCAGCCAAGGTGCAGATCCTGTTTACGGTGGCCAAGCTGATGGCACTCTGCATTATCATTGTCGGCGGCATCGTCAGATTGGCACAAGGTCATCTTTATTTATAACTTCTATCAACAGAGTGAGGTGTATTTAAGCTAGTATAAACACGTGTCATGCTGTTGTTGATTCGAGCTATTCATTACAGTTTGTCAACAAAATAGACAATATAAATATGTTCACCTTTAATCGTTTTTATCGAACACTGAGATAAAACTTGATTGTGGAAGATAATCTAGCGGACATAAAATTATTTATTTTCTTCTTCATTCACTTTGTGCATAAAGTTATTATATATTATATGAGTGTATTGGTAATTTAATATTAGTGTTCGATGGGTAGGACGCACTGAGTGTGTGTTTTACGTTTATTTATCGTCGCTACCGGTTGCCCATATGAGCGACGTCATTTTCGATTTTTGGAGGATAGTGCAATGATGCAGACAGAGACTCATTCCAGAGTCTCCTTTGGGTTTTTTACGTGCACGGTTTACAGCACGGACACGAGACCTCGGTTTAAAGTCCCATCTGAAAGGCTGTTAATTTTATTATGGTCAGACGGGGGATGGAACTGCGATCCCTGGATTACCAGTCCAACGTGTTAACCACTGGACTACAGATCCGTCTGTGGACGCAATGAGATACCATGCTGGTTTTTTTTAATATTACCTCCCTTGTTCGATTGATCCCGAACTGTATATTGATTGGTTCATGCTAATTAATTGCTAACACCATTTCACAGTAAATTATCCATTGGATATAGGCCTACTGTAGGATATGTGTCGAAATTTAATAATTTAATAATTATAAGATGAGAAAACGGACGAAAAGGCTAATGATAGATAGCCTGTGGTATTAAGGAAACAATGATAACAACAGAGGAATCCAACTAAGAGGACCAATCTACTTTAATGAGTATGCAGGGGCAGTAACTGACTAATGTTTCTCATTTAAAGATGTTCTACCTTACGGGCTTGCAATCGTTGCTAGGGGAGATAATCAGTATTACAACTATCCAGTCTTGCTAAATTAGCAGGTTTAGAAATATTTATAATTAAACTGACATTGCTTGCGATACATAGAGTACATCATTTTGATGTAAGATTGTATTGTATTCACTTTCACCCGTGCCAACGAGAGTGATTAATATAAGTTGTTAATGGTATTGATAGAAACAATATATTATGTAAATTATGGAATCAAAATGTAATTGAATCAGAATACCATTTCATATTATGCTGTGAAAAATACAGAGATATAAGATTGAAATATTTGAGCTACATAGCATGGCCATCAATAAATAAATTTATATCTATCATGTCATGCAAAAACAAACAATATTTGATAAATGTGTGTAGGTACATCAAAGAAGCTATGTCATTACGTAGTAATACCCTGTCAATTACTACTGTTTCTTAAATGTATTGTATGTGTTTATATATGTATATCTGTAACATGTTTTGTGATGTGTGTGCCATATTTCTGTCATTGTAAATGGCCAAAGGCAATATAGTTGCTGATTATGCCAATAAATTTGAAACTTGAAACTTGTTTAAATTGGTAAACATGTGTTAGTGGTCACCTCTATTAAGCAGCCACCCTGTATTAAGCAGCCAATTTCCAGATTCCCAATATGTTCTTTTATTATACATTTGTCCTCTATTAAGCAGCCATCTGTGCTAAGCAGCCACTTTCTGATTATGCCAATACATTTGAAACTTGTTATAACTTGTTTCGCGATCGTTGTAAAATAAATAAAGTTTTAAAAAACTATATCGTAGTAGGCACCTACACACAATTGCGATATTTTGTCAAAATGTTAACACAATTTGCACAAATGGTACAATTATGTTATTATTTATTAATGAACAAAATTTTCACAATCTGAAAAGGTTTTCTTTAACTCACGGACAGGTCACACGACACAGTTCCAGGACAGTTTTAGAGGTACTACAAAGTCTCCCTCCATAATTGCGCTGGCATTTTATCAAGCACTGTGGGCATATGACGGCTGGTCAGTATATTTTATCAAGAACTGTGGGCATATGACGGCTGGTCAGTATATTTTATCAAGAACTGTGGGCATATGACGGCTGGTCAGTATATTTTATCAAGAACTGTGGGCATATGACGGCTGGTCAGTATATTTTATCAAGAACTGTGGGCATATGACGGCTGGTCAGTATATTTTATCAAGAACTGTGGGCATATGACGGATGGTCAGTATAAGTTATCAAGCACTGTGGGCATATGACGGCTGGTCAGTATATTTTATCAAGCACTGTGGGCATATGACGGCTGGTCAGTATATTTTATCAAGAACTGTGGGCATATGACGGCTGGTCAGTATATTTTATCAAGCACTGTGGGCATATGACGGCTGGTCAGTATAAGTTATCAAGAACTGTGGGCATATGACGGCTGGTCAGTATATTTTATATAGCACTGTTGGCATATGACGGCTGGTCAGTATATTTTATATAGCACTATGGGTATGGTGGTCAGTATAAGTTATCAAGCACTGTGGGCATATGACGGCTGGTCAGTATAAGTTATCAAGCACTGTGGGCATATGACGGCTGGTCAGTATATTTTATCAAGCACTGTGGGCATATGACGGCTGGTCAGTATATTTTATCAAGCACTGTGGGCATATGACGGCTGGTCAGTATATTTTATCAAGCACTGTGGGCATATGACGGCTGGTCAGTATATTTTATCAAGCACTGTGGGCATATGACGGCTGGTCAGTATATTTTATCAAGCACTGTGGGCATATGACGGCTGGTCAGTATATTTTATCAAGCACTGTGGGCATATGACGGCTGGTCAGTATATTTTATCAAGCACTGTGGGCATATGACGGCTGGTCAGTATATTTTATCAAGCACTGTGGGCATATGACGGCTGGTCAGTATAAGTTATCAAGCACTGTGGGCATATGACGGCTGGTCAGTATAATCAAGACTTGGGCATTGGCTGGTCAGTTATTTATCAAGCACTGTGGGCATAACGGCTGGTCAGTATATTTTATCAAGCACTGTGGGCATATGACGGCTGGTCAGTATATTTTATCAAGCACTGTGGGCATATGACGGCTGGTCAGTATATTTTATCAAGCACTGTGGGCATATGACGGCTGGTCAGTATATTTTATCAAGCACTGTGGGCATATGGCGGCTGGTCAGTATATTTTATCAAGCACTGTGGGCATATGACGGCTGGTCAGTATATTTTATCAAGCACTGTGGGCATATGACGGATGGTCAGTATAAGTTATCAAGAACTGTGGGCATATGACGGCTGGTCAGTATAAGTTATCAAGCACTGTGGGCATATGACGGCTGGTCAGTATATTTTATCAAGCACTGTGGGCATATGACGGCTGGTCAGTATATTTTATCAAGCACTGTGGGCATATGACGGCTGGTCAGTATAAGTTATCAAGCACTGTGGGCATATGGCGGCTGGTCAGTATAAGTTATCAAGCACTGTGGGCATATGACGGATGGTCAGTAAAGTTATCAAGCACTGTGGGCATATGGCGGCTGGTCAGTATAATTTATCAAGCACTGTGGGCATATGACGGATGGTCAGTATAAGTTATCAAGAACTGTGGGCATATGACGGCTGGTCAGTATAAGTTATCAAGCACTGTGGGCATATGGCGGCTGGTCAGTATAAGTTATCAAGAACTGTGGGCATATGACGGCTGGTCAGTATATTTTATCAAGCACTGTGGGCATATGGCGGATGGTCAGTATATTTTATATAGCACTGTTGGCATATGACGGCTGGTCAGTATATTTTATATAGCACTATGGGTATATGACGGCTGGTCAGTATAAGTTATCAAGCACTGTGGGCATATGGCGGCTGGTCAGTATAAGTTATCAAGAACTGTGGGCATATGACGGCTGGTCAGTATAAGTTATCAAGCACTGTGGGCATATGGCGGCTGGTCAGTATATTTTATATAGCACTGTTGGCATATGACGGCTGGTCAGTATATTTTATATAGCACTATGGGTATATGACGGCTGGTCAGTATAAGTTATCAAGCACTGTGGGCATATGGCGGCTGGTCAGTATAAGTTATCAAGAACTGTGGGCATATGACGGATGGTCAGTATATTTTATCAAGAACTGTGGGCATATGACGGCTGGTCAGTATATTTTATCAAGCACTGTGGGCATATGACGGCTGGTCAGTATATTTTATCAAGCACTGTGGGCATATGACGGCTGGTCCGTATATTTTATCAAGCACTGTGGGCATATGACGGCTGGTCCATATATTTTATCAAGCACTGTGGGCATATGATGGCTGGTCAGTATATTTTATCAAGCACTGTGGACATATGACGGCTGGTCCGTATATTTTATCAAGCACTGTGGGAATATGACGGCTGGTCAGTATATTTTATCAAGAACTGTGGGCATATGACGGCTTGTCAGTATATTTTATCAAGCACTGTGGGCATATGACAGCTGGTCAGTATATTTTATCAAGCACTGTGGGCATTTGACGGCTGGTCAGTATATTTTATCAAGAACTGTGGGCATATGACGGCTGGTCAGTATATTTTATCAAGCACTGTGGGCATATGACGGCTGGTCAGTATATTTTATCAAGCACTGTGGGCATATGACGGCTGGTCAGTATATTTTATCAAGCACTGTGGGCATATGGCGGCTGGTCAGTATATTTTATCAAGCACTGTGGGCATATGACGGATGGTCAGTATAAGTTATCAAGCACTGTGGGCATATGGCGGCTGGTCAGTATATTTTATCAAGCACTGTGGGCATATGACGGCTGGTCAGTATATTTTATCAAGCACTGTGGGCATATGACGGCTGGTCAGTATATTTTATCAAGCACTGTGGGCATATGACGGCTGGTCAGTATATTTTATCAAGCACTGTGGGCATATGACGGCTGGTCAGTATATTTTATCAAGCACTGTGGGCATATGACGGCTGGTCAGTATATTTTATCAAGCACTGTGGGCATATGACGGTGGTCAGTATATTATCAAGACTGTGGGCATATGACGGCTGGTCAGTATATTATCAAGCACTGTGGGATATGGCGGCTGGTCAGTATATGTTATCAAGCACTGTGGGCATATGACGGCTGGTCCGTATATTTTATCAAGCACTGTTAGAATATGACGGCTGGTCAGTATATTTTATCAAGCACTGTGGGCATATGACGGCTGGTCAGTATATTTTATCAAGCACTGTGGGCATATGACGGTTGGTCAGTATATTTTATATAGCAGAATGGGCATATGGCGGATGGTCAGTATACAATATTACAACAATTTATTAAAGTGAATTTGTTTCTGGTATCACGTATTGTGTACCCTAATGTCACACTGACCTGGCTTCAATGCGCTTATAAATAATTTACTAACCCCCCGGATACCATTATATACTAGAGGACACAGAAAACGCACACTTCGGATAAGTATGTTTTTACATGAAAAACAATAACTATATAAATACATAGTTTTAAACATTTTGGAATATTTTTAATTGTTCAGTTTGTGTTTTGTAATAAAGATGTAATATCTCTTTGATGGAATCCTTCGTATTTCGTTTTCATGTAATAATAATCATATAATATAGGTGTGCGTTTTCTATGTCTTCTAGTATATCATGTAGGTGTGCGTTTTCTATGTCCTCTAGTATATAATGTAGGTGTGCGTTTTCTATGTCCTCTAGTATATAATGTAGGTGTGCGTGTTCTATGTCCTCTAGTATATAATGTAGGTGTGCGTTTACTATGTCCTCTAGTATATAATGTAGGTGTGTGTGTTCTATGTCCTCTAGTATATAATGTAGGTGTGCGTTTACTATGTCCTCTAGTATATAATGTAGGTGTGCGTTTACTATGTCCTCTAGTATATAATGTAGGTGTGCGTTTTCTATGTCCTCTAGTATATAATGTAGGTGTGCGTTTACTATGTCCTCTAGTATATAATGTAGGTGTGCGTTTACTATGTCCTCTAGTATATAATGTAGGTGTGCGTTTACTATGTCCTCTAGTATATAATGTAGGTGTGCGTTTACTATGTCCTCTAGTATATAATGTAGGTGTGCGTTTACTATGTCCTCTAGTATATAATGTAGGTGTGCGTTTTCTATGTCCTCTAGTATATAATGTAGGTGTGCGTTTTCTATGTCCTCTAGTATATAATGTAGGTGTGCGTTTTCTATGTCCTCTAGTATATAATGTAGGTGTGCGTTTTCTATGTCCTCTAGTATATAATGTAGGTGTGCGTTTTCTATGTCCTCTAGTATATAATGTAGGTGTGCGTTTTCTATGTCCTCTAGTATATAATGTAGGTGTGCGTTTTCTATGTCATCTAGTATATAATGTAGGTGTGCGTTTTCTATGTCCTCTAGTATATAATGTAGGTGTGCGTTTTCAATGTCCTCTAGTACATAATGTAGGTGTGCGTTTTCTATGTTCTCTAGTACATAATGTAGGTGTGCGTTTTCTATGTCCTCTAATATATAATGTAGGTGTGCGTTTTCTATGTCCTCTAGTATACAATGTAGGTGTGTGTTTTCTATGTTCTCTAGTACATAATGTAGGTTTGCGTTTTCTATAGTATGTGTTATATAAGAAGATGAATAAAATGTCAATATATTACAGGCATTTTTTTTTACAATAATTAAAATACATGTATAATGTTACTGCATCATATTCATTGCACATGATAATTCTAACAAACACTCAAAGTAATTACGGGGGTGGGTGGGGGGCGGGTGGTTGCGACATCAAGAAGCAAGCATTTTGTAAAGCTTTAGAACCTATAGCCTTAACAAACTGTGTCCACTTTCTGTACATTTTTTATTTCTCAAAACCTATCTAATATCCGGCTTTAAAACACTGTTATGACGTCATACCTTTGTACTTGCAGTCCATTATTAATAATATCTTCTTCTTGTCGTTCGCGAATCACATGGACAAGCCAACAGCAAACACGAAATGGGCCGTCCTCCTCAGATCCTCCCGGCAGCCATGTAACTTCGTCTGGAGAGAAGTATCTGTTGCCCAGGTTGTTTTCCTCAGCCCATGAAGATTGGGACACTCCTGGAGGATGTGTTCTGCAGTCTGGTCCCCTATTTTGCAGCTGCAGGCAGTTGATGGAGCTAGTCCAAGCTTCCGACACATATGGACGTTCAGGCGGTTATGCCCTGGTCTAAGCCGGAATATTGTGACTTGCTCCTGTCTGGTGAGAAGGTGGTAGTTATCCTTCTCGACTGTTGGCTTTGATGCAGATTTGATTATGGTGCATTTCTCCTTGTAAGTCAAATCTTTGTCTGGTTGCCTCTCGGTAGAACATTGCTTGGCAAGCTGGTCAGCGGTTTCATTGCCATGAATGCCTATGTGTGCAGGTACCCACTGGAGGACAGTTCTTTTAGTTACGCTGACTGTTCGAAGGGCATCCATCAGGTGGGGTTCTTTGTTGTTAGACAGGGCATCAAGAACTGAGAGCGCATCAGTCAGGAAGACAACCTGGGCACACTCCACAGTGTTGTGTACTAGAGATGCTGTTGTTTCAAGGGCCTGTACTTCTGCCCCATAGTTGCTGCAGTGTACTCCAGTAGGTAGAGCAACTGACTGTGTGTCCATCTGGGTGTCGGACATACACGCCTGCTCCTCCGTTTGCTACTGCTCTTGTGGCTGAACCATCTGTGTAGACATGTAGCCATGCTTCTCCAGGATAACTCTTGTCGATGTGTGCTAGTGTGAGGGCACGTTTGACGTCATCATGTTGTCTATCTCTGGATGTCATGTATGGGATTGTACTGCAGATGGTAACCTTGGATTCAGCGCTAGTCAACCATGGCTTGGATAGAAATGGCGTTGGAGGCAATGTCTTGGCTGGGAGATGGCTGGTGTGCTTTCGAGCAAGCTTCTTGGACTGGTGGATGAAACTGCTACGCTTTAGACGATTCTTCGTTAGTGCCTCAACTCTCTGCTTCATCGGTTGTTCTTCCTGACATCGAAACTTCTCTGTCTGTAGAAGAATGCTTGTGTCGCCACGTTCTTGCAGTGGCTGGATGGAAGTAATTTTCTCCATGGCCTTGATTGGAGTGCTATTAATAATATTGGACTGGTGTCAAAAGACCAGAGTATTATATTAAATACTAAACGTACATTCAGGAAATTAACAATTTTAATTAGTAGGATCTTATAAAAGTGTGTATTTTAAGTAATTAAGTAATCCAATATGTAAATTATTGGTACTGTCTTCGGCGCTACGCGCCTCACACAGTCCAGTATTTTACATATTGGATCGTTTTCGGCTTATATCCTATAACTAGATATGTATATGTAAATGCTTCAGGGCTTGTTATTGTTGTATTTTCTAGGAATAACCTGAACTACGTTACAGAAGAACTCGACCAACCTGAGAAGTAAGTCGGTTAACAGCGTAAACACACGGGTAGTAGTAGTCAAGGGTGGTTATCTGGATCCATTTTTATTAAAAAACAAAATTTATTTTTGGAATAAATGGACCCAGATCAAGTCATTATACAATTATTTACATCAACCATTACATATCATCCCCTGAGCACAAATACATTACTATATGGTAAGGATGACTATTCGGCAGATGAAAACAGATTACCATTTTCAGAAGTTCATTCATTCATAAAACACACAAACAGATTCATATAGACAAGCAGAACGTATTCCATTTTATCTGAAGGCTGTTCACTATGACTAATCTTATACGGATGTCTGCCCCAAGATGGTTGACTGCTGCATGGAACGGGACTCACGCGCTGGGCATTGTATTTAGCATACCTTTCTCTCTCTCTCTCTCTCTCTCTCTCTCTCTCTCTCTCTCTCTCTCTCTCTCTCTCTCTCTCTCTCTCTCCATCACGACCCCCATCTCTTTCTTTCTCATTCTTTCTCTCACAACTTCTTCTTATTTTATTTGTTTTCATAACTATACAACACGTACATTTTTCTGCAAAAAATAAAATCGTTATGTTTCTATATTTATGTATGCTTGAAATCATTGGTTGTTATTCGTTTCAGTTACTATATCGTCGGGAAGGGCCGTAACTAATGTTGCTAGAACGTGTGGCCTAACCCGTTTGCCTTTATTTAATTTGTCATGTTTTGTATTCACATGTATAATTATGTAAAACGAATCGAGCAATAAAATATGATTAAACTAAAAAAAATTCAAATTATAATTACGTGTCAACGAACTGTTCATGATCATTGCTGACTAAATAGATACCGAATCTGTTCTTTACGTAACAGTCCGTCCTGCTAACGTATGCCCATCGGGATCGGACTCCTCCCAGCAGACGGCCATATTCAAATAACCCCATACATATCAACACAAGAGAAACAAGAAGTAGGTTAACGGCGTCTTGTCTGAGTCACACATACAACTATATTTCCAATGTTACAGAAACCTACCCCGAGCGAACATAATCGGCGTTGTGTTGGTGACAGTGGTTTATATTCTTACCAACATATCATACCTGACAGCAATGTCGGCTGCTGAGCTTCTGGATTCAAGTGCGGTAGCTGTGGTAACTATATGTAGCCAAGTAGTTACGGCCGTTGATTTCAAATCACGTGTAGGTTCGAAACTCACTAGGGTGTCGAAATCGTTCATGTTAGGTAGATGACTTGTGGAAGATCGAGGCTTCTACCCACGTGACCGTCTGTGCCTGAAATAATGCTCGAAATGACACAAGGGGTCTTCCTTCGTCATGTGACTTAATATGTCCAATAACAAAGCAAAATAAAATATGCTTAGCTATAATAACAAACTATGAATTAATAATATGACTGAGGAAAACTGGGGAATGTGGAATGTGGATTTTCCCGGACCAGCACACTATGTACCAACAATGTTTCAACAAAATAAGGCAACAAGTGTTTAGTTATCCATATTCAGAGACACCCAGGTAAACAACTCAGCCAGTTCTTCCCGTTATAATATTGTTGTATTGTAATCGACGTGTTTTGTCCCTTACAGACATGGGGAGATCGGGTATTGAACAGTGCATCTGTTATTTTACCTATTGTTGTATTGTTATTGGCGTGTTTTGTCCCTTACAGACATGGGGAGATCGAGTATTGAACAGTGCATCTGTTATTTTACCTATTGCTGTATTGTTTTCGACCTACGGATCAGCAAACGGTACAGTCTTCAGTGGAGGAAGGTAAACAAACACAATCATTGTTCGTCGGCATTCGTATCATTTTTGACAATGCCTTTAACCCTTTCAACACCACATACCTCTAAATAGGCTTACAAAAAGTGTAGATCCAGATGAGCCAGCTCTTGACGAGCCGTCTCATCAGGATCTGCATTTTTTGCCAGTAATATTACTATTTTAGACAAAATTACCCATTTTGATAAATGAACTGGTCCAACTGTAATTTTCGTATTAATTTTATTGGTCTAAAAATATCATGGACCAGTCCATGTCAGTTACTTGGTGTTGAATGGGTTAACTGAGTAATACAGTTAACATTGTTTATATTTTAGCAGCAGAAATAAATAGCACACATGTGCATAAGCAAAAACAGATAGCTTGTACATGCTACCCCTTCAATTATATATAACCAACACATTTAATATCCTGGCTGAATGCCCACGCCCCAACCCCCACGTCCTCTCACCGGCTACGTGTAAAATAATGTGTGAGTATTCGGTAATTCAACATGTGGCTGTGATTATCACGTTCATTTCGGGTATAACAGGGGAGGTAACGTAACAAACGGACTGGGGCTAGGTATTCAGCTGTCGATTATAAATGTGTTGGTTATATATAATTGAAGGGGTAGCATGTACAAGCTATCTGTTTTTGCTTATGCACATGTGTGCTATTTATTTCTGCTGCTAAAATACAAACACTGTTAACTGTATTGTGTACTCACGCACACCATTGTCTTACCTCTGTGGTAGTCATTGTCGTATACAGACAGACACGTACAAGCGCACACACACGCGCGCACATACCAACAACCAGTGTGCCATGATGTCGTAGTCATTGTCGTATACAGACAGACACGTACAAGCGCACACACACGCGCACATACCAACAACCAGTGTGCCATGATGTCGTAGTCATTGTCGTATACAGTCATACACGCACGAGCACACACACGCGCACATACCAACAACCAGTGTGCCATGATGTCGTAGTCATTGTCGTATACAGACAGACACGTACAAGCGCATACACACGCGCACATACCAACAACCAGTGTGCCATGATGTCGTAGTCATTGTCGTATACAGACAGACACGTACAAGCGCACACACACGCGCGCACATACCAACAACCAGTGTGCCATGATGTCGTAGTCATTGTTGTATACAGACAGACACGTACAAGCGCACACACGCGCACACATACCAACAACCAGTGTGCCATGATGTCGTAGTCATTGTCGTATACAGACAGACACGCACAAGCGCATACACGCGCGCACATACCAACAACCAGTGTGCCATGATGTCGTAGTCATTGTCGTATACAGACAGACACGTACAAGCGCACACACACGCGCGCACATACCAACAACCAGTGTGCCATGATGTCGTAGTCATTGTCGCATACAGACAGACACGTACAAGCGCACACACACGCGCGCACATACCAACAACAAGTGTGCCATGATGTCGTAGTCGTTGTCGTATACAGTCATACACGCACGAGCACACACACGCGCACATACCAACAACCAGTGTGCCATGATGTCGTAGTCATTGTCGTATACAGACAGACACGCACGAGCACACACGGGCGCACATACCAACAACCAGTGTGCCATGATGTCGTAGTCATTGTCGTATACAGACAGACACGCACGAGCACACACACGGGCGCACATACAACACGTGTGCCAGATGTCGTAGTCATTGTCGTATACAGACAGACACGCACGAGCACACACACGCGCGCACATACCAACAACCAGTGTGCCATGATGTCGTAGTCATTGTCGTATACAGACAGACACGCACGAGCACACACACGCGCGCACATACCAACAACCAGTGTGCCATGATGTCGTAGTCATTGTCGTATACAGACAGACACGCACGAGCACACACACGCGCGCACATACCAACAACCAGTGTGCCATGATGTCGTAGTCATTGTCGTATACAGACAGACACGCACGAGCACACACACGCGCGCGCATACCAACAACCGGTGTGCCATGATGTCGTAGTCATTGTCGTATACAGACAGACACGCACAGGCACACACACGCGCGCACATACCAACAACCGGTGTGCCATGATGTCGTAGTCATTGTCGTATGCACGCACGCACGCACGCACGCACGCACTTGGCGAATTATATCACATACTGCGCTAGCCTGACAAACACGTTACAATGTGTAACCATCTACATTAACAATTACGCAATTTAGGTTATTGCCGAAATAGGGCGGATAAAAAAATATACATTTTGTGTCTAAAAAATATGCTCACCTGATTCATGCTAGCCCAGTTATAGGGCATTCGCTGCAGGTGTGAGAGGCCCAGAGTTGGCACCCATCTGTAGCCAAGGCTCGTCATTACAGGTAAATGTTCTTCGTTTTTGTATACATTAAGCTTCGGGACAATACATTCATATTTCATAAATGATGTTTAATTTGTTATATTCATGTAGTTCGTATATTTCAGAGTTGTTTATGTAGCCGGACGGGAAGGTCATCTGCCAGAGTTGTTATCGTTTGTACATGTGCGTTTCCTGACTCCAATGCCGTCTATTATATTCACTGTAAGTTACCCCATATATTATATTCACTGTAAGATAGGTCATATATTATCTTCACTGTAAGTTACCCCATATATTATCTTCACTGTAAGATAGGTCATCTATTATCTTCACTGTAAGTTACCCCATATATTATCTTCACTGTAAGTTACCCCATATATTATCTTCACTGTAAGTTACCCCATATATTATCTTCACTGTAAGTTACCCCATATATTATCTTCACTGTAAGTTACCCCATATATTATCTTCACTGTAAGTTACCCCATATATTATCTTCACTGTAAGTTATACCATATATTATCTTCACTGTTACAGCACTGTATATTTGTACTTTCACTTCTTTCAGTGCTGTATATTTGTGCTTTCAGTGCTGTATATTTGTGCTTTCAGTGCTGTATATTTGTGCTTTCAGTGCTGTATATTTGTGCTTTCAGTGCTGTATATTTGTACTTTCACTTCTTTCAGTGCTGTATATTTGTGCTTTCAGTGCTGTATATTTGTGCTTTCAGTGCTGTATATTTGTACTTTCAGTGCTGTATATTTGTACTTTCAGTGCTGTATATTTGTGCTTTCAGTGCTATATATTTGTGCTTTCAGTGCTGTATATTTGTGCTTTCAGTGCTGTATATTTGTGCTTTCAGTGCTGTATATTTGTGCTTTCAGTGCTGTATATTTGTGCTTTCAGTGCTGTATATTTGTGCTTTCAGTGCTGTATATTTGTGCTTTCAGTGCTGTATATTTGTGCTTTCAGTGCTGTATATTTGTGCTTTCAGTGCTGTATATTTGTGCTTTCAGTGCTGTATATTTGTGCTTTCAGTGCTGTATATTTGTGCTTTCAGTGCTGTATATTTGTGCTTTCAGTGCTGTATATTTGTGCTTTCAGTGCTGTATTGCCCTCATCATGATAGGGATGAGCGACATCAGTACGCTTGTTGACTTCTTCAGTTTTACAGCATGGATGTTTTATGGGTCCGCGGCCGCCGCTTTGCTAGTGATGAGATATACAAAACGTGACGAGAAACGAATTGTGAAGGTAGGCGACATATGCTAAACGTGACGAGAAACGAATTGTGTAGGTAGGCGAGATGTAATAAACGTGACGAGAAATGGATTGTGAAGGTAGGTGAGATATACAAAACATGAAGGTAGGCGTGATGTAATAAACGTGACGATAAACGGACTATGAAGGTAGGCGTGATATACAAAACATGAAGGTAGGCGTGATGTAATAAACGTGGCGATAAACGGACTATGAAGGTAGGCGTGATGTAATAAACGTGACGATAAACGAATTGTGTAGGTAGGTGAGATGTAATAAACGTGACGATAAACGAATTGTGAAGGTAGGTGAGATATACAAAACATGAAGGTAGGCGAGATGTAATAAACGTGACGATA
>CM026395.1:59319885-59346851 GCA_014843695.1 Archivesica marissinica
GAGTGAGGTGGGGTCACTTTTCCATGCCGTAGAATAATGACCCCCTGTATATTAACTACATGAGTAAAGGGGGGTCACTTTTCCATGCCATAGAATAATGACCCCCCTGTATATTAACTATATGAGTGAAGGGGGTCACTTTTCCATGCCATAGAATAATGACCCCCTGTATATTAACTATATGAGTGAAGGGGGTCACTTTTCCATGCCATAGAATAATGACCCCCCTGTATATTAACTATATGAGTGAGGTGGGGTCACTTTTCCATGCCGTAGAATAATGACCCCCTGTATATTAACTATATGAGTGAAGGGGGTCACATTTCCATGCCATATAGAATAATGACCCTCCTGTATATTAACTATATGAGTGAGGTGGGGTCACTTTTCCATGCCGTAGAATAATGACCCCCTGTATGTTAACTATATGAGTGAAGGGGGTCACTTTTCCATGCCATAGAATAATGACCCCCTGTATATTAACTATATGAGTGAAGGGGGGTCACTTTTCCATGCCATAGAATAATGACCCCCTGTATATTAACTATATGAGTAAGGGGGGTCACTTTTCCATGCCGTAGAATAATGACCCCCTGTATATTAACTATATGAGTGAAGGGGGGTCACTTTTCCATGCCATAGAATAATGACCCCCCTGTATATTAACTATATGAGTGAAGGGGGGTCACTTTTCCATGCCATAGAATAATGACCCCCCTGTATATTAACTATATGAGTGAAGGGGGGGTCACTTTTCCATGCCATAGAATAATGACCCCCCTGTATATTAACTATATGAGTGAAGGGGGGGGGGTACTTTTCCATGCTATAGAATAATGACCCCCCTGTATATTAACTATATGAGTGAAGGGGGTCACTTTTCCATGCCATATAGAATAATGACCCTCCTGTATATTAACTATATGAGCGAGGTGGGGTCACTTTTCCATGCCGTAGAATAATGACCCCCTGTATATTAACTACATGAGTGACGGGGGGTCACTTTTCCATGCCATAGAATAATGACCACCTGTATAATAAACTATATGAGTGAAGGGGGGTCACTTTTCCATGCCATAGAATAATGACCCCCTGTATATTAACTATATGAGTGAAGGGGGGAGGGGGTACTTTTCCATGCCATAGAATAATGACCCCCCTGTATATTAACTATATGAGTGAGGTGGGGTCACTTTTCCATGCCGTAGAATAATGACCCCCTGTATATTAACTATATGAGTGAAGGGGGTCACATTTCCATGCCATATAGAATAATGACCCTCCTGTGTATTAACTATATGAGTGAGGTGGGGTCACTTTTCCATGCCGTACAATAATGACCCCCTGTATGTAAATTATACGAGTGAAGGGGGTCACTTTTCCATGCCGTAGAATAATGACCCCCCTGTATATTAACTATATGAGTGACGGGGGGTCACTTTTCCATGCCATAGAATAATGACCCCCCTGTATATTAACTATATGAGTGACGGGGGGTCACTTTTCCATGCCATAGAATAATGACCCCCTGTATATTAACTATATGAGTGAAGGGGGGTCACTTTTCCATGCCATAGAATAATGACCCCCTGTATATTAACTATATGAGTGAAGGGGGTCACTTTTCCATGCCATAGAATAATGACCCCCCTGTATATTAACTATATGAGTGAAGGGGGGTCACTTTTCCATGCCATAGAATAATGACCCCCCTGTATATTAACTATATGAGTGAAGGGGGGTCACTTTTCCATGCCATAGAATAATGACCCCCCTGTATATTAACTATATGAGTGAAGGGGGGGGTCACTTTTCCATGCCATAGAATAATGACCCCCCTGTATATTAACTATATGAGTGAAGGGGGTCACTTTTCCATGCCATAGAATAATGACCCCCTGTATATTAACTATATGAGTGAAGGGGGTCACTTTTCCATGCCATAGAATAATGACCCCCTGTATATTAACTATATGAGTAAAGGGGGTCACTTTTCCATGCCATAGAATAATGACCCCCTGTATATTAACTATATGAGTAAAGGGGGTCACTTTTCCATGCCATAGAATAATGACCCCCTGTATATTAACTATATGAGTGAAGGGGGTCACTTTTCCATGCCATAGAATAATGACCCCCTGTATATTAACTATATGAGTGAAGGGGGTCACTTTTCCATGCCATAGAATAATGACCCCCCTGTATATTAACTATATGAGTGAAGGGGGGTCACTTTTCCATGCCATAGAATAATGACCCCCCTGTATATTAACTATATGAGTGAAGGGGGTCACTTTTCCATGCCATAGAATAATGACCCCCTGTATATTAACTATATGAGTGAAGGGGGGTCACTTTTCCATGCCATAGAATAATGACCCCCCTGTATATTAACTATATGAGTGAGGTGGGTCACTTTTCCATGCCATAGAATAATGACCCCCCTGTATATTAACTATATGAGTAAAGGGGGGTCACATTTCCATGCCATAGAATAATGACCCCCCTGTATATTAACTATATGAGTGAAGGTGGGTCACTTTTCCATGCCATAGAATAATGACCCCCCTGTGTATTAACTATATGAGTGAGGTGGGGTCACTTTTCCATGCCATATCGATCAGCCAGTAAAGCGGGATGTATGAAGTCGTCCCAATTATTTTGCTCATCATTGGTATATTTTACCAATGTATGGACAAGTGTTTGATTAAACCTTTCCATTAAACCATTTGTTTGGGGGTGATATACACTTGTCCTGCGATGGTCGATGCCAATTAGTCTGCAGATTTCGTCATTGAGCATTGCAAAACTATTCTATGATATGGATAGTGACCCCCTCCCACTAATATAATCTACACATATGGGGGTGATTATCCTCTGATATGGATAGTGACCCCCTCCCATTCATATAATCTATACATATGGGGGTGATTATCCTCTGATATGGATAGTGACCCCCTCCCACTCATATAATCTACACATATGTAGGTGATTATCATATGATATGGATAGTGACACCCTCCCACTCATATAATCTACACATATGGGGGTGATTATCTTATGATATGGATAGTGACCCCCTCCCACTCATATAATCTATACATATGGGGGTGATTATCATATGATATGGATAGTGAGCCCCTCCCACTCATATAATCTACACATATGTAGGTGATTATTCTGTGATATGGATAGTGACACCCTCCCACTCATATAATCTACACATATGGGGGTGATTATCCTATGATATGGATAGTGACACCCTCCCACTCATATAATCTACACATATGTGGTGATTATCCTATGATATGGATAGTGACACCCTCCCACTCATATAATCTACACATATGGGGGTGATTATCCTATGATATGGATAGTGACACCCTCCCACTCATATAATCTACACATATGGGGTGATTATCCTATGATATGGATAGTGACACCCTCCCACTCATATAATCTACACATATGGGGGTGATTATTATATGATATGGATAGTGAGCCCCTCCCACTCATATAATCTACACATATGTAGGTGATTATTCTGTGATATGGATAGTGACACCCTCCCACTCATATAATCTACACATATGGGGGTGATTATCATATGATATGGATAGTTAGCCCCTCCCACTCATATAATCTACACATATGTTGGTGATTATCATATGATATGGATAGTGACACCCTCCCACTCATATAATCTACACATATGGGGGTGATTATCATATGATATGGATAGTGACACCCTCCCACTCATATAATCTACACATATGGGGGTGATTATCCTATGATATGGATAGTGACACCCTCCCACTCATATAATCTACACATATATTGGTGATTATCCTATGATATGGATAGTGACCCCCTCCCACTCATATAATCTACACATATGGGGTGATTATTCTGTGATATGGATAGTGACACCATCCCACTCATATAATCTACACATATGTTGGTGATTATTCTATGATATGGATAGTAACACCCTCCCACTCATATAATCTACACATATGGGGGTGATTATTCTGTGATATGGATAGTGACCCCCTCCCACTCATATAATCTACACATATGTTGGTGATTATCCTATGATATGGATAGTGAACCCCTCCCACTCATTTAATCTACACATATGGGGGTGATTATCCTATGATATGGATAGTGACACCCTCCCACTCATATATATCACTCAGTGATTATTCTATGACATGGAAAAGTGACCCTCTGACTCACACAGGGGGGTCATTACTCTATGGCATGGAAAAGTGACCCACCGTCACTCGTACTGTGTAAACATAGGGGGGTCATTATTCTATGGCATGGAAAAGTGACCCACTCACTCCTATAGTTTACATACAGGGTGTCATTATTCTATGGCATGGAAAAGTGACCCCCTCACTCACTCATACAGTGTAAATATAGGGGGTCATTATTCTATGGCATGGAAAAGTGACCCACCTCATTCGTATAGTTTACACACAGGGGGGTCATTATTCTATGGCATGGAAAAGTGACCCGCCGTCACTCGTACTGTGTAAACATAATGGGGTCATTATTTTATGGCATGGAAAAGCGACCCACTCACTCATATAGTTTACACCCAGGGGGGTCATTATTCTATGGCATGGAAAAGTGACCCACCTCATTCGTATAGTTTACACACAGGTAGGTCATTATTCTATGGCATGGAAAAGTGACCCGCCGTCACTCGTACTGTGTAAACATAATGGGGTCATTATTCTATGGCATGGAAAAGTGACGAAAAGTGACCCACTCACTCATATAGTTTACATACAGGGGTCATTATTTTATGGCATGGAAAAGCGACCCACTCACTCGTATAGTTTACACACAGGGGGGTCATTATTCTATGGCATGGAAAAGTGACCCGCCGTCACTCGTACTGTGTAAACATAGGGGGGTCATTATTTTATGGCATGGAAAAGTGACCCACCGTCACTCGTACTGTGTAAACATAGGGGGGTCATTATTCTATGGCATGGAAAAGTGACCCCCTCACTCACTCGTACAGTGTAAATATAGGGGGTCATTATTCTATGGCATGGAAAAGTGACCCACCTCACTCGTATAGTTTACACACAGGGGGGTCATTATTCTATGGCATCGAAAAGTGACCCACCGTCACTCGTACTGTGTAAACATAGGGGGGTCATTATTCTATGGCATGGAAAAGTGACGAAAAGTGACCCACTCACTCATATAGTTTACATACAGGGGTCATTATTTTATGGCATGGAAAAGTGACCCACTCACTCATATAGTTTACACACAGGGGGGTCATTATTCTATGGCATGGAAAAGTGACCCGCCGTCACTCGTACTGTGTAAACATAGGGGGGTCATTATTTTATGGCATGGAAAAGTGACCCTCTGACTCATATAGTTTACACACAGGGGGGTCATTATTCTATGGCATGGAAAAGTGACCCGCCGTCACTCGTACTGTGTAAACATAGGGGGGTCATTATTCTATGGCATGGAAAAGTGACCCACCATCACTCGTACAGTGTAAACATAGGGGGGTCATTATTCTATGGCATGGAAAAGTGACCCACTCACTCGTATAGTTTACACACAGGGGGGTCATTATTCTATGGCATGGAAAAGTGACCCACCGTCACTCGTACTGTGTAAACATAGGGGGGTCATTATTCTATGGCATGGAAAAGTGACCCGCCGTCTCTCGTACTGTGTAAACATAATGGGGTCATTATTTTATGGCATGGAAAAGTGACCCACTCACTCATATAGTTTACACACAGGGGGGTCATTATTCTATGGCATGGAAAAGTGACCCCCTCACTCACTCGTACAGTGTAAATATAGGGGGTCATTATTCTATGGCATGGAAAAGTGACCCACCTCATTCATATAATTTACACACAGGTAGGTCATTATTCTATGGCATCAAAAAGTGACCCCCTCACTCATAGTTTACATACAGAGGGGTCATTATTCTATGGCATGGAAAAGTGACCCCCCCCCTCACTCATATAGTTTACATAATTATAGGGGGACATTATTCTATGGCATTGGAAGTTTGACCTGCCTTCACTCAGATAATCTACATATAGGGGGGTCATTATTCTATGGCATGGAAAAGTGACCTACCCTCAATCAGATAATCTACATTATGGGGGTCACATTCTACATGTATGCATGGAACAGTTTCTTGCACTGAATAGATAGGGAGGCACACGTTATAAAGTAGAATGTTGTCTGTCCTTGCTCATACAATATTAAAATATTACTTATTATGAATGATATAAAACATGTAACCAGTGTATTGGGAACACAGGAAGTGTCACTGTTGGTTGCAGTTCCCTAAAAATAAGGTTTTATTGCTTTTCACACCTGTGGCAAAAAGATAAGGCTTAATATGATCCACAATAGTCAGAATTACAATTGTTAACAACATATTACATAATTGTGCACATTTTCTGGAAAGATTAAGAGAATATGAATAAACATGATAAGAATAGTTTGCTATAATAAGTGGATAACATATTAATTAAATTTGTTAAAGAAATATACATCAATTTCTGCTGTAGAAGCATCCATAGTGTGAGTGTGTTTTTCAATTATTTATCGTCACTACTGGTTGCCCATATGAGCGAAGCCTCCTGAAGAGATTAAGTCATTTTAGATTTTTGGAGGATAGTGCAATGATACAGACAGAGACCCATTCCAGGGGGTCATTATTCCATGGCATCGAAAAGTGACCCTCTCTCATAATTGTAGTCTATACATAGGGGGTGGGGGTCATTGTTCTTATTTGTTTTATGTTTGTCTTTGTTTTATGTTTGTCTGTGTAAATATTATGCATTATGTGAACCTCCTAGTTATACAGCACCCACCACCTCATGATCATCTTTAGAAATTGATAAGAGACAAATTATCTGCATACTTCTTTTTCAGATTCAATATATTTATGTTATTCTGTACATCGTTAAATCAAAATATATGTTGTTAGGCCTTAAACAGTGCTAACTAACATTTAATTATAATAAATTCAATATTTTCCCACTATATATTGCTATTTGCAAGGGGGGTCATTTTTCCGCAAGGGGGGTCAATATTCTATGGCTGAATAATGACCCGCGGGTCATTATTTTGAGGGGGGTCAATATTCTATATGACACCGGGACCGTTCGATTCCAAATCCGACGCTCTACCACTGGACCACGGACGCCACACTGCTAACAATAAATAGTCTGCACATGTGTGTTTTCGCTAGTTTTCGCAGTATCTAGAATTCTAAAATATTTGTGCGTGCCAATTGGAAACATCAGGATCTATTTGATTCTATCTAGGTTCCTTGAAACATCCACTGCAACTGCCGGTTATACCGTAAATCCCAACTAGCGGACTTTCAATTCTCATGGACTTATGGGCTCACGTTACACCGAAATAATCGATAACAAAACTCAAACTTGCAACTGCAATATCAAACATTTGCGAGGGTGGACGGGAACATGGGTTGCCCAGTCCAACGGATCACCAACCAGTTCACTCGTTATATTTACAAAACATTATTACACTGGATTCATTTTCATTGTTTATGAAGTTCAAAATAAAACTCAGCGTCGTCTGCAAGTGGTGGATATTTAAGCAAGGGGGTTAACTTTCAATGTCCACTAAACTATAAACGAATACTTTCCGGATCGTTATCGGCAACTAGTACAGGCTGTACAATATACTGTACACGGTACAAACAACTATATTTGACCGCCACATCTCAGATAAAATCTATGTTACAGTACATAGGAACCGACATACTGGTTTCAGCGTACAGGGACCACTCCCCACCATCGACCCCAACGGACCCGGGAGTTCTCCTGCATCGAGTACTTAGTCCCTGTATTGCGTACATATATGTTTAAAAAAACACAACTTAATTTGTTGACTTAATACACTGTGCTATAATTGCTGATCTTAAGAACTGCAATAAAAGATACGTGGCTAAGATATATGGAAAATATAAAATCACACTAGGTCTACTGTGTACATTAAGAGTTGTCTTATTAAAAACAGTTATCCTCCAACTCAGATGCGGAAAGGAGCTGATCATCAATTGCCTCACGGGTACAACTATGATAAATGCTGAATAAATTGGAAGGAATGTGCAACATACATGTAAATTAAGATCAACCACGGAATAACACCACATCTGATCAGGATCTATATTGTTTGCTATTCAGACACGTGTATTAGGTCCACTATCAGAGTAGCACGTTCTGTGTCATCTGTTCTGGCTCTGTGCGGCGTTGTATTTGCAAATGCAACTTTAGTTACGATTAACAGGTTATGGCCTTATGGGTTAAAAATAATCTCTAAACGATATATCCTCTGAGACTAATTATCAGAATTCGATTAAAATATGTGTGTGTTTTACGTTTATTTATCGTCGCTACCGCCCATATGAGCGACGCCTCCTGAAGAGATTGGTCAGTTTAGATTGTTGGAGGATAGTGCAATGATACAGACAGAGACACATTACAGAGTCTCCTCTGGTTCTTTTACGTGCACGGTGTACAGCACCGACACGAGACCTCGGTTTAATGTCCCACCTGAAAGACTGTTAATTTTATTAGGGTCAGACGGGGGATCGAACCTGCGATCCTTAGATTACCAGTACAGCGTGTTACCACTGAACTACAGATCCGTCTGATTAAAATGTGATATGCACCATACAATATATACAGGATATTTGCAAGCAACTTTATTTGGAGTTTGACATGCAAACATTCACGTAAACCTATTTCCCTAGCATGGGTTCCAATCTATCGATGTTTCATTAATTTACTTCTGGCAAAATGATATTATCAGAAACTCAATACGGCTCAATTAATGGTATCGGTGTTAAAAGTATATTTATATGACTGACCAAGCAAAATATATCAACGCCTTACCCCTGTTCCCAGGCTACTATTTCTCGATTCAACCAAGGTGCGTGTATTCAGGGTAACAAAACAAAACAATCAAACACATGCAGGCCCGTCGCTGGGCATACGCAAACATGTACGCACGTGCGTATCAGTGGTCTTAGAAAGTAGTAGGGATACATACGTGATGGGTGGAGTGGTGGAATAATTGAGCCCATTGCAAATATGGTGCATCTCGAAATTTAGTTTGTGTTATTGTACGTGCTTGTTTAATTGATAAGGGCGATAAATCATGTATATTATACATCTAGCCTTAATTTATACCTTTATACGGATTGTCGTAAGAACTTTAGTCCTGCAATTGTATGTTACAAAATGCATTGAAATGCAGGAAATTGCTTCCTCATTTCAAAAAATCTCCTTGGGGCATGACCCCGAACCCCCTAGCGTACTCGCCCGTGCGTATCATCAAAATAGCTCCAGCGACGGGCCTGACATGTATTTTAATTAAACTTTATTTATTTAAGAAAATTATTTTACAACGACTGCGAAGCAAGTTTTACCAACTTGTATTAATCACTCTCGTTGGCACAGATGGAAGCGTAAATGTGGTCATTCGTGTGGGAGGAAACCGGAGTACCCGGAAAACACCCACATGTCCGATCTGGCGACCACCTTACCATCTCACATACATCCCGGTACGAGGACCGAACCCGGGGTGCATTGGTTAGAAACGAGCGCGCTAACCACTACGCTAATCGGGCAGCCTAAAACACCTGTAAATGGAGATACATTGTTTAAACGTATGATGAGAATAAAAAGACATCCAATAATTTGCAAATACTATTGAGTTTTGAGTGTGGAAATAATATATGTCTACAAAGTGTGAATATTGCTTAGAAATGACAGAAATGAAATACCTGTGTCGTAGGACAGAACTTAATGCCGTTTGAATTTATTGAAATAATTATATCAGAAAACATGGTGGTATTAAATTGCAGTGAATTGACTTGACTTTATTTTACCTGACATCCTATTGTCGTGACCAAATAATCCCGTTATATACTTACCCTATTATATTCCTCCAACGCTAATCTATACTAACTGAATACTAACCTGTCACCCGTAGCTAAACCTATGATGCTCGTGTATATTGTGCAATGCCTCGTTGCACTCGATATCTGGACATTGTAACGTCTAGTTACGTTGTTTTCGGTATTATAAATTATAATAAATATCTAGGATATTTATACCACTTTCAGGTTAGTTACATTTTTGTCATATCATGGTTAATGTTTATAGAATATTTCTGTACGAACCTTGTGTTAATTACCTTTTAAATAACGTAGTGTCGAATATGTACATGCGACACTATAGTATACATGTATGTAATCAGCCTGGAGTATAATGAAGCATACTGTTTTATATTGTTTTAATATTCGTGTATCTTGTGCAATGCCTCGTTGCACTCGATATCTGGACATTGTAACGTCTAGTTACGTTGTTTTCGGTATTATAAATTATAATAAATATCTAGGATATTTATACCACTTTCAGGAGTTGTTGTATATTGATCCCTTGGTAACACCACAGAGAACTCCTCAATAAATGTATGCCGGCTGGGCTACGTCGACACCAGCATGAATGCAGTAGACATGAAGATGTTTTGTAAGGTAGTGCAGGCAGACAAGTGTACAGTCATCAAGTGCACGGCTTGTATACATGTGGGTCTTATATGTATACATGGGGTATCACTCTTTTTTTGTATCGCGAATGAAATCATCGACATATTTAAATAATATTTGTTAATGTCATCTGTAACACACAACTTGCTATGTGAAGTTTTAATGATATGGCAAAGTAGGGATATGACGAACGCCATCAGGACCATAGCCACAAAATTTAAATAAATAAAATGCAAGAAAAAACCCCTGCTGTATAAAATATTAACTACTAGAGAGCTGAACGTTCAGTACATGCGTCTAAAATCAGAACACGCAGAAAATCCCTTTTATACCTCAACCATTTTAAGGGGGGACATGTCCCCGGAACCTCACCCCCTAGATTGCCTAAGGCTGAAATTTGCCTTTGGCTACGGTACTGACTATCCTGCTGAGAATAGACGGGTCAGTAGTCCAGTGGTTAACACGTTGGACTGTGACTCCAGGGATCGCAGGTTTTATCCTCCGTCTGCACCGAATAATATTAACAGTCTTTCAGATGGGACGTTAAACCGAGGTGTCGTGTTGGTGCTTTACACCGTGCACGTAAAAGAACCAGAGGATACACTGGAATGGGTCTATTTCTGTATCATTGCACTTTCCTTCCAAATCTAAAATGACTAATCTCTTCAGGATGGTCGCTCATACCGGCAACAGGTAGTGACGACAAATAAACACAAACACGCACATCCTGCCGAACGTGCTATTAGACGAGGGGAGGGCGAGTGTTGGTTGTGGAGATGAGGGAGCTATATGTTGAGTGCGATACACATGTTTAAAGGCAAAACACCTACCTTGTTAACTATTCACAACAATCCAACAGTACATCAAGCGAATGAACTATTCAGAATTACAAAGCTGTATTAGTTTGCTTACAACACGTGTCATTTGCTACTTATAGTATATTGGGTACATTTAATATAGTCTTGCCAACAGTTCTCGTTAAATAATGTGATGTGTGTATATTGGATATATTATTGTATAATATCAACATTAGACAGAGACGTGTACCCATTGATTTGATATAAAAGAATGCGTATCTATAAATGATCTATATATCAATACAATTGAAACAGCCTTCAGCGCAACAGATGTCGCTCAACACATCGTGACGTTCAATGTTGTATTGGCCAAATGCTTCATAGAGAGCGAAATATATACGACTTACAATTGTATTCTGGGGGTGATTTGACATATTTAGGCTAACCTTGTTTTGATCGGTGTTAAGCATTTTATTGTAGTTTTTGCAACTACATGGTGTGTGTATATAACATATCCAATTGATGAGTGGGTCGGATCTGTAGTCCAGTGGTAACACGCTGGACTGGTAATCCAGGGATCGCAGGTTAGATCCCCCGTCTGACCCTAATAAAATTAACAGTCTTTCAGATGGGACGTTAAACAGAGGTCTCGTGTCGGTGCTTTACACCGTGCACGTAAAAGAACCAGAGGAGACTCTGTAATGGATCTCTGTCTGTATCATGCACTATCCTCCAAAAATCTAAAATGACTAATCTACCCCAGGAGGCGTCACTCATATGGGCAACCGGTAGCGACGATAAATAAACATAAAACACAATAATTGATTGATAGCATCAGTTATATACTAGCTATATTTAACTTACAGTAATCTCTTACAGTTTATCTAACAGTAATCGATGCTATATGAACCATATTTGACCTATTACACATAATGCCAGGTTATATTGTATAAATATACTAGAGGACATAGAAAACGCACACCTACATAATATGATTATTATTACATGAAAACAAAATACGAAGGATTCCATCAAAGATATATCACATCTTTATTACAAAACACAAACTGAACAACTAAAAATATTCCAAAATGTTTGAAACTATGTATTTATATAGTTATTGTTTTTCATGTAAAAACACACTTATCCGAATTGTGCGTTTTCTATGTCCTCTAGTATATAATATTAATATAATTAATTGCATTATTAAGTCAATTTCGCTAGTGATTTAAACAACCGATAATATAATTGTTATTGATATGTTGACTCAGTGACAATCCACTATGCTGTATATGCCAAGAGTTGCTGTAATATCATTGTAAGAGAGAGCATTGTACATGCATTTAGAAGCAAGATTATTTAAGGAAAGATTATACATATCCCCTAATTGCCGAGCCGTCTCATCAGGACCTGAACTTTTTGCCAGTAATATTACTATTTTTAGACACAATTAACCATTTTTGATAAATTAACTGGTCCAAATGTTATTTTCTGGTTCATTTATTGGTCTAAAGATATCATGCACCAGTCCATGTCAGTTACTTGGTGTTGAATGGGTTAAATATCATGCACCGGTCCATGTCAGTTACTTGGTGTTGACTGGGTTACATATCATGCACCAGTCCATGTCAGTTACTTGGTGTTGAATGGGTTACATATCATGCACCAGTCCATGTCAGTTACTTGGTGTTGAATGGGTTAAATATCATGCACCAGTCCATGTCAGTTACTTGGTGTTGACTGGGTTACATATCATGCACCAGTCCATGTCAGTTACTTGGTGTTGAATGGGTTACATATCATGCACCAGTCCATGTCAGTTACTTGGTGTTGAATGGGTTAAATATCATGCACCAGTCCATGTCAGTTACTTGGTGTTGACTGGGTTACATATCATGCACCACCACAACTTGGTGTTGATGGGTTACATATCATGCACCAGTCCATGTCAGTTACTTGGTGTTGAATGGGTTAAATATCATGCACCAGTCCATGTCAGTTACTTGGTGTTGACTGGGTTACATATCATGCACCAGTCCATGTCAGTTACTTGGTGTTGAGTGTGTCAGGATACATTTAAAGGTTGCTACTGTAGTTGTAGTTCGTGTCAGAACGGGAAGAGAATTACATCTATATGTAAATATGTTCTATATATTTTCTGCATTTCTTAGCGGATACCGGTGATCATTACCAACATATGATGGGACAAGATTTGAAAGATAGAAAGGAGTGATATTGTCCTTCATTTTAAAGACCAGAATCAGTTCATGCTTGAATCAGCCCTGTCTCAAGTGTTTCCCATCCAACGTTTGCAATTGATACAAGTTTCGTAGTTCCGGTAACAATTATTGCAGCTTCTTGTTGAATTTGTTCCAAATCGCGTTTCAAAGTTTCATATTGGGTACAATTGTCAAATAGAACATCACCATATTCCATCAAGTTGAAATTTTAATTACTTCATTGCAGTTATCCTTTGTCCATGCTTAACCAACGAAGATCCTGTGACTGATGTACATGTACACCTAGGTGTTTATGATGATGGACTCCAGTTATCTGTTGAGTTTGCATTTGCAGTAGAATATGGTAGTTATCTCTTTGGTTCTTACGCGATATCAGTAAGGCTTCGGATTTGGTACGATTTAACTGTACAAGCCATAGTTGTTGTTGTTCTTCTTCGCCACCAGAAATGGCAAACCCTAGTAAACACCTGGGTGGTAATCACACCTATCCTCAGAATTAATAACACTGTGAGCAGTAAAAGTCATTCGCGATCTATTATCTAGGTTCATGATGTATATATCTCACGTTAAGAGAACGCAGTTCGTCTTTAAAATCGTTTCCAGTTTTATCACACACACAATTATGATAAAATATACAATGAAATACTAAAAACCTTTAGAGATATTTAAAACATAACATTCATAAGCCCTTCACAAAACGCGGCCGTCACCAGTGAAAATTTGAATCCAGCAAGGTTATTGTTTGGCGATCAAGAGAGCAGACGCCGTAACTGGATTTTCGACGACAATGTAAAGGCTGGTATCATCAGCAAACGTACAATATCGTTAATATAAATAAGGAAAAGAAGAGGCGCGAGAATTTACCATTGTGGCACGTCAGCAGTGAGAACATTATCCGAAGGTTTACAACCGGGAAATTGCTTACATATTCTGCTTGCCATGCCGGTATCCACTACTACTGCAGAACGTTCTTTCAGTAGTATGCGACGCGATGCCGGTATCCATTGCTACTGCAGAACGCTCTTTCAGCAGTATGCGACGTCATGCCGGTATCCACTGCTACTGCAGAACGCTCTTTCAGCAGTATGTGACGTCATGCCGGTATCCACTGCTACTGCAGAACGTACTTTCAGCAGTATGCGGGGTCATGCCGGTATCCACTGCTACTGCAGAACGTTCTTTCAGTAGTATGCGACGCGATGCCGGTATCCACTGCTACTGCAGAACGTTCTTTCAGCAGTATGCGGGGTCATGCCGGTATCCACTGCTACTGCAGAACGTTCTTTCAGCAGTATGCAGGGTCATGCCGGTATCCACTGCTACTGCAGAACGTTCTTTCAGTAGTATGCGACGCGATGCCGGTATCCACTGCAGAACGCTCTTTCAGCAGTATGTGACGTCATGCCGGTATCCACTGCTACTGCAGAACGCTCTTTCAGCAGTATGCGACGCGATGCCGGTATCCACTGCTACTGCAGAACGTTCTTTCAGTAGTATGCGACGCGATGCCGGTATCCACTGCTACTGCAGAACGTTCTTTCAGCAGTATGCGACGCGATGCCGGTATCCACTGCTACTGCAGAACGTTCTTTCAGCAGTATGCGACGCCATGCCGGTATCCACTGCTACTGCAGAACGTTCTTTCAGCAGTATGCGACGCCATGCCGGTATCCACTGCTACTGCAGAACGTTCTTTCAGCAGTATGCGACGTCATGCCGGTATCCACTGCTACTGCAGAACGTTCTTTCAGCAGTATGTGACGTCATGCCGGTATCCACTGCTACTGCAGAACGCTCTTTCAGCAGTATGCGACGTCATGCCGGTATCCACTGCTACTGCAGAACGCTCTTTCAGCAGTATGCGACGCGATGCCGGTATCCACTGCTACTGCAGAACGTTCTTTCAGCAGTATGTGACGTCATGCCGGTATCCACTGCTACTGCAGAACGTTCTTTCAGCAGTATGTGACGTCATGCCGGTATCCACTGCTACTGCAGAACGCTCTTTCAGCAGTATGCGACGTCATGCCGGTATCCACTGCTACTGCAGAACGCTCTTTCAGCAGTATGCGACGTCATGCCGGTATCCACTGCTACTGCAGAACGCTCTTTCAGCAGTATGCGACGTCATGCCGGTATCCACTGCTACTGCAGAACGTTCTTTCAGCAGTATGCGACGCGATGCCGGTATCCACTGCTACTGCAGAACGCTCTTTCAGCAGTATGCGACGCGATGCCGGTATCCACTGCTACTGCAGAACGCTCTTTCAGCAGTATGCGACGCGATGCCGGTATCCACTGCTACTGCAGAACGCTCTTTCAGCAGTATGCGACGTCATGCCGGTATCCACTGCTACTGCAGAACGCTCTTTCAGCAGTATGCGACGCGATGCCGGTATCCACTGCTACTGCAGAACGTTCTTTCAGCAGTATGCGACGTCATGCCGGTATCCACTGCTACTGCAGAACGCTCTTTCAGCAGTATGCGGGGTCATGCCGGTATCCACTGCTACTGCAGAACGCTCTTTCAGCAGTATGTGACGTCATGCCGGTATCCACTGCTACTGCAGAACGTTCTTTCAGCAGTATGCGACGTCATGCCGGTATCCACTGCTACTGCAGAACGCTCTTTCAGCAGTATGCGACGTCATGCCGGTATCCACTGCTACTGCAGAACACTTTCAGCAGTATGTGACGTCATGCCGGTATCCACTGCTACTGCAGAACACTCTTTAAGCAGTATGCGACGTCATGCCGGTATCCACTGCTACTGCAGAACGTTCTTTCAGAAGTATGCGACGCGATGCCGGTATCCACTGCTACTGCAGAACGTTCTTTCAGCAGTATGTGACGCGATGCCGGTATCCACTGCTACTGCAGAACGCTCTTTCAGCAGTATGTGACGTCATGCCGATATCCACTGTTACTGCAGAACGCTCTTTCAGCAGTATGCGACGCGATGCCGGTATCCACTGCTACTGCAGAACGTTCTTTCAGCAGTATGCGACGCGATGCCGGTATCCACTGCTACTGCAGAACGCTCTTTCAGCAGTATGCGACGCGATGCCGGTATCCACTGCTACTGCAGAACGCTCTTTCAGCAGTATGCGACGCGATGCCGGTATCCACTGCTACTGCAGAACGTTCTTTCAGCAGTATGCGACGCGATGCCGGTATCCACTGCTACTGCAGAACGCTCTTTCAGCAGTATGTGACGCGATGCCGGTATCCACTGCTACTGCAGAACGTTCTTTCAGCAGTATGTGACGTCATGCCGGTATCCACTGCTACTGCAGAACGTTCTTTCAGCAGTATGCGACGTCATGCCGGTATCCACTGCTACTGCAGAACGCTCTTTCAGCAGTATGCGACGCGATGCCGGTATCCACTGCTACTGCAGAACGTTCTTTCAGCAGTATGCGACGTCATGCCGGTATCCACTGCTACTGCAGAACGTTCTTTCAGCAGTATGCGACGTCATGCCGGTATCCACTGCTACTGCAGAACGCTCTTTCAGCAGTATGCGACGTCATGCCGGTATCCACTGCTACTGCAGAACGCTCTTTCAGCAGTATGCGACGTCATGCCGGTATCCACTGCTACTGCAGAACGCTCTTTCAGCAGTATGCGACGTCATGCCGGTATCCACTGCTACTGCAGAACGTTCTTTCAGCAGTATGCGACGCGATGCCGGTATCCACTGCTACTGCAGAACGCTCTTTCAGCAGTATGCGACGTCATGCCGGTATCCACTGCTACTGCAGAACGCTCTTTCAGCAGTATGCGGCGTCATGCCGGTATCCACTGCTACTGCAGAACGCTCTTTCAGCAGTATGCGACGTCATGCCGGTATCCACTGCTACTGCAGAACGTTCTTTCAGCAGTATGCGACGTCATGCCGGTATCCACTGCTACTGCAGAACGTTCTTTCAGCAGTATGCGACGTCATGCCGGTATCCACTGCTACTGCAGAACGTTCTTTCAGCAGTATGTGACGTCATGCCGGTATCCACTGCTACTGCAGAACGCTCTTTCAGCAGTATGCGACGTCATGCCGGTATCCACTGCTACTGCAGAACGCTCTTTCAGCAGTATGCGACGTCATGCCGGTATCCACTGCTACTGCAGAACGCTCTTTCAGCAGTATGTGACGTCATGCCGGTATCCACTGCTACTGCAGAACGCTCTTTCAGCAGTATGCGACGTCATGCCGGTATCCACTGCTACTGCAGAACGTTCTTTCAGCAGTATGCGACGCGATGCCGGTATCCACTGCTACTGCAGAACGTTCTTTCAGCAGTATGCGACGCCATGCCGGTATCCACTGCTACTGCAGAACGCTCTTTCAGCAGTATGCGACGCGATGCCGGTATCCACTGCTACTGCAGAACGCTCTTTCAGCAGTATGCGACGCGATGCCGGTATCCACTGCTACTGCAGAACGTTCTTTCAGCAGTATGCGACGCGATGCCGGTATCCACTGCTACTGCAGAACGCTCTTTCAGCAGTATGCGACGCCATGCCGGTATCCACTGCTACTGCAGAACGCTCTTTCAGCAGTATGCGACGCGATGCCGGTATCCACTGCTACTGCAGAACGCTCTTTCAGCAGTATGCGACGCGATGCCGGTATCCACTGCTACTGCAGAACGTTCTTTCAGCAGTATGCGACGCGATGCCGGTATCCACTGCTACTGCAGAACGCTCTTTCAGCAGTATGCGACGCCATGCCGGTATCCACTGCTACTGCAGAACGCTCTTTCAGCAGTATGCGACGCGATGCCGATATCCACTGCTACTGCAGAACGTTCTTTCAGCAGTATGCGACGCCATGCCGGTATCCACTGCTACTGCAGAACGCTCTTTCAGCAGTATGCGACGCCATGCCGGTATCCACTGCTACTGCAGAACGCTCTTTCAGCAGTATGTGACGCGATGCCGGTATCCACTGCTACTGTAGAACGCTCTTTCAGCAGTATGCGGGGTCATGCCGGTATCCACTGCTACTACAGATCGCTCTTTCAGCAGTATGCGACGTCATGCCGGTATCCACTGCTACTGCAGATCGCTCTTTCAGCAGTATGCGACGTCATGCCGGTATCCACTGCTACTGCAGAACGCTCTTTCAGTAGTATGCGACGTCATGCCGGTATCCACTGCTACTGCAGAACGCTCTTTCAGCAGTATGCGACGCGATGCCGGTATCCACTGCTACTGCAGAACGTTCTTTCAGCAGTATGCGACGTCATGCCGGTATCCACTGCTACTGCAGAACGTTCTTTCAGCAGTATGTGACGTCATGCCGGTATCCACTGCTACTGCAGAACGTTCTTTCAGCAGTATGCGACGTCATGCCGGTATCCACTGCTACTGCAGAACGCTCTTTCAGCAGTATGCGACGCGATGCCGGTATCCACTGCTACTGCAGAACGTTCTTTCAGCAGTATGCGACGCGATGCCGGTATCCACTGCTACTGCAGAACGTTCTTTCAGCAGTATGCGACGCGATGCCGGTATCCACTGCTACTGCAGAACGTTCTTTCAGTAGTATGCGACGCGATGCCGGTATCCACTGCTACTGCAGAACGTTCTTTCAGCAGTATGCGACGTCATGCCGGTATCCACTGCTACTGCAGAACGTTCTTTCAGCAGTATGCGACGCGATGCCGGTATCCACTGCTACTGCAGAACGTTCTTTCAGCAGTATGCGACGCGATGCCGGTATCCACTGCTACTGCAGAACGTTCTTTCAGCAGTATGTGACGTCATGCCGGTATCCACTGCTACTGCAGAACGTTCTTTCAGCAGTATGTGACGTCATGCCGGTATCCACTGCTACTGCAGAACGTTCTTTCAGCAGTATGTGACGTCATGCCGGTATCCACTGCTACTGCAGAACGTTCTTTCAGCAGTATGCGACGTCATGCCGGTATCCACTGCTACTGCAGAACGCTCTTTCAGCAGTATGCGACGCGATGCCGGTATCCACTGCTACTGCAGAACGTTCTTTCAGCAGTATGTGACGTCATGCCGGTATCCACTGCTACTGCAGAACGTTCTTTCAGCAGTATGTGACGTCATGCCGGTATCCACTGCTACTGCAGAACGCTCTTTCAGCAGTATGCGACGTCATGCCGGTATCCACTGCTACTGCAGAACGCTCTTTCAGCAGTATGCGACGTCATGCCGGTATCCACTGCTACTGCAGAACGCTCTTTCAGCAGTATGCGACGCGATGCCGGTATCCACTGCTACTGCAGAACGCTCTTTCAGCAGTATGCGACGCGATGCCGGTATCCACTGCTACTGCAGAACGCTCTTTCAGCAGTATGCGACGCGATGCCGGTATCCACTGCTACTGCAGAACGCTCTTTCAGCAGTATGCGACGCGATGCCGGTATCCACTGCTACTGCAGAACGCTCTTTCAGCAGTATGCGACGCCATGCCGGTATCCACTGCTACTGCAGAACGCTCTTTCAGCAGTATGCGACGCGATGCCGGTATCCACTGCTACTGCAGAACGTTCTTTCAGCAGTATGCGACGCCATGCCGGTATCCACTGCTACTGCAGAACGCTCTTTCAGCAGTATGCGACGCCATGCCGGTATCCACTGCTACTGCAGAACGCTCTTTCAGCAGTATGTGACGCGATGCCGGTATCCACTGCTACTGTAGAACGCTCTTTCAGCAGTATGCGGGGTCATGCCGGTATCCACTGCTACTACAGATCGCTCTTTCAGCAGTATGCGACGTCATGCCGGTATCCACTGCTACTGCAGATCGCTCTTTCAGCAGTATGCGACGTCATGCCGGTATCCACTGCTACTGCAGAACGCTCTTTCAGCAGTATGCGACGCGATGCCGGTATCCACTGCTACTGCAGAACGTTCTTTCAGCAGTATGTGACGTCATGCCGGTATCCACTGCTACTGCAGAACGCTCTTTCAGCAGTATGCGACGTCATGCCGGTATCCACTGCTACTGCAGAACGCTCTTTCAGCAGTATGCGACGCGATGCCGGTATCCACTGCTACTGCAGAACGCTCTTTCAGCAGTATGCGACGCGATGCCGGTATCCACTGCTACTGCAGAACGCTCTTTCAGCAGTATGCGACGCGATGCCGGTATCCACTGCTACTGCAGAACGCTCTTTCAGCAGTATGCGACGCGATGCCGGTATCCACTGCTACTGCAGAACGTTCTTTCAGCAGTATGCGACGTCATGCCGGTATCCACTGCTACTGCAGAACGTTCTTTCAGCAGTATGCGACGTCATGCCGGTATCCACTGCTACTGCAGAACGTTCTTTCAGCAGTATGTGACGTCATGCCGGTATCCACTGCTACTGCAGAACGTTCTTTCAGCAGTATGTGACGTCATGCCGGTATCCACTGCTACTGCAGAACGTTCTTTCAGCAGTATGCGACGTCATGCCGGTATCCACTGCTACTGCAGAACGCTCTTTCAGCAGTATGCGACGCGATGCCGGTATCCACTGCTACTGCAGAACGTTCTTTCAGCAGTATGTGACGTCATGCCGGTATCCACTGCTACTGCAGAACGTTCTTTCAGCAGTATGTGACGTCATGCCGGTATCCACTGCTACTGCAGAACGCTCTTTCAGCAGTATGCGACGTCATGCCGGTATCCACTGCTACTGCAGAACGCTCTTTCAGCAGTATGCGACGTCATGCCGGTATCCACTGCTACTGCAGAACGCTCTTTCAGCAGTATGCGACGCGATGCCGGTATCCACTGCTACTGCAGAACGCTCTTTCAGCAGTATGCGACGCGATGCCGGTATCCACTGCTACTGCAGAACGCTCTTTCAGCAGTATGCGACGCGATGCCGGTATCCACTGCTACTGCAGAACGTTCTTTCAGCAGTATGCGACGTCATGCCGGTATCCACTGCTACTGCAGAACGCTCTTTCAGCAGTATGCGACGTCATGCCGGTATCCACTGCTACTGCAGAACGCTCTTTCAGCAGTATGCGACGCGATGCCGGTATCCACTGCTACTGCAGAACGTTCTTTCAGCAGTATGCGACGTCATGCCGGTATCCACTGCTACTGCAGAACGTTCTTTCAGCAGTATGCGACGTCATGCCGGTATCCACTGCTACTGCAGAACGTTCTTTCAGCAGTATGCGACGTCATGCCGGTATCCACTGCTACTGCAGAACGCTCTTTCAGCAGTATGCGACGCGATGCCGGTATCCACTGCTACTGCAGAACGTTCTTTCAGCAGTATGCGACGTCATGCCGGTATCCACTGCTACTGCAGAACGTTCTTTCAGCAGTATGCGACGCGATGCCGGTATCCACTGCTACTGCAGAACGTTCTTTCAGCAGTATGCGACGCCATGCCGGTATCCACTGCTACTGCAGAACGTTCTTTCAGCAGTATGCGACGTCATGCCGGTATCCACTGCTACTGCAGAACGCTCTTTCAGCAGTATGCGACGTCATGCCGGTATCCACTGCTACTGCAGAACGTTCTTTCAGCAGTATGCGACGTCATGCCGGTATCCACTGCTACTGCAGAACGTTCTTTCAGCAGTATGCGACGTCATGCCGGTATCCACTGCTACTGCAGAACGCTCTTTCAGCAGTATGCGACGTCATGCCGGTATCCACTGCTACTGCAGAACGCTCTTTCAGCAGTATGCGACGTCATGCCGGTATCCACTGCTACTGCAGAACGCTCTTTCAGCAGTATGCGACGCGATGCCGGTATCCACTGCTACTGCAGAACGTTCTTTCAGCAGTATGCGACGCGATGCCGGTATCCACTGCTACTGCAGAACGCTCTTTCAGCAGTATGCGACGCCATGCCGGTATCCACTGCTACTGCAGAACGCTCTTTCAGCAGTATGCGACGCGATGCCGGTATCCACTGCTACTGCAGAACGCTCTTTCAGCAGTATGCGACGCGATGCCGGTATCCACTGCTACTGCAGAACGTTCTTTCAGCAGTATGCGACGCGATGCCGGTATCCACTGCTACTGCAGAACGCTCTTTCAGCAGTATGCGACGCCATGCCGGTATCCACTGCTACTGCAGAACGCTCTTTCAGCAGTATGCGACGCGATGCCGGTATCCACTGCTACTGCAGAACGCTCTTTCAGCAGTATGCGACGCGATGCCGGTATCCACTGCTACTGCAGAACGTTCTTTCAGCAGTATGCGACGCGATGCCGGTATCCACTGCTACTGCAGAACGCTCTTTCAGCAGTATGCGACGCGATGCCGGTATCCACTGCTACTGCAGAACGTTCTTTCAGCAGTATGCGACGCGATGCCGGTATCCACTGCTACTGCAGAACGTTCTTTCAGCAGTATGCGACGCCATGCCGGTATCCACTGCTACTGCAGAACGCTCTTTCAGCAGTATGCGACGCCATGCCGGTATCCACTGCTACTGCAGAACGCTCTTTCAGCAGTATGTGACGCGATGCCGGTATCCACTGCTACTGTAGAACGCTCTTTCAGCAGTATGCGGGGTCATGCCGGTATCCACTGCTACTACAGATCGCTCTTTCAGCAGTATGCGACGTCATGCCGGTATCCACTGCTACTGCAGATCGCTCTTTCAGCAGTATGCGACGTCATGCCGGTATCCACTGCTACTGCAGAACGCTCTTTCAGTAGTATGCGACGTCATGCCGGTATCCACTGCTACTACAGATCGCTCTTTCAGCAGTATGCGACGCGATGCCGGTATCCACTGCTACTACAGAACGTTCTTTCAGCAGTATGCGACGTCATGCCGGTATCCACTGCTACTGCAGAACGTTCTTTCAGCAGTATGTGACGTCATGCCGGTATCCACTGCTACTGCAGAACGTTCTTTCAGCAGTATGCGGGGTCATGCCGGTATCCACTGCTACTGCAGAACGTTCTTTCAGTAGTATGCGACGCGATGCCGGTATCCACTGCTACTGCAGAACGTTCTTTCAGCAGTATGCGGGGTCATGCCGGTATCCACTGCTACTGCAGAACGTTCTTTCAGCAGTATGCGGGGTCATGCCGGTATCCACTGCTACTGCAGAACGTTCTTTCAGTAGTATGCGACGCGATGCCGGTATCCACTGCAGAACGCTCTTTCAGCAGTATGTGACGTCATGCCGGTATCCACTGCTACTGCAGAACGCTCTTTCAGCAGTATGCGACGCGATGCCGGTATCCACTGCTACTGCAGAACGTTCTTTCAGCAGTATGCGACGCGATGCCGGTATCCACTGCTACTGCAGAACGTTCTTTCAGCAGTATGCGACGTCATGCCGGTATCCACTGCTACTGCAGAACGTCTTTCAGCAGTATGCGACGTCATGCCGGTATCCACTGCTACTGCAGAACGTCTTTCAGCAGTATGCGACGTCATGCCGGTATCCACTGCTACTGCAGAACGTTCTTTCAGCAGTATGCGACGTCATGCCGGTATCCACTGCTACTGCAGAACGCTCTTTCAGCAGTATGCGACGCGATGCCGGTATCCACTGCTACTGCAGAACGTTCTTTCAGCAGTATGTGACGTCATGCCGGTATCCACTGCTACTGCAGAACGTTCTTTCAGCAGTATGCGACGTCATGCCGGTATCCACTGCTACTGCAGAACGCTCTTTCAGCAGTATGCGACGTCATGCCGGTATCCACTGCTACTGCAGAACGCTCTTTCAGCAGTATGCGACGTCATGCCGGTATCCACTGCTACTGCAGAACGCTCTTTCAGCAGTATGCGACGCGATGCCGGTATCCACTGCTACTGCAGAACGTTCTTTCAGCAGTATGCGACGCGATGCCGGTATCCACTGCTACTGCAGAACGCTCTTTCAGCAGTATGCGACGCCATGCCGGTATCCACTGCTACTGCAGAACGCTCTTTCAGCAGTATGCGACGCGATGCCGGTATCCACTGCTACTGCAGAACGCTCTTTCAGCAGTATGCGACGCGATGCCGGTATCCACTGCTACTGCAGAACGTTCTTTCAGCAGTATGCGACGCGATGCCGGTATCCACTGCTACTGCAGAACGCTCTTTCAGCAGTATGCGACGCCATGCCGGTATCCACTGCTACTGCAGAACGCTCTTTCAGCAGTATGCGACGCGATGCCGGTATCCACTGCTACTGCAGAACGCTCTTTCAGCAGTATGCGACGTCATGCCGGTATCCACTGCTACTGCAGAACGCTCTTTCAGCAGTATGCGACGTCATGCCGGTATCCACTGCTACTGCAGAACGCTCTTTCAGCAGTATGCGACGTCATGCCGGTATCCACTGCTACTGCAGAACGCTCTTTCAGCAGTATGCGACGCCATGCCGGTATCCACTGCTACTGCAGAACGCTCTTTCAGCAGTATGCGACGCGATGCCGGTATCCACTGCTACTGCAGAACGCTCTTTCAGCAGTATGCGACGCGATGCCGGTATCCACTGCTACTGCAGAACGTTCTTTCAGCAGTATGCGACGTCATGCCGGTATCCACTGCTACTGCAGAACGCTCTTTCAGCAGTATGCGACGTCATGCCGGTATCCACTGCTACTGCAGAACGCTCTTTCAGCAGTATGCGACGTCATGCCGGTATCCACTGCTACTGCAGAACGCTCTTTCAGCAGTATGCGACGCCATGCCGGTATCCACTGCTACTGCAGAACGCTCTTTCAGCAGTATGCGACGCGATGCCGGTATCCACTGCTACTGCAGAACGCTCTTTCAGCAGTATGCGACGCGATGCCGGTATCCACTGCTACTGCAGAACGTTCTTTCAGCAGTATGCGACGTCATGCCGGTATCCACTGCTACTGCAGAACGTTCTTTCAGCAGTATGCGACGTCATGCCGGTATCCACTGCTACTGCAGAACGTTCTTTCAGCAGTATGCGACGTCATGCCGGTATCCACTGCTACTGCAGAACGTTCTTTCAGCAGTATGCGACGTCATGCCGGTATCCACTGCTACTGCAGAACGTCTTTCAGCAGTATGCGACGTCATGCCGGTATCCACTGCTACTGCAGAACGCTCTTTCAGCAGTATGCGACGCGATGCCGGTATCCACTGCTACTGCAGAACGTTCTTTCAGCAGTATGCGACGCATGCCGGTATCCACTGCTACTGCAGAACGTTCTTTCAGCAGTATGCGACGTCATGCCGGTATCCACTGCTACTGCAGAACGCTCTTTCAGCAGTATGCGACGCATGCCGGTATCCACTGCTACTGCAGAACGCTCTTTCAGCAGTATGCGACGTCATGCCGGTATCCACTGCTACTGCAGAACGCTCTTTCAGCAGTATGCGACGCGATGCCGGTATCCACTGCTACTGCAGAACGCTCTTTCAGCAGTATGCGACGCGATGCCGGTATCCACTGCTACTGCAGAACGCTCTTTCAGCAGTATGCGACGCGATGCCGGTATCCACTGCTACTGCAGAACGCTCTTTCAGCAGTATGCGACGCGATGCCGGTATCCACTGCTACTGCAGAACGTTCTTTCAGCAGTATGCGACGTCATGCCGGTATCCACTGCTACTGCAGAACGCTCTTTCAGCAGTATGCGACGTCATGCCGGTATCCACTGCTACTGCAGAACGCTCTTTCAGCAGTATGCGACGCGATGCCGGTATCCACTGCTACTGCAGAACGCTCTTTCAGCAGTATGCGACGCGATGCCGGTATCCACTGCTACTGCAGAACGCTCTTTCAGCAGTATGCGACGCCATGCCGGTATCCACTGCTACTGCAGAACGCTCTTTCAGCAGTATGCGACGCGATGCCGGTATCCACTGCTACTGCAGAACGTTCTTTCAGCAGTATGCGACGTCATGCCGGTATCCACTGCTACTGCAGAACGTTCTTTCAGCAGTATGCGACGTCATGCCGGTATCCACTGCTACTGCAGAACGTTCTTTCAGCAGTATGCGACGTCATGCCGGTATCCACTGCTACTGCAGAACGCTCTTTCAGCAGTATGCGACGCCATGCCGGTATCCACTGCAGAACGCTCTTTCAGCAGTATGCGACGTCATGCCGGTATCCACTGCTACTGCAGAACGCTCTTTCAGCAGTATGCGACGCGATGCCGGTATCCACTGCTACTGCAGAACGTTCTTTCAGCAGTATGCGACGCGATGCCGGTATCCACTGCTACTGCAGAACGCTCTTTCAGCAGTATGCGACGTCATGCCGGTATCCACTGCTACTGCAGAACGCTCTTTCAGCAGTATGCGACGTCATGCCGGTATCCACTGCTACTGCAGAACGCTCTTTCAGCAGTATGCGACGCGATGCCGGTATCCACTGCTACTGCAGAACGTTCTTTCAGCAGT
>CM026395.1:59347851-59564824 GCA_014843695.1 Archivesica marissinica
TTAAGACCACATAGTGCTTTAGATGACAGTTTAGGGACCTGACTTCAATGGTGTGCCGAGTGTTAAACCCCAAGTTTGCTTTAGATGACAATTGAGCCATCGGACTTCAATGGTGTGCTGATAGATAATACTAAATTGTGCTTTAGATGACAGTTTAGCCATCTGACTTCAATGGTGTGCAGAGAATTTAAGACCACATAGTGCTTTAGATGACAGTTTAGGGACCTGACTTCAATGGTGTGCCGAGTGTTAAACCCCAAGTTTGCTTTAGATGACAATTGAGCCATCGGACTTCAATGGTGTGCTGATAGATAATACTAAATTGTGCTTTAGATGACAGTTTAGCCATCTGACTTCAATGGTGTGCAGAGAATTTAAGACCACATAGTGCTTTAGATGACAGTTTAGGGACCTGACTTCAATGGTGTGCCGAGTGTTAAACCCCAAGTTTGCTTTAGATGACAATTGAGCCATCGGACTTCAATGGTGTGCAGATAGATACTACCAAAGTGTGCTTTGGATCACAGTTTAACCACCTGACTTCAATGGTGTGCAGATAGATAATACCAAAGTGTGCTTTAGATGACAGTTTAGTGATCTGACTTAAATGGTGTGCCGAGTTTTAAACCCCAAGTGTGCTTTGGATGACAGTTTAGCCATCTGACTTCAATGGTGTACTTATAGATAATACCAAATTGTGCATTAGATGACAGTTTAGCCATCTGAATTGAATGTTGTGCTGAGAAATTAAGACCACCTAGTGCTTTAGATGACAGTTTAGGGACCTGACTTCAATGGTGTGCCGAGTGTTAGACCCCAAGTGTGCTTTGGATGACAGTTTAGCCATCTGACTTCAATGGTGTGCTGATAGATAATACCAAATTTTGCTTTAGATGAGAGTTTAGCCATCTGAATTAAATGTCGTGCTGAGGATTTAAGACCACATAGTGCATTAGATGACAGTGTAGCCATCTGACATCAATGGAGTGCAGATAATTTAAGACAACACAGTGCTCTAGATCACAGTGTAGGGACCTAACTTCAATGGTGTGCCGAGTGTTAAGCCCCAACTGTGCTTTAGACGACAGATTAGCCACCTGACTTCAATGGTGTGCAGCGAATTTAAGACCACATAGTGCTTTAAATGACAGTTTAGGTACCTGACTTCAATGGTTTGCTGATAGATAATACCAAAGTGTGCTTTAAATGACAGTTTAGCCATCTGACTTCAATGGTGTGCTGATAGCTAATACCAAATTGTGCTTTAGATGGCAGTTTAGCCATCTGACTTCAATGGTGTGCAGAGAATTTAAGACCACATAGTGCTATAGATGACAGTTTAGTGACCTGACTTCAATGGTGTGCCGAGTGTTAAACCCCAAGTGTGTTTTGGATGACAGTGCTAAAACCCAAGTGTGCCTTAGACGACAGTTTAGCCACCTGACGTCATTGGTGTGCAGAGAGCTAAGACCACATAGTGCTTTAGATGACAGTTTAGCCATCTGACTTCAATGGTGTGCAGATATATAATACCAAAGTGTGCTTTAAATGACAGATTAGCCATCTGACTTCAATGGTGTGCAGAGAATTTAAGACCACATAGTGCTTTGGATGACAGTTTAGGGACCTGACTTCAATGGTGTGCCGAGTGTTAAACCCCAAATGTGCTTTGGATAACAGTTTAGCCACCTGACGTCATTGGTGTGCAGAGAGCTAAGACCACATAGTGCTGTAGATGACAGTTTAGCCATCTGACTTCAATGGTGTGCTGATAGATAATACCATATTGTGCTTTAGATGACAGTTTAGCCATCTGACTTCAATGGTTTGCAGATAATTTTAGACCACATATTGCTTTAGATGACAGTTTAGGGACCTGACTTCAATGGTGTGCCGAGTGCTAAACCCCAAGTGTGCTTTGGATGACAGTTTAGCCATCTGACTTCAATGGTGTGCAGATAGATAATACCAATGTGTGCTTTAGATGACAGCTTAGCAACCTGACTTCAATGGTGTGCAGATATATAATACCAAAGTGTGCTTTAGATGACAGTTTAGCCATCTGACATCAAAGGTGTGCAGAGCATTTAAGACCACATAGTGCTTTAGATGACAGTTTAGGTACCTGACTTCAATGGTGTGCCGAGTGTTAAACCCCAGGTGTGCTTTGGATGACAGCTTAGTCACCTGACTTCAATGGTGTGCCGAGTATTAGAACCCACTTGTACTTTGGATGACAGTTTAGCCATCTGACTTCAATGGTGTGCCAAGTGTTAAACCCCAAGTGTGCTTTGGATGACAGTTTAGCCATCTGACTTCAATGGTATGCAGAGAATATAAGACCACATAGTGCTTTAGATGACAGTTTAGGGACCTGACTTCAATGGTGTGCCGAGTGTTAAACCCCAAGTGTACTTTGGATGACAGTTTAGCCATCTGACTTCAATGGTGTGCTGATAGATAATACCAAATTGTGCTTTAGATGACAGTTTAGCCATATGACTTCAATGGTGATCAGAGAATTTAAGACCACATAGTGCTTTAGATGACAGTTTAGGGACCTGACTTCAATGGTGTGCCGAGTGTTAAACCCCAAGTGTACTTTGGATGACAGTTTAGCCATTTGACTTCAATGGTGTGCTGATAGATAATACCAAATTGTGCTTTATATGACAGTTTAGTCACCTGACTTCAATGGTTTGCCGAGTGTTAAACACGAAGTGTGCTTTGGATGACAGCTTAGCCATCTGACTTCAATGGTGTGCTGATAGATAATACCAAATTGTGCTTTAGTTGACAGTTTAGCCATCTGACCTCAATGGTGTGCAAAGAATTTAAGACCGCATAGTGCTTTAGATGTCAGTTTAGTGACCTGACTTCAATGGTGTGCCGAGTGTTAACCGCCAAGTGTGCTTTAGACGACAGTTTAGGGACCTGACTTTAATGGTGTACCGAGTGTTAAACCCCAAGTGTGCTTTGGATGACATTTTAGTCACCTGACTTCAATGGTATGCCGAGTGTTAAACCCCAAGTGTGCTTTGGATGACAGTTTAGCCATCTGACTTCAATGGTGTGCTGATAGATAATACCATAGTGTGCTTTGGATGACAGTTTAGCCACTTGACTTCAATGTTGTGCAGATAGATAATACCAATGTGTGATTTGGATGACTGTTTAGCCATCTGACTTCAATTGTGTGCTGATAGATAATAATAAATTGTGCTTTAGATGATAGTTTAGCCATCTGACTTCAATGGAGATCAGATTTTAAGACCACATAGTGCTTTAGATGACAGTTTAGGGACCTGACTTCAATGGTGTTCCGAGAGTTAAACCCCAAGTGTGCTTTGGATGACAGTTTACTCACCTGACTTCAATGGTGTGCCGAGTGTTATACCCCAAGTGTGCTTTGGATGACAGATTAGCCATCTGACTTCAATGGTGTGCAGATAGATATTACCAAAGTGTGCTTTGGATGACAGTTTAGCCATCTGACTTCAATGGTGTGCTGATAGATAATACCAAAGTGTGCTTTAGATGGCAATTTAACCATCTGACTTAAATGGTGTGCAGAGACTTTAAGACCACATAGTGCTTTAGATGACAGTTTAGGGAACTGACTTCAATGGTGTGCCGAGTGTTAAACCCCAAGTGTGCTTTGGATGACAGCTTAGTCACCTGACTTCAATGGTGTGCCGAGTGCTAAACCCCAAGTGTGCTTTGGGTGACAGTTTAGCCATCTGACTTCAATGTTGTGCCGAGTGTTAAACCCCAAGTGTGCTTTAGATGACAGTTTAGCAATCTGACTTCAATGGTGTGCTGATAGATAATACCAAATTGTGCTTTAGATGACAGCTTAGCCATCTGCCTTCAATGGTCTGCAGAGCATTTAAGACCACATAGTGCTTTAGATGACAGCTTAGGTACCTGACTTCAATGGTGTGCCGAGTGTTAAACCCCAAGTGTGCTTTGTATGACAGTTTAGCCATCTAACTTCAATGGTGTGCTGATAGATAATACCAAATTGTGCTTTAGATGGCAGTTTCGCCATCTGATTTCAATAGTGTGCATATAATTTAAGACCACATAGTGCTTTAGATGACAGTTTAGGGACCAGACTTCAATGGTGTGCCGAGTGTTAAACCCCAAGTGTGATTTGGATAACAGTTTAGTCACCTGACTTCAATGGTGTGCCGAGTTTTAAACCCCAAGTTTGCTTTGGATGACAGATTAGTAATCTGACTTCAATGGTGTGCCGAGTGTTACACCCCAAGTGTGCTTTGGATGACAGTTTAGCCATCTGACTTCAATGTTGTGCTGATAGATAATACAAAATTGTGCTTTAAATGGCAGTTTAGCCATCTGACTTCAATGGTGTGCAGAGAATTTAAGACCACATAGTGCTTTATATGACAGTTTATGGACCTGACTTCAATGGTGTGCCGAGCGTTATACCCCAAGTGTGATTTGGATAACAGTTTAGTCACCTGACTTCAATGGAGTGCCGAGTTTTAAACCCCAAGTTTGCTTTGGATGACATATTAGCCATCTGACTTCAATGGTGTGCAGATAATTTTAGACCACATATTGCTTTAGGTGACAGTTTAGGGACCTCACTTCAATGGTGTGCCGAGTGTTAATCCCCAAGTGTGCTTTGGATGACAGTTTAGCCATCTGACTTCACTGGTGTACAGAGTGTTAAACTCCAAGTGTGCTTTGGATGACAGTTAAGCCATCTGACTTCAATGGTGTGCAGATAGATAATACCCAAGTGTACTTTGGATGACAGTTCAGCCACCTGACTTCAATGGTGTGCAGATAGATACTAACAAAGTGTGCTTTAGATGACAGTTAGCCATTTGACTTCAATGGTGTGCAGATAGATAATACCCAAGTGTGCTTTGGATGACAGTTTAGCCATCTGACTTCAATGGTGTGCAGAGAATTTAAGACCACATAGTGCTTTATATGACAGTTTAGGGACCTGACTTCAATGGTGTGCCGAGTGTTAAACCCTAAGTGTGCTTTGGATGACAGTTTAATCAACTGACTTCAATGGTGTGCCGAGAGTTAAACACCAAGTGTGCTTTAGATGGCAGTTTAGCCATCTGACTGCAATGGTGTGCAGAGAATTTAAGACCACATAGTGCTTTAGATGACAGTTTAGGGACCTGACTTCAATGGTGTGCAGAGTGTTAAACCCCAAGTGTGCTTTGGATGACAGTTTAGCCATCTGACTTCAATGGTGTCCTGGTAGATAATACCACATGGTGCTTTAGATGACAGTTTAGCCATCTGACTTCAATGGTGTGCAAATAATTTTAGACCACATATTGCTTTAGATGACAGTTTAGGGACCTGACTTCAATGGAGTGCCGAGTGTTAAACCCCAAGTGTGCCTTGGATGACAGATTAGCCATCTGACTTCAATGGTGTACCGAGTGTTAAACTCCTAGTGTGCTTTGGATGACAGTTTAGCCACCTGACTTCAATGGTGTGCAGAGAAATTATGACCATATAGTGCTTTAGATGACAGTTTAGGGACCTGACTTCAATGGTGTGCCGAGTGTTAAACCCCAAGTGTGCTTTGGATGACAGTTTAGCCATCTGACTTCAATGGTGTGCTGATAGATAATACCAAAGTGTGCTTTAGATGGCAGTTTAACCATCTGACTTAAATGGTGTGCAGAAATTTTAAGACCACAAAGTGCATTAGATGACAGCTTAGGGATCTAACTTCAATGATGTGCCGAGTGTTAAACCCCAGGTGTGCTTTGGATGACAGTTTAGCCATTTGACTTCAATAGTGTGCTGATAGATAATACCAAATTGTGCTTTAGATGACAGTTTAGCCATCTGACTTCAATGGTGTGTAGAGAATGTTGGAGCACATATTGCTTTAGATGACATTTTAGGGACCTGACTTCAATGGTGTGCCGAGTGTTAAACCCCAAGTGTGCTTTGGATGACAGTTTAGCCATCTGACTTCAATGGTGTGTAGAGAATGTTAGACCACATATTGCTTTAGATGACATTTTAGGGACCTGACTTCAATGGTGTGCCGAGATTTAAACCCCAAGTTTCCTTTTATGACATACTAGCCATCTGCCGTCAATGGTGTGCCGAGTGTTAAACCCCAAGTGTGCTTTGGATGACAGATTAGCCATATGACTTCAATGGTGTGCTGATAGATAATACCAAATTATGCTTTAGATGACAGTTTAGCCATCTGACCTCAATGGTGTGCAAAGAATTTAAAACCACATAGTGCTTTAGATAACAGTTTAGGGACCTGACTTCAATGGTGTGCCGAGTGTTACACACCAAGTATGTTTTGAATGACAGTTTAGCCATCTGACTTCAATGGTGTGCTGCTAGATAATACCAAATTGTGCTTTAGATGACAGTTTAGCCATCTGACTTCAATGGTGTATAGAGAATGTTAGACCACATATTGCTTTAGATGAGAGTTTAGGGACCTGACTTCAATGGTGTGCCGAGTGTTAAAACACAAGTGTGCTTTAGATGACAGTTTAGCCATCTGACTTCAATGGTGTGCAGATAATTTTAGACCACATATTGCTTTAGATGACAGTTTAGGGACCTCACTTCAATGGTGTGCCGAGTGTTAAACCCCAAGTGTGCATTGGATGACAGTTTAGCCATCTGACTTCAATGGTGTACCGAGTGTTAAACTCCAAGTGTGCTTTGGATGACAGTTTAGCCATCTGATTTCAATGGTGTGCAGATAGATAATACCCAAGTGTACTTTGGATGACAGTTCAGCCACCTGACTTCAATGGTGTGCAGATAGATACTACTAAAGTGTGCTTTATATGACAGTTTAGCCATTTGACTTCAATGGTGTGCAGATAGATAATACCAAATTGTGCTTTAAATGACAGTTTAGCCATCTGACTTCAATGGTGTGCAGATAGATAATACCAAAGTGTGCTTTGGATGACAGTTTAGCCACCTGACTTCAATGGTGAGCAGATAGATAATAGCAAAGTGTGCTTTAGATGACAGTTTAGCCATCTGACTTCAATGGTGTGCAAATAATTTAAGACCACATAGTGCTTTTGATGACAGTTTAGGGACCTGACTTCAATGGTGTGCCGATTATTAAACCCCAGGTGTGCGTTGGGTGACAGTTTAGTCATTTGACTTCAATGGTGTGCTGATAGATAATACCAAATTGTGCTTTAGATGACAGTTTAGCCATCTGACCTCAATGGTGTGCACAGAATTTAAGACCATATAGTGCTTTAGATGACAGTTTAGGGACCTGACTTCAATGGTGTGCCGAGTGTTAAACCCCAAGTGTGCTTTGGATGACAGTTTAGTCACCTGACTTCAATGGTGTGCCGAGTGTTAAACCCCATGTGTGCTTTAGATGGCAGTTTAGCCATCTGATTTCAATGGTGTGCAGAGATTTTAAGACCACATAGTGCTTTAGATGACAGTTTAGGGACCTGACTTCAATGGTTTGCCGAGTATTAAACCCCAAGTGTGCTTTGGATGACAGTTTGGTCACCTGACTTCAATGGTGTGTCGAGTGATAAACACCAAGTGTGCTTTGGGTGAGAGTTTAGCCATCTGACTTCAATGGTGTGCCGAGTGTTAAACCCCAAGTGTGCTTTAGATGACAGTTTAGTCATCTGACTTCAATTGTGTGCTGATAGATAATACCAAATTGTGCTTTAGATGACAGTTTAGCCATCTGACTTCAATGTTGTGCAGATAGATAATAACAAAGTGTGCTTTAGGTGACAGCTTAGCCATCTGACTTCAATGGTATGCAGAGAATTTAAGACCATATAGTGCTTTAGATGACAGTTTAGGGACCTGACTTCAATGGCGTGCCGAGTGTTAAACCCCAAGTGTGCTTCGGATGACAGCTTAGTCACCTGACTTCAATGATTTGCCGAGTGTTAAACCCTAAGTGTGCTTTGGATGACAGTTTAGCCATCTGACTTCAATGGTGTGCCGAGTGTTAATCCCCAAGTGTGCATTGGATGACAGTTTAGCCATCTGACTTCAATGGTGTGCTGATAGATAATACCAAGGTGTGCTTTGGATGACAGATTACCCATCTGACTTCAATGGTATGCAGAGAATTTAAGACCATATAGTGCTTTAGATGACAGTTTAGGGACCTGACTTCAATGGTGTGCCGAGTGTTAAACCCCAAGTGTGATTTGGATAACAGTTTAGTCACCTGACTTCAATGGTGTGCCGAGTTTTAAACCCCAAGTTTGCTTTAGATGACAGTTTAGTCATCTGACTTCAATGCTATGCAGAGAATTTAAGACCACATAGTGCTTTAGATGACAGTTTAGGGACCTGACTTCAATGGTGTACCGAGTGTTAAACCCCAAGTGTGATTTGGATGACAGTTTAGTCACCTGACTTCAATGGTGTGCAGATAGATAATACCAAAGTGTGCTTTGGATGACAGTTTAGCCACCTGACTTCAATGGTGAGCAGATAGATAATACCAAAGTGTGCTTTAGATGACAGTTTAGCCATCTGACTTCAATGGTGTGCAGAGAATTTAAGACCGCATAGTGCTTTTGATGACAGTTTAGGGACCTGACTTCAATGGTGTGCCGATTGTTAAACCCAGGTGTGCGTTGGATAACAGTTTAGTTATTTGACTTCAATGGTGTGCTGATAGATAATACCAAATTGTGCTTTAGATGACAGTTCAGCCACCTGACTTCAATGGTGTGCAGAAAGATACTACCAAAGTGTGCTTTAGATGACAGTTTAGCCCTTTGACTTCAATGGTGTGCAGATAGATAATACCCAAGTGTGCTTTGGATGACAGGTTAGCCATCTGTCTTCAATGGTGTGCAGAGAATTTAAGACCACATAGTGCTTTATATGACAGTTTAGGGACCTGACTTCAATGGTGTGCCGAGTATTAAACCCTAAGTTTGCTTTGGATGACAGTTTAATCACCTGACTTCAATGGTGTGCCGAGTGTTAAACCCCAAGTGCGCTTTGGATGACAGATTAGAAATCTGACTTCAACGGTGTGCTGATAGATAATACCTAAGTGTGCTTTAGATGGCAGTTTAGCCATCTGACTTCAATGGTGTGCAGATAGATAATACCAAAGTGTGCTTTAGATGAAAGTGTAGCCATCTGACTTCAATGGTATGCAGAGAATTTAAGATCACATTGTACTTTAGATGACAGTGTAGGGACCTTACTGCAATGATGTACCGAATGTTAAACCCCAAGTGTGCTTTGGATGACAGTTTAGCCATCTGACTTCAATGATTTGCTGATAGATAATACCAAATAGTGCGTTAGATGACAGTTAAGCCATCTGACTTCAATGGTGTGCAGATAATTTAAGACCACATAGTGCTTTAGATGACAGTTTAGGGACCTGACTTCAATGGTGTGCCGAGTGTTAAACCCCAAGTGTGCTTTAGATGACAGCTTAGCAACCTGACTTCAATGGTGTGCAGATAGATAATACCAAAGTGTGCTTTAGATGACAGTTTAGCCATCTGACTTCAATGGTGTGCAGAGAATTTAAGACCACATAGTGCTTTAGATGACAATTTAGGGACCTGATTTCAATGGTGTGCCGAGTGTTAAACCCCAAGTGTGCTTTGCATGACAGTTCAGCCATCTGACTTCAATGGTGTGCTGATAGATAATACCAAATTTTGCTTTAGATGACAGTTTTGCATTTGACTTCAATGGTGTGCAGAGAATTTAAGACCACATAGTGCTTTAGATGACAGTTTAGCAATCTGACTTCAATGGTGTGCTGATAGATAATACCAAAATGTGCTTTAGATGGCAGTTGAGCCATCTGACTTCAATGGGGTGCAGATAATTTAAGATCACACAGTGCTTTTGATGGCAGTTTAGGGACCTGACTTCAATGGTGTGCCGAGTGTTAAATCCCAAGTGTACATTAGATGACAGTTTAGCCACCTGACGTCATTGGTGTGCAGATAGTTCAGACCAGATAGTGATTTAGATGACAGTTTAGCCATCTGACTTCAATGGTGTGCTGATAGATAATACCAAAGTGTGCTTTAGATGAAAGTGTAGCCATCTGACTTCAATGGTATGCAGAGAATTTAAGATCACATTGTACTTTAGATGACAGTGTAGGGACCTTACTGCAATGATGTACCGAATGTTAAACCCCAAGTGTGCTTTGGATGACAGTTTAGCCATCTGACTTCAATGGTTTGCTGATAGATAATACCAAATAGTGCGTAAGATGACAGTTAAGCCATCTGACTTCAATGGTGTGCAGATAATTTAAGACCACATAGTGCTTTAGATGACAGTTTAGGGACCTGACTTCAATGGTGTGCCGAGTGTTAAACCCCAAGTGTGCTTTAGATGACAGCTTAGCAACCTGACTTCAATGGTGTGCAGATAGATAATACCAAAGTGTGCTTTAGATGACAGTTTAGCCATCTGACTTCAATGGTGTGCAGAGAATTTAAGACCACATAGTGCTTTAGATGACAATTTAGGGACCTGATTTCAATGGTGTGCCGAGTGTTAAACCCCAAGTGTGCTTTGCATGACAGTTCAGCCATCTGACTTCAATGGTGTGCTGATAGATAATACCAAATTTTGCTTTAGATGACAGTTTTGCATTTGACTTCAATGGTGTGCAGAGAATTTAAGACCACATAGTGCTTTAGATGACAGTTTAGCAATCTGACTTCAATGGTGTGCTGATAGATAATACCAAAATGTGCTTTAGATGGCAGTTGAGCCATCTGACTTCAATGGGGTGCAGATAATTTAAGATCACACAGTGCTTTTGATGGCAGTTTAGGGACCTGACTTCAATGGTGTGCCGAGTGTTAAATCCCAAGTGTACATTAGATGACAGTTTAGCCACCTGACGTCATTGGTGTGCAGATAGTTCAGACCAGATAGTGATTTAGATGACAGTTTAGCCATCTGACTTCAATGGTGTGCTGATAGATAATACCAAATTGTGCCTTAGATGACAGTTTAGCCATCTGACTTCAATGGTGTGCAGATAATTTAAGACCAAATATTGCTTTAGATGACAGTTTAGGGACCTGACTTCAATGGTGTGCCGAGTGTTGAACCCCAAGTGTGCTTTCGGTGACAGTTTAGCCATCTGACTTCAATGGTATGCTGCTACATAATACCAAAATGTGCTTTAGATGGCAGTTTAGCCATCTGACTTCAATGGTGTGCAGAGAATTTAAGACCACACATTGCTTTAGATGGCAGCTTAGGGACCTGACTTCAATGGTGTGCCGAGTGTTAAACACAAGTGTGCTTTAGATGACAGTTGAGCCACCTGACGTCATTGGTGTGCAGATAGTTAAGACCACATACTGCGTTTGATGACAGTTTAGCCACCTGACTTCATTGGTGTACTGATAGATAATACCAAATTGTGCCTTATATGACAGTTTAGCCATCTGACTTCAATGGTGTGCAGATAACTTAAGACCACTTAGTGCTTTAGATGATAGTTTAGGGACCTGACTTCAATGGTGTGCCGAGTGTTAAACCCCAAGTGTGCTTTGGATGTCAGTTTAGCAATCTGACTTCAATGGTGTGCTGATATATAATACCAAATTGTGCTTTAGATGACAGTTTAGCTATCTGACTTCAATCGTGTGCAGAGAATTTAAGACCACATAGTGCTTTAGATGACAATTTAGGGACCTGACTTCAATGGTGTGCCGAATGTTAAACCCCAAGTTTACTTTGGATGACAGTTTAGCCATCTGACTTCAATGATGTGCAGATAATTTAAGACCACATAGTGATTTAGACGACAGTTTAGGGACCTGACTTCAATGGTGTGCCGAGTGTTAAACCCCAAGTGTGCTTGGGATGACAGTTTAGGGACCTAACTACAGTGGTGTGCCGAGTGTTAAACCCCAAGTGTGCTTTGGATGACAGCTTAGCCATCTGACTTCAATGGTGTGCAGAGAATTTAAGACCACATAGTGCTTTAGATGACAGTTTAGGGACCTGACTTCAATGGTGTGCAGAGTGTTAAACCCCAAGTGTGCTTTGGATGACAGTTTAACCATCTGACTTCAATGGTGTGCTGATAGATAATACCAAAGTGTGCATTAGATGACAGTTTAGCCATCTGACTTCAATGGTGTGCAGAGAATTTAAGATCACATAGTGCTTTAGATGACAGTTTAGGGACCTAACTTCAATGATGTGCAGAGTGCTAAAACCCAGGTGTGCTTTGGATGACAGATTTGCCACCGTACGTCATTGATCTGCAGATAGTTATGACCACATAGTGCTTTAGATGACAGTTTAGCCATCTGACTTCAATGGTGTGCAGAGAATTTAAGACCATATAGTACTTTAGATGACAGTTTAGTGACCTGACTTCAATGGTGTGCCGAGTATTAAACCCCAAGTGTGCTTTGGATGACAGTTTAGCCATCTGACTTCAATGGTGTGCTGATATGTAATACAAAATTGTGCCTTAGATGGCAGTTTAGCCATCTGACTTCAATGGTGTGCAGAGAATTTAAGATCACATAGTGCTTTAGATGACAGTTTAGGGACCTGACTTCAATGGTGTGCCGAGTGTTGAACCCCAAGTGTGCTTTCGGTGACAGTTTAGCCATCTGACTTCAATGGTATGCTGCTACATAATACCAAAATGTGCTTTAGATGGCAGTTTAGCCATCTGACTTCAATGGTGTGCAGAGAATTTAAGACCACACATTGCTTTAGATGGCAGCTTAGGGACCTGACTTCAATGGTGTGCCGAGTGTTAAACACAAGTGTGCTTTAGATGACAGTTGAGCCACCTGACGTCATTGGTGTGCAGATAGTTAAGACCACATACTGCGTTTGATGACAGTTTAGCCACCTGACTTCATTGGTGTACTGATAGATAATACCAAATTGTGCCTTATATGACAGTTTAGCCATCTGACTTCAATGGTGTGCAGATAACTTAAGACCACTTAGTGCTTTAGATGATAGTTTAGGGACCTGACTTCAATGGTGTGCCGAGTGTTAAACCCCAAGTGTGCTTTGGATGTCAGTTTAGCAATCTGACTTCAATGGTGTGCTGATATATAATACCAAATTGTGCTTTAGATGACAGTTTAGCTATCTGACTTCAATCGTGTGCAGAGAATTTAAGACCACATAGTGCTTTAGATGACAATTTAGGGACCTGACTTCAATGGTGTGCCGAATGTTAAACCCCAAGTTTACTTTGGATGACAGTTTAGCCATCTGACTTCAATGATGTGCAGATAATTTAAGACCACATAGTGATTTAGACGACAGTTTAGGGACCTGACTTCAATGGTGTGCCGAGTGTTAAACCCCAAGTGTGCTTGGGATGACAGTTTAGGGACCTAACTACAGTGGTGTGCCGAGTGTTAAACCCCAAGTGTGCTTTGGATGACAGCTTAGCCATCTGACTTCAATGGTGTGCAGAGAATTTAAGACCACATAGTGCTTTAGATGACAGTTTAGGGACCTGACTTCAATGGTGTGCAGAGTGTTAAACCCCAAGTGTGCTTTGGATGACTGTTTAACCATCTGACTTCAATGGTGTGCTGATAGATAATACCAAAGTGTGCATTAGATGACAGTTTAGCCATCTGACTTCAATGGTGTGCAGAGAATTTAAGATCACATAGTGCTTTAGATGACAGTTTAGGGACCTAACTTCAATGATGTGCAGAGTGCTAAAACCCAGGTGTGCTTTGGATGACAGATTTGCCACCGTACGTCATTGATCTGCAGATAGTTATGACCACATAGTGCTTTAGATGACAGTTTAGCCATCTGACTTCAATGGTGTGCAGAGAATTTAAGACCATATAGTACTTTAGATGACAGTTTAGTGACCTGACTTCAATGGTGTGCCGAGTATTAAACCCCAAGTGTGCTTTGGATGACAGTTTAGCCATCTGACTTCAATGGTGTGCTGATATGTAATACAAAATTGTGCCTTAGATGGCAGTTTAGCCATCTGACTTCAATGGTGTGCAGAGAATTTAAGATCACATAGTGCTTTAGATGACAGTTTAGGGACCTGACTTCAATGGTGTGCAGAGTGTTAAACCCCAAGTGTGCTTTGGATGACAGTTTAACCATCTGACTTCAATGGTGTGCTGATAGATAATACCAAAGTGTGCGTTAGATGACAGTTTAGCCATCTGACTTCAATGGTGTGCAAATAATTTAAGACCACATAGTGCTTTATATGACAGTTTAGCAATCTGACTTCAATGGTGTGCCGAATGTTAAACCCCACGTGTGCTTTGGATGAGAGTTTAGCCATCTGACTTCAATGGTGTGCTGATAGATAATACCAAATTGTTCTTTATATGACAGTTTAGCCATCTGACTTCAATGGTGTGCAGATAACTTAAGACCACATAAAGCTTTAGATGACAGTTTAGGGACCTTACTTCAATGGTGTGCTGAGTATTGAACCCCAAGTCTGCTTTGGATGACAGATTATCCCATCTGACTTCAATGGTGTGCTGGTACATAATACCAAAGTGTGCCTTAGATGACAGTTTAGCCATCTGACTTCAATGGTGTGCTGATAGATAATACCAAAATGTGCTTTAGATGGCAGTTGAGCCATCTGACTTCAATGGTGTGCAGAGAATTTAAGAACACACAATGCTTTAGATGGCAGATTAGGGAGCTGACTTCAATGGTGTGCCGAGAGTTAAACCCCAAGATGTGCTTTAGATGACAGTTTAGCCACCTGACGTCATTGGTGTGCAGATAGTTAAGACCACATAGTGCTTTAGATGACAGTTTAGCCATCTGTCTTCAATGGTGTGCTGATAGATAATACCAAATTGTGCCTTAGATGACAGTTTAGCCATCTGAATTCAATGGTGTGCAGATAATTTAAGACCAAATAGTGCTCTATATGACAGATTAGGGACCTGACTTCAATGGTGTGCCGAGTGTTAAACCCCCAGTGTGCTTTGGGTGACAGTTTAGCCATCTGCCTTCAATGGTGTACTGATAGATAATACCAAAATGTGCTTTAGATGGCAGTTTAGCCATCTGACTTCAATGGTGTGCAGAGAATTTAAGACCACACAGTGCTTTAGATGGCAGTTTAGGGACCTGACCTCAATGGTTTGCCGAGTGTTATACCCAAGTGTGCTTTAGATGTCAGTTTAGCCACCTGACGTCATTGGTGTGCAGATAGTTAAGACCACATAGTGCGTTAGATGACAGTTTTGCCATCTGACTTCAACGGTGTGCTGATAGATAGTACCAAATTGTGCCTTAGGTGACAGTTTAGCCATCTGACTTCAATGGTGTGCAGATAATTTAAGACCACATAGTGCTTTAGATGACAGTTTAGGGACCTGACTTCAATGGTGTGCCGAGTGTTAAACCCCAAGTGTGCTTTGGATGACAGTTTAACCATCTGACTTCAATGGTGTGCTGATAGATAATACCAAAGTGTGCATTAGATGACAGTTTAGCCATCTGACTTCAATGGTGTGCAGAGAATTTAAGATCACATAGTGCTTTAGATGACAGTTTAGGGACCTAACTTCAATGATGTGCAGAGTGCTAAAACCCAGGTGTGCTTTGGATGACAGATTTGCCACCGTACGTCATTGATCTGCAGATAGTTAAGACCACATAGTGCTTTAGATGACAGTTTAGCCATCTGACTTCAATGGTGTGCAGAGAATTTAAGACCATATAGTACTTTAGATGACAGTTTAGTGACCTGACTTCAATGGTGTGCCGAGTGTTAAACCCCAATTGTGCTTTGGATGACAGTTTAGCCATCTGACTTCAATGGTGTGCTGATATGTAATACAACATTGTGCCTTAGATGGCAGTTTAGCCATCTGACTTCAATGGTGTGCAGAGAATTTAAGATCACATAGTGCTTTAGATGACAGTTTAGGGACCTGACTTCAATGGTGTGCAGAGTGTTAAACCCCAAGTGTGCTTTGGATGACAGTTTAACCATCTGACTTCAATGGTGTGCTGATAGATAATACCAAAGTGTGCGTTAGATGACAGTTTAGCCATCTGACTTCAATGGTGTGCAAATAATTTAAGACCACATAGTGCTTTATATGACAGTTTAGCAATCTGACTTCAATGGTGTGCCGAATGTTAAACCCCACGTGTGCTTTGGATGAGAGTTTAGCCATCTGACTTCAATGGTGTGCTGATAGATAATACCAAATTGTTCTTTAGATGACAGTTTAGCCATCTGACTTCAATGGTGTGCAGATAACTTAAGACCACATAAAGCTTTAGATGACAGTTTAGGGACCTTACTTCAATGGTGTGCTGAGTGTTGAACCCCAAGTCTGCTTTGGATGACAGATTATCCCATCTGACTTCAATGGTGTGCTGGTACATAATACCAAAGTGTGCCTTAGATGACAGTTTAGCCATCTGACTTCAATGGTGTGCTGATAGATAATACCAAAATGTGCTTTAGATGGCAGTTGAGCCATCTGACTTCAATGGTGTGCAGAGAATTTAAGAACACACAATGCTTTAGATGGCAGATTAGGGAGCTGACTTCAATGGTGTGCCGAGAGTTAAACCCCAAGATGTGCTTTAGATGACAGTTTAGCCACCTGACGTCATTGGTGTGCAGATAGTTAAGACCACATAGTGCTTTAGATGACAGTTTTGCCATCTGACTTCAATGGTGTGCTGATAGATAATACCAAATTGTGCCTTAGATGACAGTTTAGCCATCTGAATTCAATGGTGTGCAGATAATTTAAGACCAAATAGTGCTCTATATGACAGATTAGGGACCTGACTTCAATGGTGTGCCGAGTGTTAAACCCCCAGTGTGCTTTGGGTGACAGTTTAGCCATCTGCCTTCAATGGTGTACTGATAGATAATACCAAAATGTGCTTTAGATGGCAGTTTAGCCATCTGACTTCAATGGTGTGCAGAGAATTTAAGACCACACAGTGCTTTAGATGGCAGTTTAGGGACCTGACCTCAATGGTTTGCCGAGTGTTATACCCAAGTGTGCTTTAGATGTCAGTTTAGCCACCTGACGTCATTGGTGTGCAGATAGTTAAGACCACATAGTGCGTTAGATGACAGTTTTGCCATCTGACTTCAACGGTGTGCTGATAGATAGTACCAAATTGTGCCTTAGGTGACAGTTTAGCCATCTGACTTCAATGGTGTGCAGATAATTTAAGACCACATAGTGCTTTAGATGACAGTTTAGGGACCTGACTTCAATGGTGTGCCGAGTGTTAAACCCCAAGTGTGCTTTGGATGACAGTTTAGCAATCTGACTTCAATGGTGTGCTGATATATAATACCAAATTGTGCTTTAGATGACAGTTTAGCTATCTGACTTCAATGGTGTGCAGAGAATTTAAGACCACATAGTGCTATAGATGACAATTTAGGAAGCTGACTTCAATGGAGTGCCGAGTGTTAAACCCCAAGATGTGCTTTAGATGACAGTTTAGCCACCTGACGTCATTGATGTGCAGATAGTTAAGACCACATAGTGCTTTAGATGACAGTTTAGCTATCTGACTTCAATGGTGTGCAGATAATTTAAGACCACATAGTGCTTTAGATGACAGTTTAGGGACCCGACTTCAATGGTGTGCCGAGTGTTAAACCCCAAGTGTGCTTTGGATGACAATTTAACCATCTGACTTCAATGGTGTGCCGAGTGTTAAACCCCAAGTGCGCTTTGGATGACAGATTTGCCACCGTACGTCATTGGTGTGCAGATAGTTAAGACCACATAGTGCTTTAGATGACAGTTTAGCCATCTGATTTCAATGGTGTGCAGATAATTTAAGACCACATAGTGCTTTAGATGACAGCTTAGGGACCTGGCTTCAATGGTGTGCCGAGTTTTATACCCCAAGTGTGCTTTGGATGACAGATTAGTCACCATACTTCAATGGTGTGCCGAGTGTTAAACCCCAAGTGTGCTTTGGATGACGGTTTAACCGTATGACTTCAATGGTGTACTGATAGATAATACCAAATTGTGCTTTAGATGGCAGTTTAGCCATCTGACGTCAATGGTGTGCAGAGAATTTAAGACCACATAGTTCCTTAGATGACAGTTTAGGGACCTGACTTCAATGGTGTGCCGAGTGTTAAACCCCAAGTGTGCTTTGGATGACAGTTTATCCCATCTTACTTCAATGGTGTGCTGATAGATAATGCCAAGGTGTGCTTTAGATGACAGTTTAGCCATCTGACTTCAATGGTGTGCAGATAGATAATACCAAAGTGTGCTTTAGATGACAGTTTAGCCATCTGACTTCAATGGTGTGCAGAGAATGTAAGACCACATAGAGCTTTAGATGACAGTTTAGAGACCTGACTTCAATGGTGTGCCGAGTGTTAACCACCAAGTGTGCTTTAGATGACAGATTAATAACCAGACTTCAATGGTGTGCCGAGTGTTAAACCCCAAGTGTGCTTTGGATGACAATTTAACCATCTGACTTCAATGGTGTGCCGAGTGTTAAACCCCAAGTGTGCTTTGGATGACAGTTTAGCTATCTGACTTCAATGGTGTGCTGATAGATAATACCAAAGTGTGCTTTGGATGACAGTTTATCTTCCTGACTTCAATGGTGTGCACATAGATAATACTAAAGTGTGCTTTAGATGACAGTTTAGCCATCTGACTTCAATGGTGTGCAGAGAATTTAAGACCACATAGTGCTTTAGATGACAGTTTAGGGACCTGACTTCCATGGTGTGCCGAGTTTTATACCCCAAGTGTGCTTTGCATGACATATTAGTCACCATACTTCAATGGTGTGCCGAGTGTTAAACCACAAGGGTGCTTTGGATGACAGTTTAACCATCTGACTTCAATGATATATCGAGTGTTTAACCCCAAGTGTGCGTTGGATGACAGTTTAGCCATCTGACTTCAATGGTGTACTGATAGAAATTACCAAATTGTGCTTTAGATGACAGTTTAGCCATCTGACTTCAATGGTGAGCTGATGGGCAATACCAAATTGTGCTTTAGATGACAGTTTAGCCATCTGACTTCAATGGTGAGCTGATGGGCAATACCAAATTGTGCTTTAGATGACAGTTTAGTCATCTGACTTAAATGGTGTGCAGAGAATTTATGATCAAATAGTGCTTTAGATGACAGTTTAGGGACGCATAACGCAACATGAAAAAGAAAAAGTAGAGGAAACACCTCGTCAACTACTACTGCCCAAATGACAATGCCCTTGCCCTTGACACTATTGGAGTTTCAAACAGTCGATGCATGGTTGTTGGTGACTTCAATAGTCATTCCCAGAGTTGGGGATATGCACAGTCTGATAGGCGTGGGGATGAAGTGGAGGACTGGCAGGATGAGCACAACTTGATTCTCGTCAACCAGCCCTATGATGTACCAACCTTCTACTCTAGGCGATGGCACACTACTACCTCTCCAGATCTAGCATTCTGCACAGAGGACATCCAGAAAGGTACGGTTAGAGAAGTTGGCGATCAACTTGGTGGAAGTGACCACAAACCAGTGTTCCTCACACTCAGCAGTGAGGTGATACAGACAGACCATCCCTACCCTAGATGGAACTACAAGAAAGCAAAGTGGAGTCTCTATGCTATTCGGTCCAATTCTCTTACTCGAGGCATACAGGTACAAGGAAGAGATGTTAACAACGTGGTGAAAGAGTTCAACAGCTGCATACTCAAAGCTGCCCATGAAACCATACCTAGAGGTGCGAGAAGAGAATACATGCCCTACTGGACCAATCAGTTGCAGACCCTCCAAGATGAACTCACTGAAGCAAGGAACAGGGCAGAAGAACAGCCATCACAAGAAAACCATGAACAACTTCAGAAAGCAAAGGCACAGTTTCAAAAGTCTAAACTGGAAGTTACACGACGAAGTTGGAGGGAGAAAACTGCTGCCCTGAACCTTGAGAAGGACGGGAGGAAGTTGTGGAGGCTCACGAAACAGCTAAATGATGAAGAAAATAACAGACAGAAAATCACGTTGGATGAGGATGGGAAACTGTTGACCGGCAAAGAGACTGCAGACTGTCTCGCCAAAGCCTCCAGAAAGAGGGCAACATCAAAGTCACACGCCAACAGCAAAGAGAGGCACGGAAAGAACAGAAGGATAGAAGTAAAACGCATACGGAACAAGACTCCATGAAACTTCCACTTACATACCAGGAACTGTACACAGCGCTCAGACAACTGAAAAAGAGGAAGTCACCTGGACCAGATGGAATCTCCAATGAGATGCTAACTCATCTTGGATGCTCAGCCATGCTGAAACGTCTTGACATCTTCAATCTTAGCTGGGAAGAAGGCATAGTTCCGCAGATCTGGAAGGAAGCCAACGTTATCCCAATCTACAAAAACGGCAAGGATAGAAAGAAAGCTTCCAGCTATCGCCCTATTAGTCTCACTAGCTGTGTGGTCAAGACAATGGAGAGGGTAGTTAACAAGAGACTCATGTGGTACCTTGAGACAGAAAACCTCCTATCCAAGGAACAAGCAGGATTCCGACAGTTCAGATGCACAGAGGACCAGGCAACATACCTCGCTCATGAAGTTGAGGATGCATTCCAAGGCCAGAAGGTAGTTTTTGCAACCTGGATAGACCTCCAGAAGGTTTTTGACAAAGTCTGGACTGATGGGCTGCTGGTCAAGATGCAACGATGCGGAATTGCCGACAAGATGCTCCGATGGACCAAATCCTTCCTACACAATCGCAGAGCCAGAGTACTTGTTGACAACCAGAAGAGCAAGAAATTCCTCATCCGACATGGTGTTCCTCAAGGAGGAGTGATCTCGCCTACGCTGTTCCTCATCTTCGTCGATGACTTGCTTGCAGAGCTGCCACATGGTATCAAAGCAGCACTCTATGCTGACGACTTGGTCATGTGGTGTGTTGAAGAATATGCAACGACTGCCACATACAGAATGCAGATGGCCGCAGACAAGCTCACAGCATGGGCAGAAGACTGGTGCATCTCTATAAATAAGGAGAAGTCGTCAACCACACTCTTCACACTTTCCACCAAACAGAAAGCTGGAACCATCAAAGTCGGTGGAACTGCCTTGAAGACGGACAACGAGCCAACATACTTGGGGGTGACATTTGACAGATGGCAGACATGGAAGCCACATATCCAGAAAGCAGAGGCCAAAGCCAAGTGCAAGCTTGCAATCCTTCGGAAGCTTTCTGGCACCACATGGGGTGCCAATGATCACATCCTGAAGACTATATACCAAGGTGTGGTCAGGCCTCACCTGGAATATGGATCCACCGCCTGGACATCATCAGCCAAGACCAACCAACAGACACTCGACAAGGTTCAGAACAAGGCTCTCAGGCTGATCACAGGTGCAATGAAGAGCACTCCAATCAAAGCCATGGAGAAAATTACTTCCATCCAGCCACTGCAAGAACGTCGCGACACAAGAATTCTTCTACAGACAGAGAAGTTTCGATGTCAGGAAGAACAACCGATGAAGAAGAGAGTTGAGGCACTAACGAAGAATCGTCTAAAGCGAAGCAGTTTCATCCACAAGTCCAAGAAGCTTGCTCGAAAGCACACCAGCCATCTCCCAGCCAAGACATTGCCTCCAACGCCATTTCTATCCAAGCCATGGTTGACTAGCGATGAATCCAAGGTTACCATCTGCAGTACAATCCCATACATGACATACAGAGATAGACAACATGATGACGTCAAACGTGCCCTCACACTAGCACACATCGACAAGAGTTATCCTGGAGAAGCATGGCTACAAGTCTACACAGATGGTTCAGCCACAAGAGCAGTAGCAAACGGAGGAGCAGGCGTGTATGTCCGACACCCAGATGGACACACACAGTCAGTTGCTCTACCTACTGGAGTACACTGCAGCAACTATGGGACAGAAGTACAGGCCCTTGAAACAGCAGCATCTCTAGTACACAACACTGTAGAGTGTGCCCAGGTTGTCTTCCTGACTGATGCGCTCTCAGTTCTGGATGCCCTGTCTAACAACAAAGAACCCCACCTGATGGAAGACCTTCGAACAGTCAGCGTATCTAAAAGAACTGTCCTCCAGTGGGTACCTGCACACATAGGCATTCCTGGCAATGAAGCCGCTGACCAGCTTGCCAAGCAAGGTTCTACCGAGAGGCAACCAGACAAAGATTTGACTTACAAAGAGAAATGCACCATAATCAAATCTGCATCAAAGCCAACAGTCGAGAAGAATGACTACCACCTTCTCACCAGACAGGAGCAAGTCACGATATTCCGGCTTAGAACAGGGCATAACCGCCTGAACTTCCATATGTGTCGGAAGCTTGGACTAGCTCCATCAACTGCCTGCAGCTGCAATGTAGGGGACCAGACTGCAGAACACATCCTCCAGGATTGTCCCAATCTTCATGGGCTGAGGAAAACAACCTGGCCAACAGATACTTCTCTCCAGACGAAGTTACATGTCTGCCGGGAGGATCTGAGGAGGACGGCCCATTTCGTGTTTGCTGCCGGCTTGTCCATGTGATTCGCGAACGACAAGAAAAAGGAAGAAGAAGACAGTTTAGGGACCTGACTTCAATGGTGTGCCGAGTGTTAAACCCCAAGTGGGCTTTAGATGACAGTTTATCCCATCTGATTTCAATGGTGTGCTGATAGATAATACCAAAGTGTGCTTTAGATGACAGTTTAGCCATTTGACTTCAATTGTGTGCAGAGAATTTAAGACCACATAGTGCTTTAGATGACAGTTTAGGGACCTGACTTCAATGGTGTGCAGAGTGTTAAACACCAAGTGTGCTTTGGATGACAGTTTAGCCATCTGACTTCAATGGTGTGCTGATAGATAATACCAAAGTGTGCTTTAGATGACAGTTAAGCCATCTGACTGCAATGGTGTGCAGAGAATTTAAGACTACATAGTGCTTTAGATGACAGATTAGGAACCTGACTTCAATGGTGTGCCGAGTATTAAAATCCGTGCGTGCTTTAGATGACAGTTTAGCCACCTGACTTCAATGGTGTGCTGATAGATACAAAGAAATTGTGCTTTAGATGACAGTTTAGCCATCTGACTTCAATTGTGTGCAGAGAATTTAAGAACACATAATGCTTTAGATGACAGTTTAGGGACCTGACTTCAATGGTGTGCCGAGTGTTAAACCCCAAGTGTGCTTTGGAAGACAGATTAGTCACCTGACTTCAATGGTGTGCCGAGTGTTAAACACCAAGTGTGCTTTAGATGACAGTTTAGCCATCTGACTTCAATGGTGTGCTGATAGATAATACCAAATTGTGCTTTAGATGACAGTTTAGCCATCTGACGTCAATGGTGTGCAGAGAATTTAAGACCACATAGTGCTTTAGATGATAGTTTAGGGACCTGACTTCAATGCTGTGCCGAGAGTTAAACCCCAAGTGTGCTTTAGATGACAGTTTAGACTTCTGACTTCAATGGTGTGCTGACAGATAATACCAAAGTGTGCTTTAGATGACAGTTAAGCCATCTGACTGCAATGGTGTGCAGAGAATTTAAGACTACATATTGCTTTAGATGACAGTTTAGGAACCTGACTTCAATGGTGTGCCGAGTTTTAAACCCCAAGTGTGCTTTGGATGGCAGTTCAGCCATCTGACTTCAATGGTGTGCTGATGGATAACATCAAATTGTGCTTTAGATGACAGTTTAGCATCTGACTTCAATGGTGTGCAGAGAATTTAAGACCACATAGTGCTTTAGACGACAATTTAGCAATCTGATTTCAATAGTGTGATGATAGATACTACCAAATTGTGCTTTAGATGACAGTTTAGCCATCTGACCTCAATGGTGTGCAGAGAATTTAAGACCACATAGTGCTTTAGATGACAGTTTAGGGACCTGACTTCAATGGTGTGCCGAGTATTAAAATCCGTGCGTGCTTTAGATGACAGTTTAGCCACCTGATGTCATTGGAGTGCAGATAGTTAAGACCACTTAGTGCTTTAGATGACAGTTTAGCCATCTGACTTCAATGGTGTGCTGATGGATACAAACAAATTGTGCTTTAGATGACAGTTTAGCCATTTGACTTCAATGGTGTGCAGAGAATTTAAGACCACATAATGCTTTAGATGACAGTTTAGGGACCTGACTTCTATGGTGTGCCGAGTGTTAAACCCCAAGTGTGCTTTGGATGACAGATTAGTCACCTGACTTCAATGGTGTGCCGAGTCTTAATCCCCAAGTGTGCTTTGGATGACAGATTAGTCACCTGACTTCAATGGTGTGCCGAGTGTTAAACACCAAGTGTGCTTTGGATGACAGTTTAGCCATCTGACTTCAATGGTGTGCAGATAGATAATACCAAATTGTGCTTTAGATGACAGTTTAGCCATCTGACGTCAATGGTGTGCAGAGAATTTAAGACCACATAGTGCTTTAGATGATAGTTTAGGGACCTGACTTCAATGCTGTGCCGAGAGTTAAACCCCAAGTGTGCTTTAGATGACAGTTTAGACTTCTGACTTCAATGGTGTGCTGACAGATAATACCATAGTGTGCTTTAGATGACAGTTAAGCCATCTGACTGCAATGGTGTGCAGAGAATTTAAGACTACATAGTGCTTTAGATGACAGTTTAGGAACCTGACTTCAATGGTGTGCCGAGTTTTAAACCCCAAGTGTGCTTTGGATGGCAGTTCAGCCATCTGACTTCAATGGTGTGCTGATAGATAATACCAAATTGTGCTTTAGATGACAGTTTAGCATCTGACTTCAATGGTGTGCAGAGAATTTAAGACCACATAGTGCTTTAGACGACAATTTAGCAATCTGAGTTCAATAGTGTGATGATAGATACTACCAAATTGTGCTTTAGATGACAGTTTAGCCATCTGACCTCAATGGTGTGCAGAGAATTTTAGACCACATAGTGCTCTAGATGACAGTTTAAGGACCTGACTTCAATGGTGTGCCGAGTATTAAAATCCGTGCGTGCTTTAGATGACAGTTTAGCCACCTGATGTCATTGGAGTGCAGATAGTTAAGACCACTTAGTGCTTTAGATGACAGTTTAGCCATCTGACTTCAATGGTGTGCTGATAGATACAAACAAATTGTGATTTAGATGACAGTTTAGCCATCTGACTTCAATGGTGTGCAGAGAATTTAAGACCACATAATGCTTTAGATGACAGTTTAGGGACCTGACTTCAATGGTGTGCCGAGTCTAAACCCCAAGTGTGCTTTGGATGACAGATTAGTCACCTGACTTCAATGGTGTGCCTAGTGTTAAACACCAAGTGTGCTTTGGATGACAGTTTAGCCATCTGACTTCGATGGTGTGCAGATAGATAATACCAAATTGTGCATTAGATGACAGTTTAGCCATCTGACTTCAATGGAGTGCTGATAGATAATACCAAATTGTGCTTTAGATGACAGTTTAGCCATCTGACGTCAATGGTGTGCAGAGAATTTAAGACCACATAGTGCTTTAGATGACAGTTTAGGGACCTGACTTCAATGCTGTGCCGAGTGTTAAACCCCAAGTGTGCTTTAGATGGCAGTTTAGACTTCTGACTTCAATGGTGTGCTGACATATAATACCAAAGTGTGCTTTAGATGACAGTTAAGCCATCTGACTGCAATGGTGTGCAGAGAATTTAAGACTACATAGTGCTTTAGATGACAGTTTAGGAACCTGACTTCAATGGTGTGCCGAGTTTTAAACCCCAAGTGTGCTTTGGATGGCAGTTCAGCCATCTGACTTCAATGGTGTGCTGATAGATAATACCAAATTGTGCTTTAGATGACAGTTTAGCATCTGACTTCAATGGTGTGCAGAGAATTTAAGACCACATAGTGCTTTAGACGATAATTTAGCAATCTGATTTCAATAGTGTGATGATAGATACTACCAAATTGTGCTTTGGATGACAGTTTAGCCATCTGACCTCAATGGTGTGCAGAGAATTTAAGACCACATAGTTCTTTAGATGACAGTTTAGCCATCTTACTTCAATGGTGTGCTGATAGATACAAACAAATTGTGCTTTAGATGACAGTTTAGCCATCTGACTTTAATGGTGTGCAGAGAATTTAAGACCACATAGTGCTTTAGATGTCAGGTTAGGGACCTAACTTCAATGGTTTGCCGAGTGTTGAACCACAAGTGTGCTTTGGATGACAGATTAGTCACCTAACTTCAATGGTGTGCCGAGGCTTAAACCCCAAGTGTGCTTTGGATGACAGTTTAGCCATCTGACTTCAATGGTGCGCAGATAGATAATACCAAATTGTGCTTTAGATGACAGTTTAGCCATCTGACTTCAATGGTGTGCTGATAGATAATACCAAATTGTGCTTTAGATGACAGTTTAGCCATCTGACTTTAATGGTGTGCAGAGAATTTAAGACCACATAGTGCTTTAGATGACAGGTTAGGGACCTAACTTCAATGGTTTGCCGAGTGTTGAACCCCAAGTGTGCTTTGGTTGACAGTTTAACCATCTGACTTCAATGGTGTGCTGATAGATAATATCAAATTGGGCTTTAGATGGCAGTTTAGCCATCTGACTTCAATGGTGTGCAGAGAATTTAAGACCACATAGTGCTTTAGATGACAGTTTAGGGACATGACTTCAATGATGTGCCGAGGTTTATAACCCAAGTGTGCTTTAGATGACAGTTTAGCCACCTGACGTCATTGGTGTGCAGATAGTTAAGACCACATAGTGCTTTAGATGACAGTTTAGCCATCTGACTTCAACGGTGTGCAGATAGATAATACCAAATTGTGATTTAGATGACAGTTTAGCCATCTGACTTCAATGGTGTGCTGATAGATAATATCAAATTGGGCTTTAGATGGCAGTTTAGACATCTGACTTCAATGGTGTACAGAGAATTTAAGACCACATAGTGCTTTAGATGACAGTTTAGGGACCTGACTTCAATGGTGTGCCGAGTGTTAAACCCCAAGTGTGCTTTGGGTGACAGTTTAGTCACCTGACTTCAATGGTGTGCCGAGTGTTAAACCCCAAGTGTGCTTTGGATGACAGTTTAGTCATCTGACTTCAATGGTGTGCCGAGTGTTAAACCCCAAGTGTGCTTTGGATGACAGTTTAGTTACCTGACTTCAATGGATTGCCGAGTGTTAAACCCCAAGTGTGCTTTGGATGACAGATTAGTCACCTGACTTCAATGGTGTGCCGAGTCTTAAACACCAAGTGTGCTTTGGATGACAGATTAGTCACCTGACTTCAATGGTGTGCCGAGTGTTAAACCCCAATTGTGCTTTGGATGACAGTTTAGTCATCTGACTTCAATGGTGTGCCGAGTGTTAAACCCCAAGTGTGCTTTGGATGACAGTTTTGTTACCTGACTTCAATGGATTGCCGAGTGTTAAACCACAAGTGTGCTTTGGATGACAGTTTAGCCATCTGACTTCAATGGTGCGCAGATAGATAATACCAAATTGTGCTTTAGATGACAGTTTAGCCATCTGACTTTAATGGTGTGCAGAGAATTTAAGACCACATAGTGCTTTAGATGACAGGTTAGGGACCTAACTTCAATGGTTTGCCGAGTGTTGAACCCCAAGTGTGCTTTGGTTGACAGTTTAACCATCTGACTTCAATGGTGTGCTGATAGATAATACCAAAGTGTGCTTTAGATGACAGTTAAGCCATCTGACTGCAATGGTGTGCAGAGAATTTAAGACTACATAGTGCTTTAGATGACAGATTAGGAACCTGACTTCAATGGTGTGCCGAGTATTAAAATCCGTGCGTGCTTTAGATGACAGTTTAGCCACCTGACTTCAATGGTGTGCTGATAGATACAAAGAAATTGTGCTTTAGATGACAGTTTAGCCATCTGACTTCAATTGTGTGCAGAGAATTTAAGAACACATAATGCTTTAGATGACAGTTTAGGGACCTGACTTCAATGGTGTGCCGAGTGTTAAACCCCAAGTGTGCTTTGGAAGACAGATTAGTCACCTGACTTCAATGGTGTGCCGAGTGTTAAACACCAAGTGTGCTTTGGATGACAGTTTAGCCATCTGACTTCAATGGTGTGCAGATAGATAATACCAAATTGTGCTTTAGATGACAGTTTAGCCATCTGACGTCAATGGTGTGCAGAGAATTAACCACATAGTGCTTTAGATGATAGTTTAGGGACCTGACTTCAATGCTGTGCCGAGAGTTAAACCCCAAGTGTGCTTTAGATGACAGTTTAGACTTCTGACTTCAATGGTGTGCTGACAGATAATACCAAAGTGTGCTTTAGATGACAGTTAAGCCATCTGACTGCAATGGTGTGCAGAGAATTTAAGACTACATAGTGCTTTAGATGACAGTTTAGGAACCTGACTTCAATGGTGTGCCGAGTTTTAAACCCCAAGTGTGCTTTGGATGGCAGTTGGATGACAGTTTAGCCATCTGACTTCAATGGTGTGCTGATAGATAATACTAAATTGTGCTTTAGATGACAGTTTAGCCATCAGACTTCAATGGTGTGCAGAGAATTTAAGACCACATAGTGCTTTAGATGACAATTTAGCATCTGATTTCAATGGTGTGCAGAGAATTTAAGACCACATAGTGCTTTAGACGACAGTTTAGCCATCTGACTTCAATAGTGTGCTGATAGATACTACTAAATTCTGCTTTAGATGACAGTTTAGCCATCAGACTTCAATGGTGTGCAGAGAATTTAAGACCACATAGTGCTTTAGATGACAATTTAGCATCTGATTTCAATGGTGTGCAGAGAATTTAAGACCACATAGTGCTTTAGACGACAGTTTAGCCATCTGACTTCAATAGTGTGCTGATAGATACTACTAAATTCTGCTTTAGATGACAGTTTAGCCATCAGACTTCAATGGTGTGCAGAGAATTTAAGACCACATAGTGCTTTAGATGACAGTTTAGGGACCTGACTGCAATGTTGTGCAGAGTGTTAAACCCCAAGTGTGCTTTGGATGACAGTTTAGTCACCTGACTTCAATGGTGTGCCGAGTGTTAAACCCCAAGTGTGCTTTGGATGACAGTTTAGTCACCTGACTTCAATGGTGTGCCGAGTGTTAAACCCCAAGTGTGCTTTGGATGACAGTTTAGCCATCTGACTTCAATGGTGTGTCGAGTGTTAACCTCCAAGTGTGCTCCAGATGACAGTTTAGCCATCTAACTTCAATGGTGTGCTGATAGATAATACCAAATTGTGCTTTAGATGACAGTTTAGTCATCTGACTTCAATGGTGTGCAGAGAATTTAAGACCACATAGTGCGTTAGACGACAGATTAGCCATCTGACTTCAATAGTGTGCCGAGTGTTAAACCACAAGTGTGCTTTGGATGACAGTTTATGGACCTGACTTCAATGGTGTTCCGAGTGTTAAACCACAAGTGTGCTTTGGATGACAGTTTAGCCATCTGACTTCAATGGTGTGCTGATAGATAATATCAAATTGTGCTTTAGATGGCAATTTAGCCATCTGACTTCAATGGTGTGCAGATAATTTAAGACCACATAGTGCTTTAGATGAGAGTTTAGGGACCTGACTTCAATGGTGTGCCTAGTGTTAAACCCCAAGTGTGCTTTGGATGACAGTTTAGTCACCTGACTTCAATGGTGTTCTGAGTGTTAAACCCCAAGTGTGCTTTGGATAACAGTTTAGCCATCTAACGTCAATGGTGTGTCGAGTGTTAACCCCCAAGTGTGCTTTAGATGACAGTTTAGCCATCTAACTTAAATGGTGTGCTGATAGCTAATACCAAATTGTGCTTTAGATGACAGTTTAGCCATCTGACTTCAATGGTGTGCAGAGAATTTAAGACCACATAGTGCTTTAGATGACAGTTTAGGGACCTGACTTCAATGGTGTGCCGAGTGTTAAACCCCAAGTGTGCTATGGATGACAGTTTAGACTTCTGACTTCAATGGTGTGCTGACAGATAATACCAAAGTGTGCTTTAGATGACAGTTTAGCCATCTGACTTCAATGGTGTGCAGATAGATAATACCAAAGTGTGCTTTGGATGACAGTTTAGCCACCTGACTTCAATGGTGTGCAGATAGATACTACCAAAGTGTGCTTTTGATGACAGTTTAGCCATCTGACTTCAATGGTGTGCAGAGAATTTAAAACCACATAGTACTTTAGATGACAGATTAGGGACCTGACTTCAATGGTGTGCCGAGTGTTAAACCCCAAGTGTGCTTTGGATGACAGTTTAGTCACCTGACTTCAATGGGTTGCCGAGTGTTAAACCCCAAGTGTGCTTTGGATGACAGTTTAGCCATCTGACTTCAATGGTTTGCCGAGTGTTAAACCACAAGTGTGCTTTGGATGACAGTTTAGCCATCTGACTTCAATGGTGTGCTGATAGATAATATCAAATTGTGCTTTAGATGGCAATTTAGCCATCTGACTTCAATGGTGTGCAGATAATTTAAGACCACATAGTGCTTTAGATGACAGTTTAGGGACCTGACTTCAATGGTGTGCCGAGTGTTAAACCCCAAGTGTGCTTTGGATGACAGTTTAGTCACCTGACTTCAATGGTGTTCCGAGAGTTAAACCCCAAGTGTGCTTTGGATGACAGTTTAGCCATCTGACTTCAATGGTGTGCATATAGATAATACCAAAGTGTGCTTTAGATGACAGTTTAGCCATCTGACTTCAATGGTGTGCTGATAGATAATACCAAAGTGTGCTTTAGATGACAGTTAAGCCATCTGACTTCAATGGTGTGCAGAGAATTTAAGACCACATAGTGCTTTATATGACAGTTTAGGGACCTGACTTCAATGGTATGCCGAGTTTTAAACCCCAAGTGTGCTTTGGATGACAGTTTAGCCATCTGACTTCAATGGTGTGCTGATAGATAATACCAGATAGTGCTTTGGATGACAGTTTAGCCATTTGACTTCAATGGTGTGCAGATAATTAAAGACCACGTAGTGCTTTAGATGACAGTTTATGGACCTGACTTCAATGGTGTGCCGAGTGTTAAACCCCAAGTGTGCTTTGGATGACAGTTTAGCCATCTGACTTCAATGGTGTGCAGAGAATTTAAGACCACATAGTGCTTTAGATGACAGTTTAGGGACCTGACTTCAATGGTGTACCGAGTGTTAAACCCCAAGTGTGCTTTGGATGACGGTTTAGCCATCTGACTTCAATGGTGTGCAGAGAATTTAAGACCACATAGTGCTTTAGATGACAGTTTAGGGACCTGACTTCAATGGTGTGCCGAGTGTTAAACCCCAAGTGTGCTTTGGATGACAGTTTAGTAACCTGACTTCAATGGTGTGCCGAGTGTTAAACCCCAAGTGTGCTTTGGATGACAGTTTAGCCATCTGACTTCAATGGTGTGCAGATAGATAATACCAAATTGTGCTTTAGATGACAGTTTAGCCATCTGACTTCAATGGTGTGCTGATAGATAATACCAAAGTGTGCTTTAGATGACAGTTAAGCCATCTGACTTCAATGGTGTGCAGACAATTTAAGACCACATAGTGCTTTAGATGATAGTTTAGGGACCTGACTTCAATGGTGTGCCGAGTGTTAAAATCCGTGTGTGCTTTAGATGACAGTTTAGCCACCGGACGTCATTGGTGTGCAGATAGTTAAGACCACATAGTGCTTTAGATGACAGTTTAGCCACCTGACTTCAATGGTGTGCCGAGTGTTAAACCCCAAGTGTGCTTTAGATGACAGTTTAGCCACCTGACTTCAATGGTGTGCAGATAGATAATACCAAATTGTGCTATATATAACAGTTTAGCCATCTCACTTCAATGGTGTGCAGAGAATTTAAGACCACATAATGCTTTAGATGACAGTTTAGGGACCGGACTTCAATGGTGTGCCGAGTGTTAAACCCCTAGTGTGCTTTGGATGACAGATTAGTCACCTGACTTCAATGGTGTGCCGAGTGTTAAACCCCAAGTGTGCTTTGGATGACAGTTTAGCCATCTGACTTCAATGGTGTGCAGATAGATAATACCAAATTGTGCTTTAGATGACAGTTTAGCCATCTGACTTCAATGGTGTGCTGATAGATAATACCAAAGTGTGCTTTAGATGACAGTTAAGCCATCTGACTTCAATGGTGTGCAGAGAATTTAAGACCACATAGTGCTTTAAATGACGTTTAGGGACCTGAGTTCAATGGTGTGCCGAGTATTAAACCCCAAGTGTGCTTTGGATGACAGTTCAGCCATCTGACTTCAATGGTGTGCTGATAGATAATACCAAAGTGTGCTTTAGATGGCAGTTTAACCATCTGACTTAAATGGTGTGCAGAGAATTTAAGACCACAAAGTGCATTAGATGACAGCTTAGGGACATGACTTCAATGATATGCCGAGTGTTAAACACCAGGAGTGCTTTGTATGACAGTTTAGCCGTTTGACTTCAATAGTGTGCTGATAGATAATACCAAACTGTGCTTTAGATGACAGTTTAGCCATCTGACCTCAATGGTGTGCAAAGAATTTAAAACCACATAGTGCTTTAGATGACAGTTTAGGGACCTGATTTCAATGGTGTGCCGAGTGTTTAACCCCAGGTGTGCTTTGAATGACAGATTAGCCATTTGAATTCAATGGTGTGCTGATAGATAATACCAAATTGTGCTTTAGATGACAGTTTAGCCATCTGACTTCAATGGTGTGTAGAGAATGTTAGACCACATATTGCTTTAGATGACATTTTAGGGACCTGACTTCAATGGTGTGCAGAGTGTTAAACCCCAATTGTGCTTTGGATGACAGTTTAGCCATCTGACTTCAATGGTGTGCCGAGATTTAAACCCCAGGTTTCCTTTTATGACAGACTAGCCATCTGCCTTCAATGGTATGCCGAGTGTTAAACCCCAAGTGTGCTTTGGATGACAGCTTAGCCATCTGACTTCAATGGTGTGCTGATAGATAATACCAAATTATGCTTTAGATGACAGTTTAGCCATCTGACCTCAATGGTGTGCAAAGAATTTAAAACAACATAGTGCTTTAGATAACAGTTTAGGGACCTGACTTCAATGGTGTGCCGAGTGTTACACCCCAAGTATGCTTTGAATGACAGTTTAGCCATCTGACTTCAATGGTGTGCTGATAGATATTACCAAATTGTGCTTTAGATGACAGTTTAGCCATCTGACTTCAATGGTGTGTAGAGAATGTTAGACCACATATTACTTTAGATGAGAGTTTAGGGACATGACTTCAATGGTGTGCCGAGTGTTAAAACCCAAGTGTGCTTTAGATGACAGTTTAACCATCTGACTTCAAAGGTGTGTTGATAGAAAATACAACATTGTGCTTTAGATGACAGTTTAGCCATCTGACTTCAATGGTGTGCAGATAATTTTAGACCACATATTGCTTTAGATGACAGTTTAGGGACCTCACTTCAATTGTGTACCGAGTGTTAAACCCCAAGTGTGCTTTGGATGACAGTTTAGCCATCTGACTTCAATGGTGTACCGAGTGTTAAACTCCAAGTGTGCTTTGGATGACAGTTCAGCCACCTGACTTCAATGGTGTGCAGATAGATACTACCAAAGTGTGCTTTAGATGACAGTTTAGCCATTTGACTTCAATGGTGTGCAGATAGATAATACCAAATTGTGCTTTAAATGACAGTTTAGCCATCTGACTTCAATGGTGTGCAGATATATAATACCAAAGTGTGCTTTGGATGACAGTTTAGCCACCTGACTTCAATGGTGAGCAGATAGATAATACCAAAGTGTGCTTTAGATGACAGTTTAGCCATCTGACTTCAATGGTGTGCAAATAATTTAAGACCACATAGTGCTTTTGATGACAGTTTAGGGACCTGACTTCAATGGTGTGCCGATTATTAAACCCCAGGTGTGCGTTGGGTGACAGTTTAGTCATTTGACTTCAATGGTGTGCTGATAGATAATACCAAATTGTGCTTTAGATGACAGTTTAGCCATCTGACCTCAATGGTGTGCACAGAATTTAAGACCATATAGTGCTTTAGATGACAGTTTAGGGACCTGACTTCAATGGTGTGCCGAGTGTTAAACCACAAGTGTGCTTTGGATGACAGTTTAGTCACCTGACTTCAATGGTGTGCCGAGTGTTAAACCCCATGTGTGCTTTAGATGGCAGCTTAGCCATCTGATTTCAATGGTGTGCAGAGATTTTAAGACCACATAGTGCTTTAGATGACAGTTTAGGGACCTGACTTCAATGGTTTGCCGAGTGTTAAACCCCAAGTGTGCTTTGGATGACAGTTTAGTCACCTGACTTCAATGGTGTGCCGAGTGATAAACCCCAAGTGTGCTTTGGGTGAGAGTTTAGCCATCTGACTTCAATGGTGTACCGAGTGTTAAACACCAAGTGTGCTTTAGATGACAGTTTAGTCATCTGACTTCAATTTTGTGCTGATAGATAATACCAAATTGTGCTTTAGATGACAGTTTAGCCATCTGACTTCAATGGTGTGCTGATAGATAATACCAAATTGTGCTTTAGATGGCAGTTTAGCCTCTGACTTCAATGGTGTGCAGAGAATTTAAGACCACATAGTGCTTTATATGACAGTTTAGTGACCTGACTTCAATGGTGTGCCGAGTGTTAAGCCCCAAGTGTGCTTTCGATGACAGTTTAATCACCTGAATTCAATGGTGTGCCGAGTGTTAAACCCCAAGTATGCTTTGGATGACAGCTTAGCAATCTGACTTTAATAGTGTGCTGATAGATAATACCAAAGTGTGCTTTGGATGACAATTTAGTCACCTGAATTCAATGGTGTGCCGAGTGTTAAACCCCAAGTGTGCTTTGGATGACAGCTTCGCCATCTGATTTCAATGCTGTGCTGATAGATAATACCAAATTATGCCTTAGATGGCAGTTTAGGGACCTGACTTGAATGGTGTGCAGAGAGTTAAACCCCAAGTGTGCTTTGGATGATAGATTAGCCATATGACTTCAATGGTGTGCTGATAGATAATACCAAGGTGTGCTTTAGGTGACAGCTTAGCCATCTGACTTCAATGGTATGCAGAGAATTTAAGACCATATAGTGCTTTAGATGACAGTTTAGGGACCTGACTTCAATGGCGTGCCGAGTGTTAAACCCCAAGTGTGCTTCGGATGACAGCTTAGTCACCTGACTTCAATGATTTGCCGAGTGTTAAACCCCATGTGTGCTTTGGATGACAGTTTAGCCATCTGACTTCAATGGTGTGCCGAGTGTTAATCCCCAAGTGTGCATTGGATGACAGTTTAGCCATCTGACTTCAATGGTGTGCTGATAGATAATACCAAGGTGTGCTTTGGATGACAGTTTAGCTATCTGACTTCAATGGTGTGCTGATAGATAATACCAAAGTGTGCTTTGGATGACAGTTTAGCTTCCTGACTTCAATGGTGTGCAGATAGATAATACTAAAGTGTGCTTTAGAAGACAGATTAGCCATCTGACTTCAATGGTGTGCAGAGAATTTAAGACCACATAGTGCTTTAGATGACAGTTTAGGGACCTGACTTCCATGGTGTGCCGAGTTTTATACCCCAAGTGTGCTTTGCATGACATATTAGTCACCATACTTCAATGGTGTGCCGAGTGTTAAACCCCAAGGGTGCTTTGGATGACAGTTTAACCATCTGACTTCAATGATATATCGAGTGTTTAACCCCAAGTGTGCGTTGGATGACAGTTTAGCCATCTGACTTCAATGGTGTGCTGATAGATAATACCAAAATGTGCTTTAGATGGCAGTTTAGCCATCTGACTTCAATGGTGTGCAGAGAATTTAAGACCACATAATGCTTTAGATGACAGGTTAGGGACCTGACTGCAATGTTGTGCTGAGTGTTAAACCCCAAGTGTGCTTTGGATGACAGTTTAGCCATCTGACTTCAAAGGCGTGTAGATAGATAATACATAAGTTTGCTTTGGATCACAGTTTAGCCACCTGACTTCAATGGTGTGCAGATAGATAATATCAAAGTGTGCTTTGGATGACAGTTTAGCCATCTGACTTCAATGGTGTGCAGAGAATTTAAGACCACATAGTGCTTTATATGACAGTTTCGGGACCTGACTTCAATGGTGTGCCGAGTTTTATACCCCAAGTGTGCTTTGGATGACAGATTAATCACCAGACGTCAACGGTGTGCCGAGTGTTAAACCCCAAGTGTGCTTTGGATGACAGTTTAACCATCTGACTACAATGGTGTGCAGAGTGTTAAACCCCAAGTGTGCTTTGGATGAAGTATAGCCATCTGACTTCAATGGTGTACTGATAGAAATTACCAAATTGTGCTTTAGATGACAGTTTAGCCATCTGACTTCAATGGTGAGCTGATGGGCAATACCAAATTGTGCTTTAGATGACAGTTTAGCCATCTGACTTCAATGGTGAGCTGATTGGCAATACCAAATTGTGCTTTAGATGACAGTTTAGTCATCTGACTTAAATGGTGTGCAGAGAATTTATGATCAAATAGTGCTTTAGATGACAGTTTAGGGACGCATAACGCAACATGAAAAAGAAAAAGTAGAGGAAACACCTCGTCAACTACTACTGCCCAAATGGCAAAGCCCTTGCCCTTGACACTATTGGAGTTTCAAACAGTCGATGCATGGTTGTTGGTGACTTCAATAGTCATTCCCAAAGTTGGGGATATGCACAGTCTGATAGGCGTGGGGATGAAGTGGAGGACTGGCAGGATGAGCACAACTTGATTCTCGTCAACCAGCCCTATGATGTACCAACCTTCTACTCTAGGCGATGGCACACTACTACCTCTCCAGATCTAGCATTCTGCACAGAGGACATCCAGAAAGATACGGTTAGAGAAGTTGGCGATCAACTTGGTGGAAGTGACCACAAACCAGTGTTCCTCACACTCAGCAGTGAGGTGATACAGACAGACCATCCCTACCCTAGATGGAACTACAAGAAAGCAAAGTGGAGTCTCTATGCTATTCGGTCCAATTCTCTTACTCGAGGCATACAGGTACAAGGAAGAGATGTTAACAACGTGGTGAAAGAGTTCAACAGCTGCATACTCAAAGCTGCCCATGAAACCATACCTAGAGGTGCGAGAAGAGAATACATGCCCTACTGGACCAATCAGTTGCAGACCCTCCAAGATGAACTCACTGAAGCAAGGAACAGGGCAGAAGAACAGCCATCACAAGAAAACCATGAACAACTTCAGAAAGCAAAGGCACAGTTTCAAAAGTCTAAACTGGAAGCTACACGACGAAGTTGGAGGGAGAAAACTGCTGCCCTGAACCTTGAGAAGGACGGTGGAAGTTGTGGAGGCTCACGAAACAGCTAAATGATGAAGAAAATAACAGACAGAAAATCACGTTGGATGAGGATGGGAAACTGTTGACCGGCAAAGAGACTGCAGACTGTCTCGCCAAAGCCTACCAGAAAGAGGGCAACATCAAAGTCACACGCCAACAGCAAAGAGAGGCACGGAAAGAACAGAAGGATAGAAGTAAAACGCATACGGAACAAGACTCCATGAAACTTCCACTTACATACCAGGAACTGTACACAGCGCTCAGACAACTGAAAAAGAGGAAGTCACATGGACCAGATGGAATCTCCAATGAGATGCTAACTCATCTTGGATGCTCAGCCATGCTGAAACTTCTTGACATCTTCAATCTTAGCTGGAAAGAAGGCATAGTTCCGCAGATCTGGAAGGAAGCCAATCAATGTTATCCCAATCTACAAGAACGGCAAGGATAGAAAGAAAGCTTCCAGCTATCGCCCTATTAGTCTCACTAGCTGTGTGGTCAAGACAATGGAGAGGATAGTTAACAAGAGACTCATGTGGTACCTTGAGACAGAAAACCTCCTATCCAAGGAATAAGCAGGATTCCGACAGTTCAGATGCACAGAGGACCAGGCAACATACCTCGCTCAGGATGTTGAGGATGCATTACATGGCCAGAAGGTAGTTTTTGCAACCTGGATAGACCTCCAGAAGGCTTTTGACAAAGTCTGGACTGATGGGCTGCTGGTCAAGATGCAACGATGCGGAATTGCCGACAAGATGCTCCGATGGACCAAATCCTTCCTACACAATCGCAGAGCCAGAGTACTTGTTGACAACCAGAGGAGCAAGAAATTCCTCATCCGACATGGTGTTCCTCAAGGAGGAGTGATCTCGCCTACGCTGTTCCTCATCTTCATCGATGACTTGCTTGCAGAGCTGCCACATGGTATCAAAGCAGCACTCTATGCTGACGACTTGGTCATGTGGTGTGTTGAAGAATATGCAACGACTGCCACATACAGAATGCAGATGGCCGCAGACAAGCTCACAGCATGGGCAGACGACTGGTGCATCTCTATTAATAAGGAGAAGTCGTCAACCACACTCTTCACACTTTCCACCAAACAGAAAGCTGGAACCATCAAAGTCGGTGGAACTGCCTTGAAGACGGACAACGAGCCAACATACTTGGGGGTGACATTTGACAGACGGCAGACATGGAAGCCACATATCAAGAAAGCAGAGGCCAAAGCCAAGCGCAAGCTTGCAATCCTTCGGAAGCTTGCTGGCACCACATGGGGTGCCAATGATCACATCCTGAAGACTATATACCAAGGTGTGGTCAGGCCTCACCTGGAATATGGATCCACCGCCTGGACATCATCAGCCAAGACCAACCAACAGACACTCGACAAGGTTCAGAACAAGGTTCTCAGGCTGATCACAGGTGCAATGAAGAGCACTCCAATCAAGGCCATGGAGAAAATTACTTCCATCCAGCCACTGCAAGAACGTCGCGACAAAAGAATTCTTCTACAGACAGAGAAGTTTCGATGTCAGGAAGAACAACCGATGAAGCAGAGAGTTGAGGCACTAACGAAGAATCGTCTAAAGCGAAGCAGTTTCATCCACAAGTCCAAGAAGCTTGCTCGAAAGCACACCAGCCATCTCCCAGCCAAGACATTGCCTCCAACGCCATTTCTATCCAAGCCATGGTTGACTAGCGATGAATCCAAGGTTACCATCTGCAGTACAATCCCATACATGACATACAGAGATAGACAACATGATGACGTCAAACGTGCCCTCACACTAGCACACATCGACAAAAGTTATCCTGGAGAAGCATGGCTACAAGTCTACACAGATGGTTCAGCCACAAGAGCAGTAGCAAACGGAGGAGCAGGCGTGTATGTCCGACATCCAGATGGACACACACAGTCAGTTGCTCTACCTACTGGAGTACACTGCAGCAACTATGGGACAGAAGTACAGGCCCTTGAAACAGCAGCATCTCTAGTACACAACACTGTAGAGTGTGCCCAGGTTGTCTTCCTGACTGATGCGCTCTCAGTTCTGGATGCCCTGTCTAACAACAAAGAACCCCACCTGATGGAAGACCTTCGAACAGTCAGCGTATCTAAAAGAACTGTCCTCCAGTGGGTACCTGCACACATAGGCATTCCTGGCAATGAAGCCGCTGACCAGCTTGCCAAGCAAGGTTCTACCGAGAGGCAACCAGACAAAGATTTGACTTACAAAGAGAAATGCACCATAATCAAATCTGCATCAAAGCCAACAGTCGAGAAGAATGACTACCACCTTCTCACCAGACAGGAGCAAGTCACGATATTCCGGCTTAGAACAGGGCATAACCGCCTGAACTTCCATAAGTGTCGGAAGCTTGGACTAGCTCCATCAACTGCCTGCAGCTGCAATGTAGGGGACCAGACAGCAGAACACATCCTCCAGGAGTGTCCCAATCTTCATGGGCTGAGGAAAACAACCTGGCCAACAGATACTTCTCTCCAGACGAAGTTACATGTCTGCCGGGAGGATCTGAGGAGGACGGCCCATTTCGTGTTTGCTGCCGGCTTGTCCATGTGATTCGCGAACGACAAGAAAAAGGAGGAAGACGACAGTTTAGGGACCTGACTTCAATGGTGTGCCGAGTGTTAAACCCCAAGTGGGCTTTAGATGACAGTTTATCCCATCTGACTTCAATGGTGTGCTGATAGATAATACCAAAGTGTGCTTTAGATGACAGTTTCGCCATCTGACTTCAATGCTGTGCAGATAGATAATACCAAAGTGTGCTTTGGATGACAGTTTAGCTTACTGACTTCAATGGTGTGCAGATAGATAATACCAAAGTGTGCTTTGGATGACAGTTTAGCCATCTGACTTCAATGGCGTGTAGATAGATACTACCAAAGTGTGCTTTGGATCACAGTTTAGCCACCTGACTTCAATGGTGTGCAGATAGATAATACCAAAGTGTGCTTTGGATGACCGTTTAGCCATCTGACTTCAATGGTGTGCTGATAGATAATACCAAAATGTGCTTTAGATGGCAGTTTAGCCATCTGACTTCAATGGTGTGCAGAGAATTTAAGACCACATAATGCTTTAGATGACAGGTTAGGGACCTGACTGCAATGGTGTGCTGAGTGTTAAACCCCAAGTGTGCTTTGGATGACAGTTTAGCCATCTGATTTCAATGGCGTGTAGGTAGATAATAGCAAAGTGTGCTTTGGATCACAGTTTAGCCACCTGACTTCAATGGTGTGCAGATAGATAATACCAAAGTGTGCTTTGGATGACAGTTTAGCCATCTGACTTCAATGGCGTGTAGATAGATACTACCAAAGTGTGCTTTGGATCACAGTTTAGCCACCTGACTTCAATGGTGTGCAGATAGATAATACCAAAGTGTGCTTTGGATGACCGTTTAGCCATCTGACTTCAATGGTGTGCTGATAGATAATACCAAAATGTGCTTTAGATGGCAGTTTCGCCATCTGACTTCAATGGTGTGCAGAGAATTTAAGACCACATAATGCTTTAGATGACAGGTTAGGGACCTGACTGCAATGGTGTGCTGAGTGTTAAACCCCAAGTGTGCTTTGGATGACAGTTTAGCCATCTGATTTCAATGGCGTGTAGATAGATAATAGCAAAGTGTGCTTTGGATCACAGTTTAGCCACCTGACTTCAATGGTGTGCATATAGATAATACCAAAGTGTGCTTTGGATGACAGTTTAGCCATCTGACTTCAATGGTGTGCAGAGAATTTAAGACCACATAGTGCTTTAGATGACAGTTTAGGGACCTGACTTCAATGGTGTGCCGAGTTTTATACCCCAAGTGTGCTTTGGATGACAGATTAATCACCAGACTTCAATGGTGTGCCGAGTGTTAAACCCCAAGTGTGCTTTGGATGACAGTGTAACCATCTGACTACAATGGTGTGCAGAGTGTTAAACCCCAAGTGTGCTTTGGATGACAGTATAGCCATCTGACTGCAATGGTGTACTGATAGAAAATACCAAATTGTGCTTTAGATGACAGTTTAGCCATCTGACTTCAATGGTGAGCTGATGGGCAATAGCAAATTGTGCTTTAGATGACAGTTTAGCCATCTGACTTCAATGGTGAGCTGATGGGCAATACCAAATTGTGCTTTAGATGACAGTTTAGTCATCTGACTTAAATGGTGTGCAGAGAATTTATGATCAAATGGTGCTTTAGATGACAGCTAAGGGACCTGACTTCAATGGTGTGCTGAGTGTTAAACCCCAAGTGGGCTTTGGATGACAGTTTATCCCATCTGACTTCAATGGTGTGCTGATAGATAATACAAAAGTGTGCTTTAGATGACAGTTTCGCCATCTGACTTCAATGGTGTGCAGATAGATAATACCAAAGTGTGCTTTGGATGACAGTTTAGCTTCCTGACTTCAATGGTGTGCAGATAGATAATACCAAAGTGTGCATTGGATGACAGTTTAGCCATCTGACTTCAATGGTGTGCTGATAGATAATACCAAATTGTGCTTTAGATAACAGTTTAGCCATCTGACTTCAATGGTGTGCAGAGAATTTAAGACCACATAGTGCTTTAGATGACAGTTTAGGGACCTGACTTCAATGGTGTGCCGAGTTTTATACCCCAAGTGTGCTTTGGATGACAGATTAATCACCAGACTTCAATGGTGTGCCGAGTGTTAAACCCCAAGTGTGCTTTGGATGACAGTGTAACCATCTGACTACAATGGTGTGCAGAGTGTTAAACCCCAAGTGTGCTTTGGATGACAGTATAGCCATCTGACTGCAATGGTGTACTGATAGAAAATACCAAATTGTGCTTTAGATGACAGTTTAGCCATCTGACTTCAATGGTGAGCTGATGGGCAATAGCAAATTGTGCTTTAGATGACAGTTTAGCCATCTGACTTCAATGGTGAGCTGATGGGCAATACCAAATTGTGCTTTAGATGACAGTTTAGTCATCTGACTTAAATGGTGTGCAGAGAATTTATGATCAAATGGTGCTTTAGATGACAGCTAAGGGACCTGACTTCAATGGTGTGCTGAGTGTTAAACCCCAAGTGGGCTATGGATGACAGTTTATCCCATCTGACTTCAATGGTGTGCTGATAGATAATACAAAAGTGTGCTTTAGATGACAGTTTCGCCATCTGACTTCAATGGTGTGCAGATAGATAATACCAAAGTGTGCTTTGGATGACAGTTTAGCTTCCTGACTTCAATGGTGTGCAGATAGATAATACCAAAGTGTGCATTGGATGACAGTTTAGCCATCTGACTTCAATGGTGTGCTGATAGATAATACCAAATTGTGCTTTAGATAACAGTTTAGCCATTTGACTTCAATTGTGTGCAGAGAATTTAAGACCACATAGTGCTTTAGATGACAGTTTAGGGACCTGACTTCAATGTTGTGCAGAGTGTTAAACCCCAAGTGTGCTTTGGATGACAGTTTAGCCATCTGACTTCAATGGTGTGCTGATAGATAATATCAAAATGTGCTTTAGATGGCAGTTTAGCCATCTGACTTCAATGGTGTGCAGCGAATTTACGACCACATAATGCTTTCGATGACAGTTTAGGGAACTGCCTGCAATGGTTTGCTGAGTGTTAAAGCCCAAGTGTGCTTTGGATGACAGTTTAGCCATCTGATTTCAATGGCGTGTAGATAGATAATAGCAAAGTGTGCTTTGGATCACAGTTTAGCCACCTGACTTCAATGGTGTGCAGATAGATAATACCAAAGTGTGCTTTGGATGACAGTTTAGCCATCTGACTTCAATGGTCTGCAGAGAATTTAAGACCACATAGTGCTTTAGATGACAGTTTAGGGACCTGACTTCAATGGTGTGCCGAGTTTTATACCCCAAGTGTGCTTTGGATGACAGATTAATCACCAGACTTCAATGGTGTGCCGAGTGTTAAACCCCAAGTGTGCTTTGGATGACAGTGTAACCATCTGACTACAATGGTGTGCAGAGTGTTAAACCCCAAGTGTGCTTTGGATGACAGTATAGCCATCTGACTGCAATGGTGTACTGATAGAAAATACCAAATTGTGCTTTAGATGACAGTTTAGCCATCTGACTTCAATGGTGAGCTGATGGGCAATAGCAAATTGTGCTTTAAATGACAGTTTAGCCATCTGACTTCAATGGTGAGCTGATGGGCAATACCAAATTGTGCTTTAGATGACAGTTTAGTCATCTGACTTAAATGGTGTGCAGAGAATTTATGATCAAATGGTGCTTTAGATGACAGCTAAGGGACCTGACTTCAATGGTGTGCTGAGTGTTAAACCCCAAGTGGGCTTTGGATGACAGTTTATCCCATCTGACTTCAATGGTGTGCTGATAGATAATACAAAAGTGTGCTTTAGATGACAGTTTCGCCATCTGACTTCAATGGTGTGCAGATAGATAATACCAAAGTGTGCTTTGGATGACATTTTAGCTTCCTGACTTCAATGGTGTGCAGATAGATAATACCAAAGTGTGCATTGGATGACAGTTTAGCCATCTGACTTCAATGGTGTGCTGATAGATAATACCAAATTGTGCTTTAGATAACAGTTTAGCCATTTGCCTTCAATTGTGTGCAGAGAATTTAAGACCACATAGTGCTTTAGATGACAGTTTAGGGACCTGACTTCAATGTTATGCAGAGTGTTAAACCCCAAGTGTGCTTTGGATGACAGTTTAGCCATCTGACTTCAATGGTGTGCTGATAGATAATATCAAAATGTGCTTTAGATGGCAGTTTAGCCATCTGACTTCAATGGTGTGCAGCGAATTTACGACCACATAATGCTTTAGATGACAGTTTAGGGAACTGCCTGCAATGGTTTGCTGAGTGTTAAACCCCAAGTGTGCTTTGGATGACAGTTTAGCCATCTGATTTCAATGGCGTGTAGATAGATAATAGCAAAGTGTGCTTTGGATTACAGTTTAGCCACCTGACTTCAATGGTGTGCAGATAGATAATACCAAAGTGTGCTTTGGATGACAGTTTAGCCATCTGACTTCAATGGCGTGTAGATAGATACTACCAAAGTGTGCTTTGGATCACAGTTTAGCCACCTGACTTCAATGGTGTGCAGATAGATAATACCAAAGTGTGCTTTGGATGACCGTTTAGCCATCTGACTTCAATGGTGTGCTGATAGATAATACCAAAATGTGCTTTAGATGGCAGTTTCGCCATCTGACTTCAATGGTGTGCAGAGAATTTAAGACCACATAGTGCTTTAGATGACAGTTTAGGGACCTGACTTCAATGGTGTGCCGAGTTTTATACCCCAAGTGTGCTTTGGATGACAGATTAATCACCAGACTTCAATGGTGTGCCGAGTGTTAAACCCCAAGTGTGCTTTGGATGACAGTGTAACCATCTGACTACAATGGTGTGCAGAGTGTTAAACCCCAAGTGTGCTTTGGATGACAGTATAGCCATCTGACTGCAATGGTGTACTGATAGAAAATACCAAATTGTGCTTTAGATGACAGTTTAGCCATCTGACTTCAATGGTGAGCTGATGGGCAATAGCAAATTGTGCTTTAGATGACAGTTTAGCCATTTGACTTCAATGGTGAGCTGATGGGCAATAACCAAATTGTGCTTTAGATGACAGTTTAGTCATCTGACTTAAATGGTGTGCAGAGAATTTATGATCAAATGGTGCTTTAGATGACAGCTAAGGGACCTGACTTCAATGGTGTGCTGAGTGTTAAACCCCAAGTGGGCTTTGGATGACAGTTTATCCCATCTGACTTCAATGGTGTGCTGATAGATAATACAAAACTGTGCTTTAGATGACAGTTTCGCCATCTGACTTCAATGGTGTGCAGATAGATAATACCAAAGTGTGCTTTGGATGACAGTTTAGCTTCCTGACTTCAATGGTGTGCAGATAGATAATACCAAAGTGTGCATTGGATGACAGTTTAGCCATCTGACTTCAATGGTGTGCTGATAGATAATACCAAATTGTGCTTTAGATAACAGTTTAGCCATTTGACTTCAATTGTGTGCAGAGAATTTAAGACCACATAGTGCTTTAGATGACAGTTTAGGGACCTGACTTCAATGTTGTGCAGAGTGTTAAACACCAAGTGTGCTTTGGATGACAGTTTAGCCATCTGACTTCAATGGTGTGCTGATAGATAATATCAAAATGTGCTTTAGATGGCAGTTTAGCCATCTGACTTCAATGGTGTGCAGCGAATTTACGACCACATAATGCTTTAGATGACAGTTTAGGGAACTGCCTGCAATGGTTTGCTGAGTGTTAAACCCCAAGTGTGCTTTGGATGACAGTTTAGCCACCTGACTTCAATGGTGTGCAGATAGATAATACCAAAGTGTGCTTTGGATGACAATTTAGCCATCTGACTTCAATGGTGTGCAGAGAATTTAAGACCACATAGTGCTTTAGATGACAGTTTAGGGACCTGACTTCAATGGTGTGCCGAGTTTTATACCCCAAGTGTGCTTTGGATGACAGATTAATCACCAGACTTCAATGGTGTGCCGAGTGTTAAACCCCAAGTGTGCTTTGGATGACAGTGTAACCATCTGACTACAATGGTGTGCAGAGTGTTAAACCCCAAGTGTGCTTTGGATGACAGTATAGCCATCTGACTGCAATGGTGTACTGATAGAAAATACCAAATTGTGCTTTAGATGACAGTTTAGCCATCTGACTTCAATGGTGAGCTGATGGGCAATAGCAAATTGTGCTTTAGATGACAGTTTAGCCATCTGACTTCAATGGTGAGCTGATGGGCAATACCAAATTGTGCTTTAGATGACAGTTTAGTCATCTGACTTAAATGGTGTGCAGAGAATTTATGATCAAATGTTGCTTTAGATGACAGCTAAGGGACCTGACTTCAATGGTGTGCTGAGTGTTAAACCCCAAGTGGGCTTTGGATGACAGTTTATCCCATCTGACTTCAATGGTGTGCTGATAGATAATACAAAAGTGTGCTTTAGATGACAGTTTCGCCATCTGACTTCAATGGTGTGCAGATAGATAATACCAAAGTGTGCTTTGGATGACAGTTTAGCTTCCTGACTTCAATGGTGTGCTGATAGATAATATCAAATTGTGCTTTAGATGGCAGTTTAGCCATCTGACTTCAATGGTGTGCAGAGAATTTAAGATCACATAATGCTTTAGATGACAGTTTAGGGACCTGACTTCAATGGTGAGCCGAGTGTTAATCCCCAAGTGTGCTTTAGATGACAGTTTAGCCACCTGACTTCAATGGTGTGCAGAGAGATAATACCAAAGTGTGCTTTAGATGACAGTTTAGCCATCTGACTTCAATGGTGTGCAGAGAATTTAAGACGACATACTGTTTTAGATGACCGTTTAGGGACCTTACTTCAATGGTGTGCCGAGTGTTAAACCCCAAGTGTGCTTTAGATGACAGTTTAGCCATCTGACTTCAATGGTGTGCTGATAGATACTAACAAAGTGTGCTTTAGATGACAGTTTAACCATCTGACTTCAATGGTGTGCAGAGGATTTAAGACCAAATAGTGCTCTAGATGACAGTTTAAGGACCTGACTTCAATGGTGGGCCGAGTTTTAAACCCCAACTGTGCTTTGGATGACAGTTTAGCCATCTGACTTCAATGGTGTGCTGACAGATAATACTAAATTGTGCTTTAGATGACAGTTTAGCCATCTGACTTCAATGGTTTGCAGAGAATTTAAGACCACATAGTGCTTTAGATTACAGTTTAGTGACCTGACTTCAATGGTGTTCCGAGTGTTAAACCCCAAGTGTGCTTTGGATGACAGTTTAGCCATCTGACTTCAATGGTGTGCAGAGAATTTAGGAACACATAGTGCTTTAGATGACAGTTTAGGGACCTGACTTCAATGGTGTGCCGAGTGTTAAACCCCAAGTGTGCTTTGGATGACAGTTTAACCATCTGACTTCAATGATGTGCAGATAGATAATACCAAATTGTGCTTTAGATGACAGTTTAGCCATCTAACTTCAATGGTGTGCAGAGAATTTAAGCCCACATAGTGCTCTAGATGACTGTTTAGGGACCTGACTTCAATGGTGTGCCAAGTGTTAAACCCCAAATGTGCTTTGGATGACAGTTTAGCCATCTGACTTCAATGGTGTGCTGATAGATAATACAAAATTGTGCTTTATATGACAGTTTAGCCATCTGACTTCAATGGTCTGCAGATAGATAATACTAAATTGTGCTTTAGATGACAGTTTAGCCATCTGACTTCAATGGTTTGCAGAGAATTTAAGACCACATAGTGCTTTAGATTACAGTTTAGTGACCTGACTTCAATGGTGTGAAGAGTGATAAACCCCAAGTGTGCTTTGGATGACAGTTTAGCCATCTGACTTCAATGGTGTGCAGAGAATTTAAGACCACATAGTGCTTTAGATGACAGTTTAGCCACCTGACTTCAATGGTGTGCAGAGAGATAATACCAAAGTGTACATTAGATGACAGATTAGCCATCTGACTTCAATGGTGTGCAGAGAATTTAAGACCACATAATGGTTTAGATGACAGTTTAGGGACCTGACTTCGATGGTGTGCCGAGTGTTAAACACCAAGTGTGCTTTGGATGACAGTTTAGCCATCTGACTTCAATGGTGTGCAGAGGATTTAAGACCACATAGTGCTCTAGATGATAGTTTAGGGATCTGACTTCAATGGTGTGCCGAGTGTTAAACCACAAGTGTGCTTTGGATGACAGTTTAGCCATCTGACTTCAATGGTGTGCTGATAGATAATACCAAATTGTGCTTTAGATGACAGATTAGCCATCTGACTTCAAAGGTGTGCAGAGAATTTAAGATCACATAATGCTTTAGATGACAGTTTAGGGACCTGACTTCAATGGTGAGCCGAGTGTTAATCCCCAAGTGTGCTTTAGATGACAGTTTAGCCACCTGACTTCAATGGTGTGCAGAGAGATAATACCAAAGTGTGCTTTAGATGACAGTTTAGCCATCTGACTTCAATGGTGTGCAGAGAATTTAAGACGACATACTGTTTTAGATGACCGTTTAGGGACCTTACTTCAATTGTGTGCCGAGTGTTAAACCCCAAGTGTGCTTTAGATGACAGTTTAGCCATCTGACTTCAATGGTGTGCTGATAGATACTAACAAAGTGTGCTTTAGATGACAGTTTAACCATCTGACTTCAATGGTGTGCCGAGGATTTAAGACCAAATAGTGCTCTAGATGACAGTTTAAGGACCTGACTTCAATGGTGGGCCGAGTTTTAAACCCCAACTGTGCTTTGGATGACAGTTTAGCCATCTGACTTCAATGGTGTGCTGACAGATAATACTAAATTGTGCTTTAGATGACAGTTTAGCCATCTGACTTCAATGGTTTGCAGAGAATTTAAGACCACATAGTGCTTTAGATTACAGTTTAGTGACCTGACTTCAATGGTGTGCCGAGTGTTAAACCCCAAGTGTGCTTTGGATGACAGTTTAGCCATCTGACTTCAATGGTGTGCAGAGTTTAAGAACACATAGTGCTTTAGATGACAGTTTAGGGACCTGACTTCAATGGTGTGCCGAGTGTTAAACCCCAAGTGTGCTTTGGATGACAGTTTAACCATCTGACTTCAATGATGTGCAGATAGTAATACCAAATTGTGCTTTAGATGACAGTTTAGCCATCTGACTTCAATGGTTTGCAGAGAATTTAAGACCACATAGTGCTTTAGATTACAGTTTAGTGACCTGACGTCAATGGTGTGCCGAGTGTTAAACCCCAAGTGTGCTTTGGATGACAGTTTAGCCATCTGACTTCAATGGTGTGCAGAGAATTTAAGAACACATAGTGCTTTAGATGACAGTTTAGGGACCTGACTTCAATGGTGTGCCAAGTGTTAAACCCCAAATGTGCTTTGGATGACAGTTTAACCATCTGACTTCAATGGTGTGCTGATAATAATACAAAATTGTGCTTTATATGACAGTTTAGCCATCTGACTTCAATGGTGTGCTGATAGATAATACTAAATTGTGCTTTAGATGACAGTTTAGCCATCTGACTTCAATGGTGTGCAGATAATTTAAGACCACATAGTGCTTTAGATTACAGTTTAGTGACCTGACTTCAATGGTGTGAAGAGTGATAAACCCCAAGTGTGCTTTGGATGACAGTTTAGCCATCTGACTTCAATGGTGTGCAGATAATTTAAGACCACATAGTGCTTTATATGACAGTTTAGCCACCTGACTTCAATGGTGTGCAGAGAGATAATACCAAAGTGTACATTAGATGACAGATTAGCCATCTGACTTCAATGGTGTGCAGAGAATTTAAGACCACATAATGGTTTAGATGACAGTTTACGGACCTGACTTCGATGGTGTGCCAAGTGTTAAACACCAAGTGTGCTTTGGATGACAGTTTAGCCATCTGACTTCAATGGTGTGCAGAGGATTTAAGACCACATAGTGCTCTAGATGATAGTTTAGGGATCTGACTTCAATGGTGTGCCGATTGTTAAACCACAAGTGTGCTTTGGATGACAGTTTAGCCATCTGACTTCAATGGTGTGCTGATAGATAATACCAAATTGTGCTTTAGATGACAGATTAGCCATCTGACTTCAAAGGTGTGCAGAGAATTTAAGATCACATAATGCTTTAGATGACAGTTTATGGACCTGACTTCAATGGTGAGCCGAGTGTTAATCCCCAAGTGTGCTTTAGATGACAGTTTAGCCACCTGACTTCAATGGTGTGCAGAGAGATAATACCAAAGTGTGCTTTAGATGACAGTTTAGCCATCTGACTTCAATGGTGTGCAGAGAATTTAAGACGACATACTGTTTTAGATGACCGTTTAGGGACCTTACTTCAATGGTGTGCCGAGTGTTAAACCCCAAGTGTGCTTTAGATGACAGTTTAGCCATCTGACTTCAATGGTGTGCTGATAGATACTAACAAAGTGTGCTTTAGATGACAGTTTAACCATCTGACTTCAATGGTGTGCGGAGGATTTAAGACCAAATAGTGCTCTAGATGACAGTTTAAGGACCTGACTTCAATGGTGGGCCGAGTTTTAAACCCCAACTGTGCTTTGGATGACAGTTTAGCCATCTGACTTCAATGGTGTGCTGACAGATAATACTAAATTGTGCTTTAGATGACAGTTTAGCCATCTGACTTCAATGGTTTGCAGAGAATTTAAGACCACATAGTGCTTTAGATTACAGTTTAGTGACCTGACTTCAATGGTGTGCCGAGTGTTAAACCCCAAGTGTGCTTTGGATGACAGTTTAGCCATCTGACTTCAATGGTGTGCAGAGAATTTAAGAACACATAGTGCTTTAGATGACAGTTTAGGGACCTGACTTCAATGGTGTGCCGAGTGTTAAACCCCAAGTGTGCTTTGGATGACAGTTTAACCATCTGACTTCAATGATGTGCAGATAGATAATACCAAATTGTGCTTTAGATGACAGTTTAGCCATCTAACTTCAATGGTGTGCAGAGAATATAAGCCCACATAGTGCTCTAGATGACTGTTTAGGGACCTGACTTCAATGGTGTGCCAAGTGTTAAACCCCAAATGTGCTTTGGATGACAGTTTAGCCATCTGACTTCAATGGTGTGCTGATAGATAATACAAAATTGTGCTTTATATGACAGTTTAGCCATCTGACTTCAATGGTGTGCTGATAGATAATACTAAATTGTGCTTTAGATGACAATTTAGCCATCTGACTTCAATGGTGTGCAGAGAATTTAAGACCACATAGTGCTTTAGATTACAGTTTAGTGACCTGACTTCAATGGTGTGAAGAGTGATAAACCCCAAGTGTGCTTTGGATGACAGTTTAGCCATCTGACTTCAATGGTGTGCAGAGAATTTAAGACCACATAGTTCTTTAGATGACAGTTTAGCCACCTGACTTCAATGGTGTGCAGAGAGATAATACCAAAGTGTACATTAGATGACAGATTAGCCATCTGACTGCAATGGTGTGCAGAGAATTTAAGACCACATAATGGTTTAGATGACAGTTTAGCCATCTGACTTCAATGGTGCGCAGAGGATCTAAGACCACATAGTGCTCTAGATGATAGTTTAGGGATCTGACTTCAATGGTGTGCCGAGTGTTACACCACAAGTGTGCTTTGGATGACAGTTTAGCCATCTGACTTCAATGGTGTGCTGATAGATAATACCAAATTGTGCTTTAGATGACAGATTAGCCATCTGACTTCAAAGGTGTGCAGAGAATTTAAGACCACATAGTGCTTTAGATGACAGTTTAGTGACCTGACTTCAATGGTGTGCCGAGAGTTAAACCCCAAGTGTGCTTTGGATGACAGTTTAGCCATCTGACTTCAATGATGTGCTGATAGATAATACCAAATTATGGCTTAGATGACAGTTTAGCCATCTGACTTCAATGGTGTGCAGAGAATTTAAGACCACATAGTGCTCTAGATGACTGTTTAGGGACCTGACTTCAATGGTGTGCCAAATGTTAAACCCCAAATGTGCTTTGGATGACAGTTTAGCCTTCTGACTTCAATGGTCTGCTGATAGATAATACCAAATTGTGCTTTAGATGACAGTTTAGCCATCTGACTTCTATGGTGTGCAGATAATTTAAGACCACATAGTGCTTTAGATGACAGTTTAGTGACCTGACTTCAATGGTGTGACGAGTGTTAAACCCCAAGTGTGCTTTGGATGACAGTTTAGCCATCTGACTTCAATGATGTGCTTATAGATAATACCAAATTGTGGTTTAGATGACAGTTTAACCATCTGAATTCAATGGTGTGCAGAGAAGTTAAGACCACATAATACTTTAGATGACAGATTAGGGACCTGACTTCAATGGTGTGCCGAGTTGTATACCCCAAGTGTGCTTTGGGTGACAGCTTAGTCACCTGACTTCAATGGTGTGCCGAGTGTTAAACCACAAGTGTGCTTTGGATGATAGTTTAGCCATCTGACTTCAATGGTGTGCAGATAGATAATACCAAAGTGTGCTTTGGATGACAGTTTAGCCATCTGACTTCAATGGTGTGTTGATAGATACTACCAAATTGTGCTTTATTTGACAGTTTAGCCATCTGACTTCAACGGTGTGCAGAGAATTTATGACGACATAGTGCTTTAGATGACAGTTTAGGGACCTGACTTCAATGGTTTGCCGAGTGTTAAAATCCATGTGTGCTTTAGATGACAGTTTAGCCACCTGACGTCATTGGTGTGCAGATAGTTAAGACCACATAGTGCTTTAGATGACAGATTAGCCATCTGACTTCAATGGTGGGCTGATAGATAGTACCTAATAGTGCTTTAGATGACAGTTTAGCCATCTGACTTCAATGGTGTGCAGATAATGTAAGACCACATAGTGCTTTAGATGACAGATTATCCACCTGACGTCATTGGTGTGCAGCTAATTAAGACAAAATAGTGCTTTAGAAGACAGTTTAGCCATCTGACTTCAATGGTATGCAGAGAATTTAAGACCACATAGTGCTTTAGATGACAGTTTAGGGACCTTACTTCAATGGTGTGCCGAGTGTTAAACCCCAAGTGTACTTTGGATGACAGTTTAGCCATCTGACTTCAATGATGTGCAGAGAAGTTAAGACGACATAGTGCTTTAGATGACAGTTTAGGGACCTGACTTCAATGGTTTGCCGAGTGTTAAAATCCATGTGTGCCTTAGATGACAGTTTATCAACCTGACGTCATTGGTGTGCAGATAGTTAAGACCACATAGTGCTTTAGATGACAGCTTAGCCATCTGACTGCAATGGTGTGTTGATAGATACTACCAAATTGTGCTTTATTTGACAATTTAGCCATCTGACTTCAACGGTGTGCAGAGAATTTAAGACGACATAGTGCTTTAGATGACAGTTTAGGGACCTGACTTCAATGGTTTGCCGAGTGTTAAAATCCATGTGTGCTTTAGATGACAGTTTAGCCACCTGACGTCATTGGTGTGCAGATAGTTAAGACCACATAGTGCTTTAGATGACAGATTAGCCATCTGACTTCAATGGTGTGTTGATAGATACTACGAAATTGTGCTTTAGATGACAGTTTAGCCATCTGACTCCAACGGTGTGCAGAGAATTTAAGACGACATAATACTGTAGATGACAGATTAGGGACCTGACTTCAATGGTTTGCCGAATGTTAAAATCCATCTGTGCTTTAGTTGACAGTTTAACCACCTGACTTCAATGGTGTGTTGATAGATACTACCAAATTGTGCTTTAGATGACAGTTTAGCCATCTGACTCCAACGGTGTGCAGAGAATTTAAGACGACATAATACTGTAGATGACAGATTAGGGACCTGACTTCAATGGTTTGCCGAGTGTTAAAATCCATGTGTGCTTTAGATGACAGTTTAGCCATCTGACTTCAATGGAGTGTTGATAGATACTACCAAATTGTGCTTTAGATGACAGTTTAGCCATCTGACTTCAATGGTGTGCAGAGAATTTAAGACCACATAATGCTTTAGATGACAGTTTAGCCATCTGACTTCAATGATGTGCTGATAGATAATACCAAATTGTGGTTTAGATGACAGTTTAGCCATCTGACTTCAATGATGTGCAGAGAATTTAAGACCACATAGTGCTCTAGATGACTCTTTAGGGACCTGACTTCAATGGTTTGCCAAGTGTTAAACCCCAAATGTGCTTTGGATGACAGTTTAGCCATCTGACTTCAATGGTCTGCTGATAGATAATACCAAATTGTGCTTTATATGACAGGTTAGCCATCAGACTCCAATGATTTGCAGAGAATTAAAGACGACATAGTGCTTTAGATGACAGTTTAGGGACCTGACTTCAATGGTTTGCCGAGTGTTAAAATCCATGTGTGCTTTAGATGACAGTTTATCCACCTGACGTCATTAGTGTGCAGATAGTTAAGACCACATAATGCTTTAGATGACAGTTTAGGGACCTGACATCAATGGTGAGCCGAGTGTTAAACCCCAAATGTGCCTTAGATGACAGTTTAGCCACCTGACTTCAATGGCGTGCAGAGAGATAATACCAAAGTGTACTTTAGATGACAGATTAGCCATCTGACTTCAATGGTGTGCAGAGAATTTAAGACCAAATAATGCTTTAGATGACAGTTTAGGGACCTGACTTCGATGGGGTGCCGAGTGTTAAACACCAAGTGTGCTTTGGATGACAGTTTAGCCATCTGTCTTCAATGGTGTGCTGATAGATAATACAAAATTGTGCTTTAGATGACAGTTTAGCCATCTGACTTCAATGGTGTGCAGAGAATTTAAGACCACATAGTGCTTTAGATGACAGTTTAGGGACCTGACTTCAATGGTGTGCCGAGTGTTAAAATCCATGTGTGCTTTAGATGACACTTTAGCCACCTGACGTCATTGGTGTGCAGATAGTTCACACCACATAGTGCTTTAGATGACAGTTTAGCCATCTGACTTCAATGGTGTGTTGATAGATACTACCAAATTGTGCTTTCGATGACAGATTAGCCATCTGACTTCAACGGTGTGCAGAGAATTTAAGACCACATAATGCTTTAGATGACAGTTTAGGGACCTGACTTCAATGGTGAGCCGAGTGTTAAACCCCAAGTGTGTTCTAGATGACAGTTTAGCCATCTGACTTCAATGGTGTGCTGATAGATACTACCAAATTGTGCTTTAGATGACAGTTTAGCCATCTGACTTCAATGGTGTGCAGAGGATTTAAGACCAAATATTGCTTTAGATGACAGTTTAAGGACCTGACTTCAATGGTTGGCCGAGTGTTAAACCTCAAGTTTGCTTTGGATGACAGTTTAGCCATCTGACTTCAATGGTGTGCTGATATGTAATACCAAATTGTGCTTTAGATGACAGTTTAGCCATCTGACTTCAATGGTGTGCAGAGAAGTTAAGACGACATTGTGCTTTAGATGACAGTTTAGGGACCTGACTTCAATGGCTTGCCGAGTGTTAAAATCCATGTGTGCTTTAGATGGCAGTTTAGCCACCTGAAGTCATTTGTGTGCAGATAGTTAAGAACACATAGTGCTTTAGATGACAGTTTAGGGACCTGACTTCAATGGTGTGCCGAGTGTTAAACCCCAAGTGTGCTTTGGATGATAGCTTAGCCATCTGCTTCAATGATGTGCTGCTAGATAATACCAAATTGTGCTTTAGATGGCAGTTTAGCCATCTGACTTCAATGGTGTGCAGAGAATTTAAGATCACCTAATACTTTAGATGACAGTTTAAGGAACTGACTTCAATGGTGAGCCGAGTGTTAAACCCCAAGTGTGCTTTGGATGACAGTTTAGCGATCTGACTTCAATGGTGTGCTTATAGATAATACCAAATTGTGCTTTAGATGACAGTTTAGCCATCTGACTTCAATGGTGTGCAGAGAATTTAAGACCACATAGTGCTTTAGATGACAGTTTAGGGACCTGACTTCAATGGTGTGCCGAGTGTTTAACCCCAAGTGTGCTTTGGATGACAGTTTAGCCATCTGATTTCAATGGATTGCAGAGAATATAAGACCACATAGTGCTTTATATGACAGTTTAGGGACCTGACTTCAATGGTGTGCCGAGTGTTAAACACCAAGTGTGATTTGGATGACAGTTTAGCCATCTGACTTCAATGGTGTGCAGAGGATTTACAGACGACATAGTGCTTTAGATGACAGTTTAGGGACATGACTTCAATGGTTTGCCGAGTGTTAAAATCCATGTGTGCTTTAGATGACAGTTTAGCCGTCTGACGTCATTGGTGTGCAGATAGTTAAGACCACATAGTGATTTAGATGACAGTTTAGCCATCTGACTTCAATGGTGTGTTGATATATACTACCACATTGTGCTTTAGATGACATTTATCCGTCTGATTTCAACGGTGTGCAGAGAATTTAAGACCCCATAATGCTTTAGATGACAGTTTAGGGACCTGACTTCAATGGTGAGCCGAGTGTTAAACCCCAAGTGTACTTTAGATGACAGTTTAGCCATCTGACTTCAATGGTGTGCAGAGAATTTAAGACCACATAATGCTTTAGATGACAGTTTAGGGATCTGACTTCGATGGTGTGCCGAGTGTTAAACACCAAGTGTGCTTTGGATGACAGTTTAGCCATCTGACTTCAATGGTGTGCATAGGATTTAAGACCACATAGTGATCTAGATGACAGTTTAGGGACCTGATTTCAATGGTGTGCCGAGTGTTAAACACCAAGTGTGCTTTGGATGACAGTTTAGCCATCTGACTTCAAAGGTGTGCTGATAGATAATACCAAATTGTGCTTTAGATGACATCTTAGCCATCTGACTTCAATGGTGTGCAGAGAATTTAAGACCACATAATGCTTTAGATGACAGTTTAGGGACCTGACGTCAATGGTGAGCCGAGTGTTAAACCCCAAGTGTGCTTTAGATGACAGTTTAGCCACCTGACTTCAATGGTGTGCAGAGAGATAATACCAAAGTGTGCTTTAGATGACAGTTTAGCCATCTGACTTCAATGGTGTGCAGAGAATTTGAGACGACATACTGTTTTAGATGACAGTTTAGGGACCTGACTTCAATGGTGTGCCGAGTGTTAAACCCCAAGTGTGCTTTGGATGAGAGTTTAGCCATCTGACTTCAATGGTGTGCTGATAGATAATACCAAATTGTGCTTTAGATGGCTGTTTAGCCATCTGACTTCAATGATGTGCAGAGAATTTAAGACCACATAGTGCTTTAGATGACAGCTTAAGGACCTGACTTCAATGGTGTGCCGAGTGTTAAACCCCAGATGTGCTTTGGATGACAGAATAGCCATCTGATTTCAATGGTGTTCAGAGAATTTAAGACCACATAGTGCTTTAGATGACAGTTTAGGGACCCGACTTCAATGGTGTGCCGAGTGTTAAACCCCAAGTGTGCTTTGGATGAGAGTTTAGCCATCTGACTTCAATGGTGTGCTGATAGATAATACCAAAGTGTGCTTTATATGACAGTTTAGCCATCTGACTTCAATGATGTGCAGAGAATTTAAGACGACATAGTGCTTTTGATGACAGTTTAGGGACCTGACTTCAATCGATTGCCGAGTGTTAAAATCCATGTGTGCTTTAGATGACAGTTTAGCCGTCTGTCTTCAATGGTGTGTTGATAGATACTTACAAATTGTGCTTTAGATGACAGTATAGCCATGTGACTTCAACGGTGTTCAGAGAATTTTAGACCCATAATGCTTTAGATGACAGTTTAGGGACCTGACTTCAATGGTGAGCCGAGTGTTAAATCCCAAGTGTAATTTAGATGACAGTTTAGCCATCTGACTTCAATGGTGTGCAGAGAATTTAAGACCACATAATGCTTTAGATGACAGTTTAGGGACCTGACTTCGATGGTGTGCCGAGTGTTAAACACCAAGTGTGCTTTGGATGACAGTTTAGCCATCTGACTTCAATGGTGTGCATAGGATTTAAAACCACATAGTGATCTAGATGACAGTTTAGGGACCTGACTTCAATGGTGTGCCGAGTGTTAAACACCAAGTGTGCTTTGGATGACAGCTTAGCCATCTGACTTCAATGGTGATCATAGGATTTAAGACCACCTAGTGCTCTAGATGACAGTTTAGGGACCTGACTTCAATGGTGTGCCGAGTGTTAAACCCCAAGTGTGCTTTGGATGACAGATTAGCCATCTGACTTCAATGGTGTGCTGATAGATAATACTAAATTGTGCTTTAGATGACAGCTTAGCCATCTGACTTCAATGGTGTGCAGAGAATTTAAGACCACATAATGCTTTAGATGACAGTTTAGGGACCTGACTTCAATGGTGAGCCGAGTGTTAAACCCCAAGTGTGCTTTAGATGACAGTTTAGCCACCTGACTTCAATGGTGTGCAGAGAGATAATACCAAATTGTGCTTTAGATTGCTGTTTAGCCATCTGACTTCAATGGTGTGCAGAGAATTTAAGACGACATAGTGCTTTAGATGACAGTTTAGGGACCTAACTTCAATGGTTTGCCGAGTGTTAAAATCCATGTGTGCTTTAGATGACAGTTTAGCCACCTGACGTCATTGGTGTGCAGATAGTTAACACCACATAGTGCTTTAGATGACAGTTTAGCCGTCCGACTTCAATTGTGTTGATAGATACTACCAAATTGTGCTTTAGATGACAGTTTAGCCATCTGACTTCAACGGTGTGCAGATAATTTAAGACCACATAATGCTTTAGATGACAGTTTAGGGACCTGAGTTCAATGGTGAGCCGAGTGATTAACCCCAAGTGTGCTTTAGATGACAGTTTAGCCACCTGACTTCAATGGTGTGCAGAGAGATAATACCAAAGACTACCTTAGATGACAGATTAGCCATCTGACTTCAATGGTGTTCAGAGAATTTAAGATCACATAATGCTTTAGATGACAGTTTAGGGAACTGACTTCGATGGTGTGCCGAGCGATAAACACCAAGTGTGCTTTGGATGACAGTTTAGCCATCTGACTTCAATGGTGTTCAGAGAATTTAAGACCACATAGTGCTTTAGATGACAGTTTAGGGACCCGACTTCAATGGTGTGCCGAGTGTTAAACCCCAAGTGTGCTTTGGATGAGAGTTTAGCCATCTGACTTCAATGGTGTGCTGATAGATAATACCAAAGTGTGCTTTATATGACAGCTTAGCCATCTGACTTCAATGATGTGCAGAGAATTTAAGACGACATAGTGCTTTAGATGACAGTTTAGGGACCTGACTTCAATCGATTGCCGAGTGTTAAAATCCATGTGTGCTTTAGATGACAGTTTAGCCGTCTGTCTTCAATGGTGTGTTGATAGATACTTACAAATTGTGCTTTAGATGACAGTATAGCCATCTGACTTCAACGGTGTTCAGAGAATTTTAGACCCCATAATGCTTTAGATGACAGTTTAGGGACCTGACTTCAATGGTGAGCCGAGTGTTAAATCCCAAGTGTAATTTAGATGACAGTTTAGCCATCTGACTTCAATGGTGTGCAGAGAATTTAAGACCACATAATGCTTTAGATGACAGTTTAGGGACCTGACTTCGATGGTGTGCCGAGTGTTAAACACCAAGTGTGCTTTGGATGACAGTTTAGCCATCTGACTTCAATGGTGTGCATAGGATTTAAAACCACATAGTGATCTAGATGACAGTTTAGGGACCTGACTTCAATGGTGTGCCGAGTGTTAAACACCAAGTGTGCTTTGGATGACAGCTTAGCCATCTGACTTCAATGGTGTTCATAGGATTTAAGACCACCTAGTGCTCTAGATGACAGTTTAGGGACCTGACTTCAATGGTGTGCCGAGTGTTAAACCCCAAGTGTGCTTTGGATGACAGATTAGCCATCTGACTTCAATGGTGTGCTGATAGATAATACCAAATTGTGCTTTAGATGACAGCTTAGCCATCTGACTTCAATGGTGTGCAGAGAATTTAAGACCACATAATGCTTTAGATGACAGTTTAGGGACCTGACTTCAATGGTGAGCCGAGTGTTAAACCCCAAGTGTGCTTTAGATGACAGTTTAGCCACCTGACTTCAATGGTGTGCAGAGAGATAATACCAAATTGTGCTTTAGATTGCTGTTTAGCCATCTGACTTCAATGGTGTGCAGAGAATTTAAGACGACATAGTGCTTTAGATGACAGTTTAGGGACCTAACTTCAATGGTTTGCCGAGTGTTAAAATCCATGTGTGCTTTAGATGACAGTTTAGCCACCTGACGTCATTGGTGTGCAGATAGTTAACACCACATAGTGCTTTATATGACAGTTTAGCCATCCGACTTCAATTATGTTGATAGATACTACCAAATTGTGCTTTAGATGACAGTTTAGCCATCTGACTTCAACGGTGTGCAGATAATTTAAGACCACATAATGCTTTAGATGACAGTTTAGGGACCTGAGTTCAATGGTGAGCCGAGTGATTAACCCCAAGTGTGCTTTAGATGACAGTTTAGCCACCTGACTTCAATGGTGTGCAGAGAGATAATACCAAAGACTACCTTAGATGACAGATTAGCCATCTGACTTCAATGGTGTGCAGAGAATTTAAGATCACATAATGCTTTAGATGACAGTTTAGGGAACTGACTTCGATGGTGTGCCGAGCGATAAACACCAAGTGTGCTTTGGATGACAGTTTAGCCATCTGACTTCAATGGTGTGCAGAGATTTTAAGACCACATAGTGCTTTAGATGACAGTTTAGGGACCTGAGTTCAATGGTGAGCCGAGTGATAAAATCCATGTGTGCTTTAGATGACAGTTTAGCCACCTGACGTCATTGGTGTGCAGATAGTTAAGACCACATAGTGCTTTAGATGTCAGTTTAGCCATCTGACTTCAATGGTGTGTTGATAGATACTACCAAATTGTGCTTTAGATGACAGTTTAGCCATCTGACTTCAACGGTGTGCAGAGAATTTAAGACCACATAATGCTTTAGATGACAGTTTAGGGACCTGACTTCAATGGTGAGCCGAGTGTTAAACCCCAAGTGTGCTTTAGATGACAGTTTAGCCATCTGACTTCAATGGTGTGCAGAGGATTTAAGACAAAATAGTGCTCTAGATGACAGTTTAAGGAACTGACTTCAATGGGGGGCCAAGTGTTAAACCCCAAGTGTGCCTTGGATGACAGTTTAGCCATCTGACTTCAATGGTGTGCTGATAGATAATACCAAATTGTGCTTTAGATGACATCTTAGCCATCTGACTTCAATGGTGTGCATAGGAGTTAAGACCACATAGTGCTCTAGATGACAGTTTAGGGACCTGACTTCAATGGTGTGCCGAGTGTTAAACCCCAAGTGTGCTTTGGATGACAGTTTAGCCATCTGACTTCAATTGTGTGCTGATAGATAATACCAAATTGTGCTTTAGATGACAGCTTATCCATCTGACTTCAATGGTGTGCAGAGAATTTAAGACCACACAATGCTTTAGATGACAGATTAGGGACCTGACTTCAATGGTGAGCCGAGTGTTAAACCCCAAGTGTGCTTTAGATGACAATTTAGCCACCTGACTTCAATGGTGTGCAGAGAGATAATACCAAAGTGTGCTTTAGATGACAGTTTAGCCATCTGACTTCAATGGTGTGCAGAGAAATTAAGACGACATACTGTTTTAGATGACAGTTTAGGGACCTGACTTCAATGGTGTGCCGAGTGTTAAACCCCAAGTGTGCCTTCGATGACAGTTTAGCCATCTGACTTCAATTGTGTGCTGATAGATAATACCAAATTGTGCTTTAGATGGCTGTTTAGCCATCTGACTTCAATGGTGTGCAGAGAATTTAAGACGAAATAGTGCTTTAGATGACAGTTTAGGGACCTAACTTCAATGGTTTGCCGAGTGTTAAAATCCATGTGTGCTTTAGATGACAGTTTAGCCACCTGACGTCATTGGTGTGCAGATAGGTAAGACCACATAGTGCTTTAGATGACAGTTTAGCCATCTGACTTCAATGGTGTGTTGATAGATACTACCATATTGTGCTTTAGATGACAGTTTAGCCATCTGACTTCAACGGTGTGCAGAGAATTTAAGACCACATAATGCTTTAGATGACAGTTTAGGGACCCGAGTTCAATGGTCAGCCGAGTGATAAACCCCAAGTGTGCTTTAGATGATAGTTTAGCCAACTGACTTCATTGGTGTGCAGAAAGATAATACCAAGGTGTACATTAGATGACAGTTGAGCCATCTGACTTCAATGGTGTGCAGAGGATTTAAGACAACATAGTGCTCTAGATGACAGTTTAGGGACCTGACTTCAATGGGGTGCCGAGTGTTAAACCCCAAGTGTGCTTTGGATGACAGTTTAGCCATCTGACTTCAATGATATGCAGAGAATTTAAGACGACACAGTGCTTTAGATGACAGTTTAGGGACCTGACTTCAATGGTTTGCCGAGTGTTAAAATCCGTGTGTGCTTTATATGACAGTTTAGCCACCTAACGTCATTGGTGTGCAGATAGTTAAGACCACATAGTGCTTTAGATGACAGTTTAGCCATCTGCTTCAACGGTGTGCAGAGAATGTAAGACCCCATAATGCTTTAGATGACAGTTTAGGGACCTGACCTCAATGGTGAGCCGAGTGTTAAACACCAAGGGTGCTTTAGATGACAGTTTAGCCACCTGACTTCAATGGTGTGCAGAGAGATAATACCAAAGTTTACTTTAGATGACAGATTAGCCATCTGACTTCAATGGTGTGCAGAGAATTTAAGACCACATAATGCTTTAGATGACAGTTTAGGGACCTGACTTCGATGGTGTGCCGAGTGTTAAACACCAAGTGTGCTTTGGATGACAGTTTAGCCATCTGACTTCAATGGTGTGCAGAGATTTTAAGACCACATAGTGCTTTAGATGACAGTTTAGGGACCTGATTTCAATGGTGTGCAGAGTGTTAAATCCCAAGTGTGCCTTGGATGACAGTTTAGCCATCTGACTTCAATGGTGTGCTGATAGATAATACCAAAGTGTGCTTTAGATGGCAGTTTAGCCATCTGACTTCAATAGTGTGCAGAGAATTTAAGACCACATAATGATTTAGATGACAGTTTAGGGACCTGACTTCAATGATGTGCCGAGTGTTAAACCCCAAGTGTGCTTTGGATGACAGATTAGCCATCTGACTTCAATGGTGTGCTGACAGATAATACCAAATTGTGCTTTAGATGACAGTTTAGCCATCTGACTTCACTGGTGTGCAGAGAATTTAAAACCACATAGTGCTCTAGATGACAGTTTAGGGACCTGACTTCAATGGTGTGCCAAGTATTAAACCCCAAATGTGCTTTGGATGACAGTTTAGCCATCTGACTTCAATGGTGTGCTGATAGATAATACCAAATTGTGCTATATATAACAGTTTAGCCATCTGACTTCAATGATGTGCAGAGAATTTAAGACGACATAGTGCTTTAGATGACACTTTAGGGACCTGACTTCAATGGTGTGCCGAGTGTTAAATCCCAAGTGTGCTTTGGATGACAGTTTAGCCATCTGACTACAATGGTGTGCTGATAGATATTACCAAAGTGTGCTTTAGATGGCAGTTTAGCCATCTGACTTCAATGGTGTGCAGGACACATAATGCTTTAGATGACAGTTTAGGGACCTGACTTCAATGGTGAGCCGAGTGTTAAACCCCAAGTGTGCTTTAGATGACAGTTTAGCCACCTGACTTCAATGTTGTGCAGAGAGATAATACCACAGTGTACTTTAGATGACAGTTTAGCCATCTGACTTCAATGGTGGGCAGAGAATTTAAGACCACATAATGCTTTAGATGACAGTTTAGGGACCTGACTTCAATGGTGGGCCGAGTGTTAAACCCCAAGTGTGCTTTGGATGACAGTTTAGCCATCTGACTTCAATGGTGTGCTGATAGATAATACCAAATTGTGCTTTAGATGACAGTTTAGCCATCTGACTTCACTGGTTTGCAGAGAATTTAAAACCACATAGTGCTCTAGATGACAGATTAGGGACCTGACTTCAATGGTGTGCCAAGTGTTAAACCCCAAATGTGCTTTGGATGACAGTTTAGCCATCTGACTTCAATGGTGTGCTGATAGATAATACCAAATTGTGCTTTAGATGACAGTTTAGCCATCTGACTTCAATGGTGTGCAGAGAATTTAAGAACACATAGGGCTTTAGATGACAGTTTAGGGACCTGACTTCAATGGTGTGCCAAGTGTTAAACCCCAAATGTGCTTTGGATGACAGTTTAGCCATCTGACTTCAATGGTGTGCTGATAGATAATACCAAAGTGTGCTTTATATGACAGTTTAGCCATCTGACTTCAATGATGTGCAGAGAATTTAAGACGACATAGTGCTTTAGATGACAGTTTAGTGACCTGACTTCAATGGTTTGTCGAGTGTTAAAATCCGTGTGTGCTTTAGATGACAGTTTAGCCACCTGACGTCATTGGTGTGCAGATAGTTAAGACCACATAGTGCTTTAGATGACAGTTTAGCCATCTGACTTCAATGGTGTGTTGATAGATACTACCAAATTGTGCTTTTGATGACAGTTTAGCCATCTGCTTCAACGGTGTGCAGAGAATGTAAGACCCCATAATGCTTCAGATGACAGTTTAGGGACCTGACCTCAATGGTGAGCCGAGTGTTAAACCCCAAGTGTGCTTTAGATGACAGTTTAGCCACCTGACTTCAATGGTGTGCAGAGAATTTAAGAACACATAGTGCTTTAGATGACAGTTTAGGGACCTGACTTCAATGATGTGCCGAGTGTTAAACCCCAAGTGTGCTTTGGATTACAGTTTAGCCATCTGACTTCAATGGTGTGCTGATAGATAATACCAAATTGTGCTTTAGATGACAGTCTAGCCATCTGACTTCACTGGTGTGCAGAGAATTTAAAACCACATAGTGCTCTAGATGACAGTTTAGGGACCTGACTTCAATGGTGTGCCAAGTGTTAAACCCCAAATGTGCTTTGGATGACAGTTTAGCCATCTGACTTCAATGGTGTGCTGATAGATAATACCAAATTGTGCTTTATATGACAGTTTAGCCATCTGACTTCAATGTTGTCCAGAGAATTTAAGACAACATAGTGCTTTAGATGACAGTTTAGGGACCTGACTTCAATGGTTTGTCGAGTGTTAAAATCCGTGTGTGCTTTAGATGACAGTTTAGCCACCTGACGTCATTGGTGTGCAGATAGTTAAGACCACATAGTGCTTTAGATGACAGTTTAGCCATCTGACTTCAATGGTGTGTTGATAGATACTACCAAATTGTGCTTTTGATGACAGTTTAGCCATCTGCTTCAACGGTGTGCAGAGAATGTAAGACCCCATAATGCTTTAGATGACAGTTTAGGGACCTGACCTCAATGGTGAGCCGAGTGTTAAACCCCAAGTGTGCTTTAGATGGCAGTTTAGCCACCTGACTTCAATGGTGTGCAGAGAATTTAAGAACAAATAGTGCTTTAGATGACAGTTTAGGGACCTGACTTCAATGATGTGCCGAGTGTTAAACACCAAGTGTGCTTTGGATTACAGTTTAGCCATCTGACTTCAATGGTGTGCTGATAGATAATACCAAATTGTGCTTTAGATGACAGTTTAGCCATCTGACTTCACTGGTGTGCAGAGAATTTAAAACCACATAGTGCTCTAGATGACAGTTTAGGGACCTGACTTCAATGGTGTGCCAAGTGTTAAACCCCAAGTGTGCTTTGGATGACAGTTTAGCCATCTGACTTCAATGGTGTGCTGATAGATAATACCAAATTGTGCTTTATATGACAGTTTAGCCATCTGACTTCAATGATGTGCAGAGAATTTAAGACAACATAGTGCTTTAGATGACAGTTTAGGGACCTGACTTCAATGGTTTGTCGAGTGTTAAAATCCGTGTGTGCTTTAGATGACAGTTTAGCCACCTGACGTCATTGGTGTGCAGATAGTTAAGACCACATAGTGCTTTAGATGACAGTTTAGCCATCTGACTTCAATGGTGTGTTGATAGATACTACCAAATTGTGCTTTTGATGACAGTTTAGCCATCTGCTTCAACGGTGTGCAGAGAATGTAAGACCCCATAATGCTTTAGATGACAGTTTAGGGACCTGACCTCAATGGTGAGCCGAGTGTTAAACCCCAAGTGTGCTTTATATGACAGATTAGCCACCTGACTTCAATGGTGTGCAGAGAGATAATACCAAAGTGTACTTTAGATGACAGATTAGCCATCTGACTTCAATGGTATGCAGAGAATTTAAGACCACATAATGCTTTAGATGACAGTTTAGGGACCTGACTTCGATGGTGTGTCGAGTGTTAAACACCAAGTGTGCTTTGGATGACAGTTTAGCCATCTGACTTCAATGGTGTGCTGATAGATAATACCAAATTGTGCTTTATATGACAGTTTAGCCATCTGACTTCAATGATGTGCAGAGAATTTAAGACGACATAGTGCTTTAGATGACAGTTTAGGGACCTGACTTCAATGGTTTGCCGAGTGTTAAAATCCATGTGTGCTTTAGATGACAGTTTAGCCACCTGACGTCATTGGTGTGCAGATAGTTAAGACCACATAGTGATTTAGATGACAGTTTAGCCATCTGACTTCAATGGTGTGCTGATAGATAATACCAAATTGTGCTTTATATGACTGTTTAGCCATCTGACTTCAACGGTGTGCAGAGAATTTAAGACCCCATAATGCTTTAGATGACAGTTTAGGGACCTGGCTTCAATGGTGGGCAGAGAATTTAAGACCACATAATGCTTTAGATGACAGTTTAGGGACCTGACTTCAATGGTGAGCCGAGTGTTAAACCCCAAGTGTGCTTTAGATGACAGTTTAGCCACCTGGCTTCAATGGTGTGCAGAGGATTTAAGACCACATAGTGCTCTAGATGATAGTTTAGGGACCTGACTTCAATGGTCTGCAAGTGTTAAACCACAAATGTGCTTTGGATGACAGTTTAGCCATCTGACTTCAATGGTGTGCTGATAGATAATACCAAATTGTGCTTTATATGACAGTATTGCTATCTGACTTCAATGATGTGCAGAGAATTTAAGACGACATAGTGCTTTAGATGACAGTTTAGGGACCTGACTTCAATTGTTTGCCGAGTGTTAAAATCCATGTGTGCTTTAGATGACAGTTTAGCCACCTGACGTCATTGGTGTGCAGATAGTTAAGACCACATAGTGATTTAGATGACAGTTTAGCCATCTGACTTCAATGGTGTGCTGATAGATAATACCAAATTGTGCTTTATATGACTGGTTAGCCATCTGACTTCAACGGTGTGCAGAGAACTTAAGACCCCATAATGCTTTAGATGACAGTTTAGGGACCTGGCTTCAATGGTGGGCAGAGGATTTAAGACCACATAATGCTTTAGATGACAGTTTAGGGACCTGACTTCAATGGTGAGCCGAGTGTTAAACCCCAAGTGTGCTTTAGATGACAGTTTAGCCACCTGGCTTCAATGGTGTGCAGAGGGTTTAAGACCACATAGTGCTATAGATGATAGATTAGGGATCTGACTTCAATGGTGTGCCGAGTGTTAAACCCCAAGTGTACTTTGGATGACAGTTTAGCCATCTGACTTCAATGGTGTGCAGATAGATAATACCAAATTGTGCTTTCGATGACAGTTTAGCCATCTGACTTCACTGGTGTGCAGAGAATTTAAAACCACATAGTGCTCTAGATGACAGTTTATGGACCTGACTTCAATGGTGTGCCAAGTGTTAAACCCCAAATGTGCTTTGGATGACAGTTTAGCCATCTGACTTCAATGGTCTGCTGATATATAATACCAAATTGTGCTTTATATGACAGGTTAGCCATCTGACTTCAATGATGTGCAGAGAATTTAAGACAACATAGTGCTTTAAATGACAGTTTAGGGACCTGACTTCAATGGTTTGCCGAGTATTAAAATCCGTGTGTGCTTTAGATGACAGTTTAGCCACCTGACGTCATTGGTGTGCAGATAGTTAAGACCACATAGTGCTTTAGATGACAGTTTAGCCATCTGACTTCAATGGTGTGTTGATAGATACTACCAAATTGTGCTTTAGATGACAGTTTAGCCTTCTGACTTCAATGGTGTGCATAGAATTTAAGACCCCATAATGCTTTAGATGACAGTTTAGGGACCTGACTTTAATGGTGAGCCGAGTGTTAAACCCCAAGTGTGCTTTAGATGACAGTTTAGCCACCTGACTTCAATGGTGTGCAGAGAGATAATACCAAAGTGTACTTTAGATGACAGTTTAGCCATCTGACTTCAATGGTGTGCAGAGAATTTAAGACCACATAATGCTTTAGACGACAGTTTAAAGACATGACTTCGATGGTGTGCCGAGTGTTAAACACCAAGTGTGCTTTGGATGACAGTTTAGCCATCTGACTTCAATGGTGTGCAGAGATTTTAAGACCACATAATGCTTTAGATGACAGTTTAGGGACCTGACTTCAATGGTGAGCCGAGTGTTAAACTCCAAGTGTGCTTTAGATGACAGTTTAGCCACCTGACTTCAATGGTGTGCAGAGAATTTAAGACCACATAGTGCTTTAGATGACAGTTTAGCCATCTGACTTCAATGGTGTGCAGAGAATTTAAGACCACATAGTGCTCTATATGATAGTTTAGGGACCTGACTTCAATGGTCTGCAAGTGTTAAACCACAAATGTGCTTTGGATGACAGTTTAGCCATGTGACTTCAATGGTGTGCTGATAGATAATACCAAATTGTGCTTTATATGACAGTTTAGCCATCTGACTTCAATGATGTGCAGAGAATTTAAGACGACATAGTGCTTTAGATGACAGTTTAGGGACCTGACTAAAATGGTTTGCCGAGTGTTAAAATCCATGTGTGCTTTAGATGACAGTTTAGCCACCTGACGTCATTGGTGTGCAGATAGTTAAGACCACATAGTGATTTAGATGACAGTTTAGCCATCTGACTTCAATGGTGTGCTGATAGATAATACCAAATTGTGCTTTATATGACTGTTTAGCCATCTGACTTCAACGGTGTGCAGAGAATTTAAGACCCCATAATGCTTTAGATGACAGTTTAGGGACCTGACCTCAATGGTGAGCCGAGTGTTAAACCCCAAGTGTGCTTTAGATGGCAGTTTAGCCACCTGACTTCAATGGTGTGCAGAGAATTTAAGACCAAATAGTGCTTTAGATGACAGTTTAGGGACCTGACTTCAATGATGTGCCGAGTGTTAAACACCAAGTGTGCTTTGGATTACAGTTTAGCCATCTGACTTCAATGGTGTGCTGATAGATAATACCAAATTGTGCTTTAGATGACAGTTTAGCCATCTGACTTCACTGGTGTGCAGAGAATTTAAAACCACATAGTGCTCTAGATGACAGTTTAGGGACCTGACTTCAATGGTGTGCCAAGTGTTAAACCCCAAATGTGCTTTGGATGACAGTTTAGCCATCTGACTTCAATGGTGTGCTGATAGATAATACCAAATTGTGCTTTATATGACAGTTTAGCCATCTGACTTCAATGATGTGCAGAGAATTTAAGACAACATAGTGCTTTAGATGACAGTTTAGGGACCTGACTTCAATGGTTTGTCGAGTGTTAAAATCCGTGTGTGCTTTAGATGACAGTTTAGCCACCTGACGTCATTGGTGTGCAGATAGTTAAGATCACATAGTGCTTTAGATGACAGTTTAGCCATCTGACTTCAATGGTGTGTTGATAGATACTACCAAATTGTGCTTTTGATGACAGTTTAGCCATCTGCTTCAATGGTGTGCAGAGAATGTAAGACCCCATAATGCTTTAGATGACAGTTTAGGGACCTGACCTCAATGGTGAGCCGAGTGTTAAACCCCAAGTGTGCTTTATATGACAGATTAGCCACCTGACTTCAATGGTGTGCAGAGAGATAATACCAAAGTGTACTTTAGATGACAGATTAGCCATCTGACTTCAATGGTATGCAGAGAATTTAAGACCACATAATGCTTTAGATGACAGTTTAGGGACCTGACTTCGATGGTGTGTCGAGTGTTAAACACCAAGTGTGCTTTGGATGACAGTTTAGCCATCTGACTTCAATGGTGTGCTGATAGATAATACCAAATTGTGCTTTATATGACAGTTTAGCCATCTGACTTCAATGATGTGCAGAGAATTTAAGACGACATAGTGCTTTAGATGACAGTTTAGGGACCTGACTTCAATGGTTTGCCGAGTGTTAAAATCCATGTGTGCTTTAGATGACAGTTTAGCCACCTGACGTCATTGGTGTGCAGATAGTTAAGACCACATAGTGATTTAGATGACAGTTTAGCCATCTGACTTCAATGGTGTGCTGATAGATAATACCAAATTGTGCTTTATATGACTGTTTAGCCATCTGACTTCAACGGTGTGCAGAGAATTTAAGACCCCATAATGCTTTAGATGACAGTTTAGGGACCTGGCTTCAATGGTGGGCAGAGATTTAAGACCACATAATGCTTTAGATGACAGTTTAGGGACCTGACTTCAATGGTGAGCCGAGTGTTAAACCCCAAGTGTGCTTTAGATGACAGTTTAGCCACCTGGCTTCAATGGTGTGCAGAGGATTTAAGACCACATAGTGCTCTAGATGATAGTTTAGGGACCTGACTTCAATGGTCTGCAAGTGTTAAACCACAAATGTGCTTTGGATGACAGTTTAGCCATCTGACTTCAATGGTGTGCTGATAGATAATACCAATTGTGCTTTATATGACAGTTTTGCTATCTGACTTCAATGATGTGCAGAGAATTTAAGACGACATAGTGCTTTAGATGACAGTTTAGGGACCTGACTTCAATTGTTTGCCGAGTGTTAAAATCCATGTGTGCTTTAGATGACAGTTTAGCCACCTGACGTCATTGGTGTGCAGATAGTTAAGACCACATAGTGATTTAGATGACAGTTTAGCCATCTGACTTCAATGGTGTGCTGATAGATAATACCAAATTGTGCTTTATATGACTGTTTAGCCATCTGACTTCAACGGTGTGCAGAGAACTTAAGACCACATAATGCTTTAGATGACAGTTTAGGGACCTGGCTTCAATGGTGGGCAGAGGATTTAAGACCACATAATGCTTTAGATGACAGTTTAGGGACCTGACTTCAATGGTGAGCCGAGTGTTAAACCCCAAGTGTGCTTTAGATGACAGTTTAGCCACATGGCTTCAATGGTGTGCGGAGGATTTAAGACCACATAGTGCTCTAGATGATAGATTAGGGACCTGACTTCAATGGTGTGCCGAGTGTTAAACCCCAAGCGTACTTTGGATGACAGTTTAGCCATCTGACTTCAATGGTGTGCTGATAGATAATACCAAATTGTGCTTTCGATGACAGTTTAGCCATCTGACTTCAATGGTCTGCTGATATATAATACCAAATTGTGCTTTATATGACAGGTTAGCCATCTGACTTCAATGATGTGCAGAGAATTTAAGACAACATAGTGCTTTAGATGACAGTTTAGGGACCTGACTTCAATGGTTTGCCGAGTATTAAAATCCGTGTGTGCTTTAGATGACAGTTTAGCCACCTGACGTCATTGGTGTGCAGATAGTTAAGACCACATAGTGCTTTAGATGACAGTTTAGCCATCTGACTTCAATGGTGTGTTGATAGATACTACCAAATTGTGCTTTTGATGACAGTTTAGCCATCTGCTTCAATGGTGTGCATAGAATTTAAGACCCCATAATGCTTTAGATGACAGTTTAGGGACCTGACTTCAATGGTGAGCCGAGTGTTAAACCCCAAGTGTGCTTTAGATGACAGTTTAGCCACCTGACTTCAATGGTGTGCAGAGAATTTAAGACCACATAATGCTTTAGATGACAGTTTAGGGACCTGACTTCGATGGTGTGCCGAGTGTTAAACACCAAGTGTGCTTTGGATGACAATTTAGCCATCTGACTTTAATGGTGTGCAGAGAAATTAAGACCACATAGTGTTTTAGATGACAGTTTAGGGACTTGACTTCAATGGTCTGCCGAGTGTTAAACCACAAGTGTGCTTTGGATGACAGTTTAGTCACCTGATTTCAATGGTGTGCCAAGTGTTAAATCCAAGTGTGCTTTGGATGACAGTCTAGCCATGTGACTTCAATGGTGGGTCGAGAGTTAACCCACAAGTGTACTTTAGATGACAGTTTAGCCATCTAACTTCAATGGTATGCTGATAGATAATACCAAATTGTGCTTTAGATGACAGTTTAGCCATCTGACTTCAATGGTGTGCAGAGAATTTAAGACCACATAGTGCTTTAGATGACAGTTTAGGGACCTAACTTCAAAGGTGTGCCGAGTGTTAAACCCCAAGTGTGCTTTGGATGGCAGTTTAGTCACCTGACTTCAACGGGTTGCCGAGTGTTAAACCCCAAGTGTGCTTTGGATGACAGTTTAGTCACCTGACTTCAATGGGTTGCCGAGTGTTAAACCCAAAGTGTGCTTTGGATGACAGTTTAGCCATCTGACTTCAATGGTGTGCAGAGATTTTAAGACCACATAATGCTTTAGATGACAGTTTAGGGACCTGACTTCAATGGTGTGCCGAGTGTTAAACTCCAAGTGTGCTTTAGATGACAGTTTAGCCACCTGACTTCAATGGTGTGCAGAGAATTTAAGACCACATAGTGCTCTAGATGATAGTTTAGGGACCTGACTTCAATGGTCTGCAAGTGTTAAACCACAAATGTGCTTTGGATGACAGTTTAGCCATCTGACTTCAATGGTGTGCTGATAGATAATACCAAATTGTGCTTTATATGACAGTTTAGCCATCTGACTTCAATGATGTGCAGAGAATTTAAGACGACATAGTGCTTTAGATGACAGTTTAGGGACCTGACTTCAATGGTTTGCCGAGTGTTAAAATCCATGTGTGCTTTAGATGACAGTTTAGCCACCTGACGTCATTGGTGTGCAGATAGTTAAGACCACATAGTGATTTAGATGACAGTTTAGCCATCTGACTTCAATGGTGTGCTGATAGATAATACCAAATTGTGCTTTATATGACTGTTTAGCCATCTGACTTCAACGGTGTGCAGAGAATTTAAGACCCCATAATGCTTTAGATGACAGTTTAGGGACCTGACTTCAATGGTGAGCCGAGTGTTAAACCCCAAGTGTGCTTTAGATGACAGTTTAGCCACCTGGCTTCAATGGTGTGCAGAGGATTTAAGACCACATAGTGCTGTAGATGATAGATTAGGGACCTGACTTCAATGGTGTGCCGAGTGTTAAACCCCAAGTGTGCTTTGGATGACAGTTTAGTCACCTGACTTCAATGGTGTGCCGAGTGTTAAGCCCCAAGTGTGCTTTGGATGACAGTTTAGCCATCTGACTTCAATGGTGTGCCGAGTGATAATCCCCAAGTGTGCTTTAGATGACAGTTTAGCCATCTGACTTCAATGGTCTGCTGATATATAATACCAAATTGTGCTTTATATGACAGGTTAGCCATCTGACTTCAATGATGTGCAGAGAATTTAAGACAACATAGTGCTTTAGATGACAGTTTAGGGACCTGACTTCAATGGTTTGCCGAGTATTAAAATCCGTGTGTGCTTTAGATGACAGTTTAGCCACCTGACGTCATTGGTGTGCAGATAGTTAAGACCACATAGTGCTTTAGATGACAGTTTAGCCATCTGACTTCAATGGTGTGTTGATAGATACTACCAAATTGTGCTTTAGATGACAGTTTAGCCATCTGACTTCAATGGTGTGCATAGAATTTAAGACCCATAATGCTTTAGATGACAGTTTAGGACCTGACTTCAATGGTGAGCCGAATGTTAAACCCCAAGTGTGCTTTAGATGACAGTTTAGCCACCTGACTTAATGGTGTGCAGAGAATTTAAGACCACATAATGCTTTAGATGACAGTTTAGGGACCTGACTTCGATGGTGTGGGTGTTAAACACCAAGTGTGCTTTGGATGACAATTTAGCCATCTGACTTTAATGGTGTGCAGAGAAATTAAGACCACATAGTGTTTTAGATGACAGTTTAGGGACTTGACTTCAATGGTCTGCCGAGTGTTAAACCACAAGTGTGCTTTGGATGACAGTTTAGTCACCTGATTTCAATGGTGTGCAGTGTTTGTGTGTTTGGTGGTTGTGTGTTTGGTGGGTGGGTTGTGTTTTGTGGTTTGTTTTTGGTTGTGATAGATAATACCAAATTGTGCTTTAGATGACAGTTTAGCCATCTGACTTCAATGGTGTGCAGAGAATTTAAGACCACATAGTGCTTTAGATGACAGTTTAGGGACCTAACTTCAAAGGTGTGCCGAGTGTTAAACCCCAAGTGTGCTTTGGATGGCAGTTTAGTCACCTGACTTCAACGGGTTGCCGAGTGTTAAACCCCAAGTGTGCTTTGGATGACAGTTTAGTCACCTGACTTCAATGGGTTGCCGAGTGTTAAACCCAAAGTGTGCTTTGGATGACAGTTTAGCCATCTGACTTCAATGGTGTGCAGAGATTTTAAGACCACATAATGCTTTAGATGACCGTTTAGGGACCTGACTTCAATGGTGTGCCGAGTGTTAAACTCCAAGTGTGCTTTAGATGACAGTTTAGCCACCTGACTTCAATGGTGTGCAGAGAATTTAAGACCACATAGTGCTCTAGATGATAGTTTAGGGACCTGACTTCAATGGTCTGCAAGTGTTAAACCACAAATGTGCTTTGGATGACAGTTTAGTCATCTGACTTCAATGGTGTGCTGATAGATAATACCAAATTGTGCTTTATATGACAGTTTAGCCATCTGACTTCAATGATGTGCAGAGAATTTAAGACGACATAGTGCTTTAGATGACAGTTTAGGGACCTGACTTCAATGGTTTGCCGAGTGTTAAAATCCATGTGTGCTTTAGATGACAGTTTAGCCACCTGACGTCATTGCTGTGCAGATAGTTAAGACCACATAGTGATTTAGATGACACTTTAGCCATCTGACTTCAATGGTGTGCTGATAGATAATACCAAATTGTGCTTTATATGACTGTTTAGCCATCTAACTTCAACGGTGTGCAGAGAATTTAAGACCCCATAATGCTTTAGATGACAGTTTAGGGACCTGACTTCAATGGTGAGCCGAGTGTTAAACCCCAAGTGTGCTTTAGATGACAGATTAGCCACCTGGCTTCAATTGTGTGCAGAGGATTTAAGACCACATAGTGCTGTAGATAATAGATTACGGACCTGACTTCAATGGTGTGCCGAGTGTTAAACCCCAAGTGTGCTTTGGATGACAGTTTAGTCACCTGACTTCAATGGTGTGCCGAGTGTTAAGCCCCAAGTGTGCTTTGGATGACAGTTTAGCCATCTGACTTCAATGGTGTGTCGAGTGATAACCTCCAGGTGTGCTTTAGATGACAGTTTAGCCATCTAACTTCAATGGTGTGCTGATAGATAATACCAAATTGTGCTTTAGATGACAGTTTAGTCATCTGACTTCAATGGTGTGCCGAGTGTTAAACCCCAAGTGTGCTTTGGATGACAGTTTAGTTACCTGACTTCAATGGATTGCCGAGTGTTAAACCCCAAGTGAGCTTTGGATGACAGATTAACCATCTGACTTCAATGGTGTGCCGAGTGTTAAACCCCAAATGTGCTTTAGATGACGGCTTAGCCATCTGACTTCAATGGTGTGCTGATATATAATACCAAAGTGTGCTTTAGATGACAGTTAAGCCATCTGACTTCAATGGTTTGCAGAGAATTTAAGACCACATAGTGCTTTAGATGACAGTTTAGGGACCTGACTTCAATGGTGTGTCGAGTGTTAACCTCCAAGTGTGCTCTAGATGACAGTTTAGCCATCTGACTTCAATGGTGTGCTGATAGATAATACCAAATTGTGCTTTAGATGACAGTTTAGCCATCTGACTTCACTGGTGTGCAGAGAATTTAAAACCACATAGTGCTCTAGATGACAGTTTAGGGACCTGACTTCAATGGTGTGCCAAGTGTTAAACCCCAAATGAGCTTTGGATGACAGTTTAGCCATCTGACTTCAATGGTGTGCTGGTAGATAATACAAAATTGTGCTTTATATGACAGGTTAGCCATCTGACTTCAATGATGTGCAGAGAATTTAAGACAACATAGTGCTTTAGATGACAGTTTAGGGACCTGACTTCAATGGTTTGCCGAGTGTTAACATTCTTGTGTGCTTTAGATGACAGTTTAGCCACCTGATGTCATTGGTGTGCAGATAGTTAAGACCACATAGTGCTTTAGATGACAGTTTAACCATCTGACTTCAATGGTGTGTTGATAGATACTCCCAAATTGTGCTTTAGATGACAGTTTAGCCATCTGACTTCAACGGTGTGCATAGAATTTAAGACCCCATAATGCTTTAGATGACAGTTTAGGGACCTGACTTGTATGGTCTGCAGAGAGATAAAACTAAAGTGTGCTTTCGATGACAATTTAGCCATCTGACTTTAATGGTGTGCAGAGAACTTATGACCACATAGTGCTTTAGATGACAGTTTAGGGACCTGACTTCAATGGTGTGCCGAGTTTTAAACCCCAAGTGTGCTTTGGATGGCAGTTCAGCCATCTGACGTCAATGGTGTGCTGACAGACAATACCAAATTGTGCTTTAGATGACAGTTTAGAATCTGACTTCAATGGTGTGCAGAGAATTGAAGACCACATAGTGCTTTAGATGACAGTTTAGGGACCTGACTTCAATGGTCTGCCGAGTGTTAAACCACAAGTGTGCTTTGGATGACAGTTTAGTCACCTGATTTCAATGGTGTGCCAATTGTTAAATCCAAGTGTGCTTTGGATGACAGTCTAGCCATGTGACTTCAATGGTGTGCTGATAGATAATACCAAATTGTGCTTTATATGACAGTTTAGCCATCTGACTTCAATGATGGGCAGAGATTTTAAGACGACATAGTGCTTTAGATGACAGTTTAGGGACCTGACTTCAATGATTTGCCGAGTGTTAAAATCCATGTGTGCTTTAAATGACAGTTTAGCCACCTGATGTCATTGGTGTGCAGATAGTTAAGACCACATAGTGATTTAGATGACAGTTTAGCCATCTGACTTCAATGGTGTGCTGATAGATAATACTAAATTGTGCTTTATATGACTGTTTAGCCATCTGACTTCAACGGTGTGCAGAGAATTTAAGACCCCATAATGCTTTAGATGACAGTTTATGGACCTGGCTTCAATGGTGTGCAGAGGATTTAAGACCACATACTACTATAGATGACAGTTTAGGGACCTGACTTCAATGGTGAGCCGAGTGTTAGACTCCAAGTGTGCTTTAGATGACAGTTTAGCCACCTGACTTCAATGGTGTGCAGAGAATTTAAGACCACATAGTGCTTTAGATGACAGTTTAGCCATCTGACTTCAATGGTGTGCAGAGAATTTAAGACCACAAAGTGCTCTAGATGATAGTTTAGGGACCTGACTTCAATGGTCTGCAAGTTTTAAACCACAAATGTGCTTTGGATCACAGTTTAGCCATCTGACTTCAATGGTGTGCTGATAGATAATACTAAATTGTGCTTTATATGACTGATTAGCCATCTGACTTCAACGGTGTGCAGAGAATTTAAGACCCCATAATGCTTTAGATGACAGTTTATGGACCTGGCTTCAATGGTGTGCAGAGGATTTAAGACCACATACTACTATAGATGACAGTTTAGGGACCTGACTTCAATGGTGAGCCGAGTGTTAGACTCCAAGTGTGCTTTAGATGACAGTTTAGCCACCTGACTTCAATGGTGTGCAGAGAATTTAAGACCACATAGTGCTTTAGATGACAGTTTAGCCATCTGACTTCAATGGTGTGCAGAGAATTTAAGACCACATAGTGCTCTAGATGATAGTTTAGGGACCTGACTTCAATGGTCTGCAAGTGTTAAACCACAAGTGTGCCTTGGATGACTGTTTAGCCATCTGACTTCAACAGTGTGCAGAGAATTTAAGACCCCATAATGCTTTAGATGACAGTTTAGGGACCTGGCTTCAATGGTGTGCAGAGGATGTAAGACCACATAATGCTTTAGATGACAGTTTAGGGACCTGACTTCAATGGTGAGCCGAGTGTTAAACCCCAAGTGTGCTTTAGATGACAGTTTAACCACCTGGCTGCAATGGTGTGCAGAGGATTTAAGACCACATAGTGCTCTAGATGATAGATTAGGGACCTGACTTCAATGGTGTGCGGAGTGTTAAACCCCAAGTGTGCCTTGGATGAGAGTTTAGCCATCTGACTTCAATGGTGTGCTGATAGATAATACCAAATTGTGCTTTAGACGACAGTTTAGCCATCTGACTTCACTGGTGTGCAGAGAATTTAAAACCACATAGTGCTCTAGATGACAGTTTAGGGACCTGACTTCAATGGTGTGCCAAGTGTTAAACCCCAAATGTGCTTTGGATGACAGTTAAGCCATCTGACTTCAATGGTGTGCAGAGAATTTAAGACTACATAGTGCTTTAGATGACAGTTTAGGAACCTGACTTCAATGGTGTGCCGAGTTTTAAACCCCAAGTGTGCTTTGGATGGTAGTTCAGCCATCTGATTTCAATGGTGTGCTGATAGATAATACCAAATTGTGCTTTAGATGACAGTTTAGGGATCTGACTTCAATGGTGTGCCGAGTATTAAAATCCGTGCGTGCTTTAGATGACAGTTTAGCCATCTTACTTCAATGGTGTGCTGATAGATACAAACAAATTGTGCTTTAGATGACAGATTAGCCATCTGACTTTAATGGTGTGCAGAGAATTTAAGACCACATAGTGATTTAGATGACAGGTTAGGGACCTAACTTCAATGGTTTGCCGAGTGTTGAACCCCAAGTGTGCTTTGGATGACAGATTAGTCACCTAACTTCAATGGTGTGCCGAGTCTTAAACCCCAAGTGTGCTTTGGATGACAGTTTAGCCATCTGACTTCAATGGTGCGCAGATAGATAATACCAAATTGTGCTTTAGATGACAGTTTAGCCATCTGACTTCAATGGTGTGCTGATAGATAATACCAAATTGAGCTTTAGATGACAGTTTAGCCATCTGACTTTAATGGTGTGCAGAGAATTTAAGACCACATAGTGCTTTAGATGACAGGTTAGGGACCTAACTTCAATGGTTTGCCAAGTGTTGAACCCCAAGTGTGCTTTGGTTGACAGTTTAACCATCTGACTTCAATGGTGTGCTGATAGATAATATCAAATTGAGCTTTAGATGGCAGTTTAGCCATCTGACTTCAATGGTGTGCAGAGAATTTAAGACCACATAGTGCTTTAGATGACAGTTTAGGGACATGACTTCAATGATGTGCCAAGTTTTATAACCCAAGTTTGCTTTAGATGACAGTTTAGCCACCTGACGTCATTGGTGTGCAGATAGTTAAGACCACATAGTGCTTTTGATGACAGTTTAGCCATCTGACTTCAATGGTGTGCAGATAGATAATACCAAATTGTGATTTAGATGACAGTTTAGCCATCTGACTTCAATGGTGTGCTGATAGATAATATCAAATTGGGCTTTAGATGGCAGTTTAGACATCTGACTTCAATGGTGTGCAGAGAATTTAAGACCACATAGTGCATTAGACAACAGATTAGCCATCTGACTTCAATAGTGTGCAGAGTGTTAAAACCCAAGTGTGCTTTAGATGACAGTTTAGCCATCTGACGTCATTCGTGTGCAGATAGTTAAGACCACATAGTGCTTTAGATGACAGTTTAGTCACCTGACTTCAATGGTGTGCCGAGTGTTAAACCCCAAGTGTGCTTTGGATGACAGTTTAGTCACCTGACTTCAATGGTGTGCCGAGTGTTAAGCCCCAAGTGTGCTTTGGATTACAGTTTAGCCATCTGACTTCAATGGTGTGTCGAGTGTTAACCTCCAAGTGTGCTTTAGATGACAGTTTAGCCATCTAACTTCAATGGTGTGCTGATAGATAATACCAAATTGTGCTTTAGATGACAGTTTAGTCATCTGAATTCAATGGTGTGCCGAGTGTTAAACCCCAAGTGTGCTTTGGATGACAGTTTAGTTACCTGACTTCAATGGATTGCCGAGTGTTAAACCCCAAGTGTGCTGTGGATGACAGATTAACCATCTGACTTCAATGGTGTGCCGAGTGTTAAACCCCAAATGTGCTTTAGATGACGGTTTAGCCATCTGACTTCAATGGTGTGCTGATATATAATACCAAAGTGTGCTTTAGATGACAGTTAAGCCATCTGACTTCAATGGTTTGCAGAGAATTTAAGACCACATAGTGCTTTAGATGACAGTTTAGGGACCTGACTTCAATGGTGTGCCGAGTTTTAAACCCCAAGTGTGCTTTGGATGGCAGTTCAGCCATCTGACTTCAATGGTGTGCTGATAGATAATACCAAACTGTTCTTTAGATGACAGTTTAGCATCTGATTTCAATGGTGTGCAGAGAATTTAAGACCACATAGTGCTTTAGACGACAGTTTAGCCATCTGACTTCAATAGTGTGCAGATAGATACTACTAAATTCTGCTTTAGATGACAGTTTAGCCATCAGACTTCAATGGTGTGCAGAGAATTTAAGACAACATAGTGCTTTAGATGACAGTTTAGGGACCTGACTGCAATGTTGTGCCGAGTGTTAAACCCCAAGTGTGCTTTGGATGACAGTTTAGTCACCTGACTTCAATGGTGTGCTGAGTGTTAAACCCCAAGTGTGCTTTGGATGACAGTTTAGTCACCTGACTTCAATGGTGTGCCGAGTGTTAAACCCCAAGTGTGCTTTGGATGACAGTTTAGCCATCTGACTTCAATGGTGTGTCGATTGTTAACCTCCAAGTGTGCTCTAGATGACAGTTTAGCCATCTAACTTCAATGGTGTGCTGATAGATAATACCAAATTGTGCTTTAGATGACAGTTTAGTCATCTGACTTCAATGGTGTGCAGAGAATTTAAGACCACATAGTGCGTTAGACGACAGATTAGCCATCTGACTTCAATAGTGTGCCGAGTGTTAAAACCCAAGTGTACTTCAGATGACAGTTTAGCCACCTGACGTCATTCTTGTGCAGATAGTTAAGACCAGATAGTGCTTTAGATGACAGTTTAGCCATCTGACTTCAATGATGTGCTGATAGATAATACCAAATTGTGCTTTAGATGACAGTTTAGCCATCTGACGTCAATGGTGTGCAGAGAATTGAATACCACATAGTGCTTTAGATGACAGTTTAGGGACCTGACTTCAATGGTGTGCCGAGTGCTAAACCCCAAGTGTGCTTTGGATGACAGTTTAGTCACCTGACTTCAATGGTGTGCCGAGTGTTAAACCCCAAGTGTACTTTGGATGACAGTTTAGCCATCTAACTTCAATGGTGTGTCGAGTGTTAACCTCCAAATGTTCATTAGATGACAGTTTAACCATCTGACTTCGATGGTATGCTGATAGATAATACCAAATTGTGCTTTAGATGACAGTTTAGCCATCTGACTTCAATGTTGTGCAGAGAATTTAAGACCACATAGTGCGTTAGACGACAGATCAGCCATCTGACTTCAATAGTGTGCCGAGTGTTAAAACCCAAGTGTGCTTTAGATGACAGTTTAGCCACCTGACGTCATTCGTGTGCAGATAGTTAAGACCACATAGTGCTTTAGGTGACAGTTTAGTCACCTGACTTCAATGGTGTGCCGAGTGTTAAGCCCCAAGTGTGCTTTGGATGACAGTTTAGCCATCTGACTTCAATGGTGTGTCGAGTGTTAACCTCCAAGTGTGCTTTAGATGACAGTTTAGCCATCTAACTTCAATGGGGTGCTGATAGATAATACCAAATTGTGCTTTAGATGACAGTTTAGTCATCTGACTTCAATGGTGTGCAGAGAATTTAAGACCACATAGTGCGTTAGACGACAGATTAGCCATCTGACTTCAATAGTGTGCCGAGTATTAAAACCCAAGTGTGCTTTAGATGACAGTTTAGCCAGCTGACGTCATTCCTGTGCAGATAGTTGAGACCACATAGTGCTTTAGATGACAGTTTAGCCATCTGACTTCAATTGTGTGCTGATAGATAATACCAAATTGTGCTTTAGATGACAGTTTAGCCATCTGACGCCAATGGTGTGCAGAGAATTTAAGACCACATAGTGCTTTAGATGACAGTTTAGGGACCTGACTTCAATGGTGTGCCGAGTGCTAAACCCCAAGTGTGCTTTGGATGACAGTTTAGTCACCTGACTTCAATGGTGTGCCGAGTGTTAAACCTCAAGTGTACTTTGGATGACAGTTTAGCCATCTGACTTCAATGGTGTGTCGAGTGTTAACCTCCAAATGTTCATTAGATGACAGTTTAGCCATCTAACTTCGATGGTATGCTGATAGATAATACCAAATTGTGCTTTAGATGACAGTTTAGCCATCTGACTTCAATGTTGTGCAGAGAATTTAAGACCACATAGTGCGTTAGACGACAGATTAGCCATCTGACTTCAATAGTGTGCCGAGTGTTAAAACCCAAGTGTGCTTTAGATGACAGTTTAGCCACCTGACGTCATTCGTGTGCAGATAGTTAAGACCACATAGTGCTTTTGATGACAGTTTAGCCATCTGACTTCAATGGTGTGCTGATAGATAATACCAAATTGTGCTTTAGATGACAGTTTAGCCATCTGACGTCAATGGTGTGCAGAGAATTTAAGACCACATAGTGCTTTAGATGACAGTTTTGGGACCTGACTTCAATGGTGTGCCGAGTGCTAAACCCCAAGTGTGCTTTGGATGACAGTTTAGTCACCTGACTTCAATGGTTTGCCGAGTGTTAAACCCCAAGTGTGCTTTGGATGACAGTTTAGCCATCTGACTTCAATGGTGCGCAGATAGATAATACCAAATTGTGCTTTAGATGACAGTTTAGCCATCTGACTTCAATGGTGTGCTGATATATAATACCAAATTGTGCTTTAGATGACAGTTTAGCCATCTGACTTTAATGGTGTGCAGAGAATTTAAGACCACATAGTGCTTTAGATGACAGGTTAGGGACCTAACTTCAATGGTTTGCCGAGTGTTGAACCCCAAGTGTGCTTTGGTTGACAGTTTAACCATCTGACTTCAATGGTGTGCTGATAGATAATATCAAATTGGGCTTTAGATGGCAGTTTAGCCATCTGACTTCAATGGTGTGCAGAGAATTTAAGACCACATAGTGCTTTAGATGACAGTTTAGGGACATGACTTCAATGATGTGCCGAGTTTTATAACCCAAGTGTGCTTTAGATGACAGTTTAGCCACCTGACGTCATTGGTGTGCAGATAGTTAAGACCACATAGTGCTTTAGATGACAGTTTAGCCATCTGACTTCAATGGTGTGCAGATAGATAATACCAAATTGTGATTTAGATGACAGTTTAGCCATCTGACTTCAATGGTGTGCTGATAGATAATATCAAATTGGGCTTTAGATGGCAGTTTAGACATCTGACTTCAATGGTGTGCAGAGAATTTAAGACCACATAGTGCATTAGACGACAGATTAGCCATCTCACTTCAATAGTGTGCCGAGTGTTAAAACCCAAGTGTGCTTTAGATGACAGTTTAGCCACCTGACGTCCTTCGTGTGCAGATAGTTAAGACCACATAGTGCTTTCGATGACAGTTTAGTCACCTGACTTCAATGGTGTGCCGAGTGTTAAACCCCAAGTGTGCTTTGGATGACAGTTTAGTCAACTGACTTCAATGGTGTGCCGAGTGTTAAGCCCCAAGTGTGCTTTGGATGACAGTTTAGCCATCTGACTTCAATGGTGTGTCGAGTGTTAACCTCCAAGTGTGCTTTAGATGACAGTTTAGCCATCTAACTTCAATGGTGTGCTGATAGATAATACAAAATTGTGCTTTAGATGACAGTTTAGTCATCTGATTTCAATGGTGTGCCGAGTGTTAAACCCCAAGTGTGCTTTGGATGACAGTTTAGTTACCTGACTTCAATGGATTGCCGAGTGTTAAACCCCAAGTGTGCTTTGGATGACAGTTTAGTCACCTGACTTCAATGGTGTGCTGAGTGTAAAACCCCAAGTGTGCTTTGGATGACAGTTTTGTCACCTGACTTCAATGGTGTGCCGAGTGTTAAACCCCAAGTGTGCTTTGGATGACAGTTTAGCCATCTGACTTCAATGGTGTGTCGAGTGTTAACCTCCAAGTGTGCTCTAGATGACAGTTTAGCCATCTAACTTCAATGGTGTGCTGATAGATAATAACAAATTGTGCTTTAGATGACAGTTTAGTCATCTGACTTCAATGGTGTGCAGAGAATTTAAGACCACATAGTGCGCTAGACGACAGATTAGCCATCTGACTTCAATAGTGTGCCGAGTGTTAAAACCCAAGTGTACTTCAGATGACAGTTTAGCCACCTGACGTCATTCTTGTGCAGATAGTTAAGACCACATAGTGCTTTAGATGACAGTTTAGCCATCTGACTTCAATGGTGTGCTGATAGATAATACCAAATTGTGCTTTAGATGACATTTTAGCCATCTGACGCCAATGGTGTGCAGAGAATTTAAGACCACATAGTGCTTTAGATGACAGTTTAGGGACCTGACTTCAATGGTGTGCCGAGTGCTAAACCCCAAGTGTGCTTTGGATGACAGTTTAGTCACCTGACTTCAATGGTGTGCCGAGTGTTAAACCTCAAGTGTACTTTGGATGACAGTTTAGCCATCTGACTTCAATGGTGTGTCGAGTGTTAACCTCCAAATGTTCATTAGATGACAGTTTAGCCATCTAACTTCGATGGTATGCTGATAGATAATACCAAATTGTGCTTTAGATGACAGTTTAGCCATCTGACTTCAATGTTGTGCAGAGAATTTAAGACCACATATTGCGTTTGACGACAGATTAGCCATCTGACTTCAATAGTGTGCCGAGTGTTAAAACCCAAGTGTGCTTTAGATGACAGTTTAGCCACCTGACCTCATTCGTGTGCAGATAGTTAAGACCACATAGTGCTTTTGATGACAGTTTAGCCATCTGACTTCAATGGTGTGCTGATAGATAATACCAAATTGTGCTTTAGATGACAGTTTAGCCATCTGACGTCAATGGTGTGCAGAGAATTTAAGACCACATAGTGCTTTAGATGACAGTTTTGGGACCTGACTTCAATGGTGTGCCAAGTGCTAAACCCCAAGTGTGCTTTGGATGACAGTTTAGTCACCTGACTTCAATGGTTTGCCGAGTGTTAAACCCCAAGTGTACTTTGGATGACAGTTTAACCATCTGACTTCAATGGTGTGTCGAGTGTTAACCTCCAAATGTTCATTAGATGGCAGTTTAGCCATCTAACTTCGATGGTGTGCTGATAGATAATACCAAATTGTGCTTTAGATGACAGTTTAGCCATCTGACTTCAATGGTGTGCAGAGAATTTAAGACCACATAGTGCTTTAGATGACAGCTTAGGGACCTGACTTCAATGGTGTGCCGAGTGTTAAACCCCAAGTGTGCTTTGGATGACAGTTTAACCATCTGACTTCAATGGTGTGCTGAGAGATAATATCAAATTGGGCTTTAGATGGCAGTTTAGCCATCTGACTTCAATGGTGTGCAGAGAATTTAAGACCACATAGTGCTTTAGATGACAGTTTAGGGACCTGACTTCAATGGTGTGCCGAGTGTTAAACACCAAGTGTGCTTTGGATGACAGTTTAGTCACCAGACTTCAATGGGTTGCCGAGTGTTAAACTCCAAGTGTGCTTTGGATGACAGTTTAGCCATCTGACTTCAATGGTGTGCCGAGTGTTAAACCCCAAATGTGCTTTAGATGACAGTTTAGCCATCTGACTTCAATGAGGTGCTGATAGATAATACCAATTGTGCTTTAGATGACAGTTTAGCATCTGACTTCAATGGTGTGCAGATAATTTAAGACCACATAGTGCATTAGACGACAGTTTAGCCATCTGACTTCAATAGTGTGCTGACAGATACTACCAAATTGTGATTTAGATGACAGTTTAGCCATCTGACTTCAATGGTGTGCTGATAGATAATACCAAATTGTGCTTTAGATGACAGTTTAGGGACCTGACTTCAATGGTGTGCCGAGTGTTAAACCCCAGATGTGCTTTAGATGACAGTTTAGACTTCTGACTTCAATGGTGTGCTGACAGATAATACCAAAGTGTGCTTTAGATGACAGTTTAGCATCTGACTTCAATGGTGTGTAGAGAATTTAAGACCACATAGTGCTTTAGAGGACAGTTTAGGGACCTGACTTCAATGGTATGCCGAGTGTTAAACCCCAAGTGTGCTTTGGATGACAGCTTAGCCATCTGACTTCAATGGTGTGCTGATAGATAATACCAAATAGTGCTTTGGATGACAGTTTAGCCATCTGACATCAATGGTGTGCAGATAATTAAAGACCACGTAGTGCTTTATATGACAGTTTAGGGACCTGACTTCAATGGTGTGCCGTGTGTTAAACCCCAAGTGTGCTTTGGATGACAGTTTAGTCACTTGACTTCAATGGTGTTCCGAGTGGTAAACCCCAAGTGTGCTTTGGATGACAGTTTAGCCATCTAACTTCAATGGTGTGCAGAAAATATAAGACCACATAGTGCTTTAGATGAGAGTTTAGGGACCTGACTTCAATGGTGTGCCGAGTGTTAAACCCCAAGTGTGCTTTGGATGACAGTTTAGCCATCTGCCTTCAATGGTGTGCTGATAGATAATATCAAATTGTGCTTTAGATGGCAATTTAGCCATCTGACCTCAATGGTGTGCAGATAATTTAAGACCACATAGTGCTTTAGATGAGAGTTTAGGGACTTGACTTCAATGGTGTGCCGAGTGTTAAACCCCAAGTGTGCTTTGGATGACAGTTTAGTCACCTGACTTCAATGGTGTACCGAGTGTTAAACCCCAAGTGTGCTTTGGATGACAGTTTAACCATCTGACTTCAGTGGTGTGCTGATAGATAATATCTAATTGCGCTTCAGATGGCAGTTTAGCCATCTGACTTCAATGGTGTGCGGAGAATTTAAGACCACATAGTGCTCTAGATGACAGTTTAGGGACCTGACTTCAATGGTGTGCCGAGTGTTAAAACCCAAGTGTGCTTTAGATGACAGTTTAGCCACCTGACGTCATTGGTGTGCAGATAGTTAAGACCACATAGTGCTTTAGATGACAGTTTAGCCATCTGAGTTCAATGGTGTGCTGATAGATAAGACCAAATTGTGCTTTAGATGACAGTTTAGCCATCTGACGTCAATGGTGTGCAGAGAATTGATGACCACATACTGCTTTAGATGACAGTTTAGGGACCTGACTTCAATGGTGTGCCGAGTGTTAAACCCAAAGTGTGCTATGGATGACAGTTTAGAGTTCCGACTTCAAAGGTGTGCTGATAGATAATACCAAAGTGTGCTTTGGATGACAGTTTAGCCACCTGACTTCAATGGTGTGCTGATAGATAATACCAAATTGTGCTTTAGATGACAGTTTAGCATCGGACTTCAATAGTGTGCAGATAATTTATGACCACATAGTGCTTTAGATGACAGATTAGGGACCTGACTTCAATAGTGTGCCGAGTGTTAAACCCCAAGTGTGCTTTGGATGACAGTTTAGTCACCTGACTTCAATGGGTTGCCGAATGTTAAACCCCAAGTGTGCTTTGGGTGACAGTTTAGCTATCTGACTTCAATGGTGTGCAGAGAATTTAAGACCACATAGTGCTTTAGATGACAGTTTAGGGACCTGACTTCAATGGTGTGCCGTGTGTTAAACCACAAGTGTGCTTTGGATGACAGTTTAGCCATCTGACTTCAATTGTGTGCAGAGAATTTAAGACCACATAGTGCTTTAGATGACAGTTTAGGGACCTGACTTCAATGGTGTGCCGTGTGTTAAACCACAAGTGTGCTATGGATGACAGTTTAGAGTTCCGACTTCAAAGGTGTGCTGATAGATAATACCAAAGTGTGCTTTGGATGACAGTTTAGCCACCTGACTTCAATGGTGTGCTGATAGATAATACCAAATTGTGCTTTAGATGACAGTTTAGCATCGGACTTCAATAGTGTGCAGAGAATTTATGACCACATAGTGCTTTAGATGACAGATTAGGGACCTGACTTCAATAGTGTGCCGAGTGTTAAGCCCCAAGTGTGCTTTGGATGACAGTTTAGTCACCTGACTTCAATGGGTTGCCGAATGTTAAACCCCAAGTGTGCTTTGGGTGACAGTTTAGCTATCTGACTTCAATGGTGTGCAGAGAATTTAAGACCACATAGTGCTTTAGATGACAGTTTAGGGACCTGACTTCAATGGTGTGCCGTGTGTTAAACCACAAGTGTGCTTTGGATGACAGTTTAGCCATCTGACTTCAATTGTGTGCTGATAGATAATACCAAAGTGTGCTTTGGATGACAGTTAAGCCATCTGACTTCAATGGTGTGCAGAGAATTTAAGACCACATGGTGCTTTAGATGACAGTTTTGGGACCAGACTTCAATGGTGTGCCGAGTTTTAATCCCCAAGTGTGCTTTGGATGGCAGTTCAGCCATCTGACTTCAATGGTGTGCCGAGTGTTAAACCCCAAGTGTGCTTTGGATGACAGATTAGCCATCTGACTTCAATGGTGTGCAGAGAATTTAAGACAACGTAGTGCTTTAGATGACAGTTTATGGACCTGACTTCAATGGTGTGCCGAGTGTTAAACCCTAAGTGTGCTTTGGACGACAGTTTAGCCATCTGACTTCAATGGTGTGCAGAGGATTTAAGACCACAGAGTGCTCTAGATGACAGTTTACTGACCTGACTTCAATGGTGTGTCGAGTGTTATCCCACAAGTGTGCTTTAGATGACAGTTTAGCCATCTAACTTCAATGGTGTGCTGATAGATAATACCAAATTGTGCTTTAGATGACAGTTTAGTCATCTGACTTCAATGGTGTGCCGAGTGTTAAAACCCAAGTGTGCTTTAGATGACAGTTTAGCCACCTGACGTCATTCCTGTGCAGATAGTTAAGACCACATAGTGCTTTAGATGACAGTTTAGCCATCTGACTTCAATGGTGTGCTGATAGATAATACCAAATTATGCTTTAGATGACAGTTTAGCCATCTGACGCCAATGGTGTGCAAAGAATTTAAGACCACATAGCAGGGTTGGCCGGGAAATACCGGGGGCGGGAAATACCGCCGGGAAATACCGGTATTTCCCGCCTGTATTTCCGGTATTTCCCGCCCCGGGAAATAAGCCCAGAAGTGGGAAATACCGGGAAATACCGGGAAATAAGATTATGTGTCTTCCAAACACGTTTTTTGCTCATTTTTATGCATTGCTACCACTCTATAAGTGCTTAAACTATTTCGTCCCTGCCAGGGGTACTCATCAGGTGGCATCATTGGCAACCACAACAGTTTTTTTTGGGTTTTATTGTTTTTTTTTTCCATTTATTTTTTCGTTTTTCTTGTTGGAATGTTTCTTCAGCCAGTAGTCTGTCTTCACCAGTCGATTTCCTCGCTACCTCTCAGGAAGCAGTAGCATAGCACCAGCTTCGCTGCTTTCTCAACGCCCAGTCTGTTGCGTAGTTTCGTCTGTATGATGCCGAAGTTGGAGAACACACGTTCAATGGCGGCTGAACTTGCTGGCAGTACCATCAATTTCCTGGCGAGCTGACTGAAGTCTTTGGTGATCACGCCCGACCTCTCCACACATGACCACCATACAGCTGGCTTCGAGTTGTTGATGGAGGATTCCTGTTGTAGCACCTTAGGAATTGGCAGTGTCTCGGACATGTAGTTGAGGAGTTCGGGTACAAGTTCCGGCTTGGTCTCATGAAGAAGCTCCTGGGCACTGGTGACGTGTTGAAATTGTGTACAAACAAACAGTGTGGGTCATCTCAAATTATGATTCTGACTTCTTTAATAACTAATTGATTATTTTAATAATACAGCTATATTATGAACACATTTCAGGGATAATCCTAAAAACATTTGCATTTTGCCTACTACATTAAACATTTAAAATACCTCCAATAAATGTATGTATAAACTCCTTAAACTGTGTTTGTATACAATGTATATTAGAGTAATAATGAACAGTCTCAATAATGTTAGATCTCTAACATTTATATAAAGATTATAAGCAATGCGTAAATGCCACTATGAATGCCTGTATTTTTCGTCATATTCTTCAAAAGCAGTTCATTTTCATCCTGCACACATGATACTACAATCAGTACACCGGGTAATAGAAATTGTATGGTATATATACCTGTATTTACCACCAAAATCATCCAAATTCTTATTTCCCGGTATCCAAATTCTTATTTCCCAGTATTTCCCGGTATTTCCCGGTATTTCCCAGTATTTCCCGGTATTTCCCGGTATTTCCCGCCGTCCCGGGAAATAAGAGTATTTGGGGTTTTGGGAAATTGCCAACCCTGCCACATAGTGCTTTAGATGACAGTTTAGGGACCTGACTTCAATGGTGTGCCGAGTGCTAAACCCCAAGTGTGCTTTGGATGACAGTTTAGTCACCTGCTTCAATGGTGTGCCGAGTGTTAAACCTCAAGTGTACTTTGGATGACAGTTTAGCCATCTGACTTCAATGGTGTGTCGGGTGTTAACCTCCAAATGTTCATTAGATGACAGTTTAGCCATCTAACTTCGATGGTAAGCTGATAGATAATACCAAATTGTGCTTTAGATGACAGTTTAGCCATCTGACTTCAATGTTGTGCAGAGAATTTAAGACCACATAGTGCGTTAGACGACAGATTAGCCATCTGACTTCAATAGTGTGCCGAGTGTTAAAACCCAAGTGTGCTTTAGATGACAGTTTAGCCACCTGACGTCATTCGTGTGCAGATAGTTAAGACCACATAGTGCTTTTGATGACAGTTTAGCCATCTGACTTCAATGGTGTGCTGATAGATAATACCAAATTGTGCTTTAGATGACAGTTTAGCAATCTGACGTCAATGGTGTGCAGAGAATTTAAGACCACATAGTGCTTTAGATGACAGTTTAGGGACCTGACTTCAATGGTGTGCCGAGTGCTAAACCCCAAGTGTGCTTTGGATGACAGTTTAGTCACCTGACTTCAATGGTGTGCCGAGTGTTAAACCCCAAGTGTACTTTGGATGACAGTTTAACCATCTGACTTCAATGGTGTGTCGAGTGTTAACCTCCAAATGTTCATTAGATGACAGTTTAGCCATTTAACTTCGATGGTGTGCTGATAGATAATACCAAATTGTGCTTTAGATGACAGTTTAGCCATCTGACTTCAATGGTGTGCAGAGAATTTAAGACCACATAGTGCTTTAGATGACAGCTTAGGGACCTGACTTCAATGGTGTGCCGAGTGTTAAACCCCAAGTGTGTTTTGGATGACAGTTTAACCATCTGACTTCAATGGTGTGCTGAGAGATAATATCAAATTGGGCTTTAGATGGCAGTTTAGCCATCTGACTTCAATGGTGTGCAGAGAATTTAAGACCACATAGTGCTTTAGATGACAGTTTAGGGACCTGACTTCAATGGTGTGCCGAGTGTTAAACACCAAGTGTGCTTTGGGTGACAGTTTAGTCACCTGACTTCAATGGGTTGCCGAGTGTTAAACTCCAAGTGTGCTTTGGATGACAGTTTAGCCATCTGACTTCAATGGTGTGCCGAGTGTTAAACCCCAAATGTGCTTTAGATGACAGTTTAGCCATCTGACTTCAATGAGGTGCTGATAGATAATACCAAAGTGTGCTTTAGATGACAGTTTAGCATCTGACTTCAATGGTGTGCAGATAATTTAAGACCACATAGTGCATTAGACGACAGTTTAGCCATCTGACTTCAATGGTGTGCTGAAAGATAATACCAAATTGTGCTTTAGATGACAGTTTAGGGACCTGACTTCAATGGTGTGCCGAGTGTTAAACCCCAGATGTGCTTTAGATGACAGTTTAGACTTCTGACTTCAATGGTGTGCTGACAGATAATACCAAAGTGTGCTTTAGATGACAGTTTAGCCATCTGACTTCAATGGTGTGCAGATATATAATACCAAAGTGTGCTTTAGATGACAGTTTAGCCATCTGACTTCAATGGTGTGCAGATATATAATACCAAATTGTGCTTTAGATGACAGTTTAGCATCTGACTTCAATGGTGTGTAGAGAATTTAAGACCACATAGTGCTTTAGAGGACAGTTTAGGGACCTGACTTCAATGGTATGCCGAGTGTTAAACCCCAAGTGTGCTTTGGATGACAGCTTAGCCATCTGACTTCAATGGTGTGCTGATAGATAATACCAAATAGTGCTTTGGATGACAGTTTAGCCATCTGACATCAATGGTGTGCGGATAATTAAAGACCAAGTAGTGCTTTATATGACAGATTAGGGACCTGACTTCAATGGTGTGCCGAGTGTTAAACCCCAAGTGTGCTTTGGATGACAGTTTAGTCACTTGACTTCAATGGTGTTCCGAGTGTTAAACCCCAAGTGTGCTTTGGATGACAGTTTAGCCATCTAACTTCAATGGTGTGCAGAAAATATAAGACCACATAGTGCTTTAGATGAGAGTTTAGGGACCTGACTTCAATGGTGTGCCGAGTGTTAAACCCCAAGTGTGCTTTGGATGACAGTTTAGCCATCTGCCTTCAATGGTGTGCTGATAGATAATATCAAATTGTGCTTTAGATGGCAATTTAGCCATCTGACCTCAATGGTGTGCAGATAATTTAAGACCACATAGTGCTTTAGATGAGAGTTTAGGGACCTGACTTCAATGGTGTGCCGAGTGTTAAACCCCAAGTGTGCTTTTACTGACAGTTTAGTCACCTGACTTCAATGGTGTACCGAGTGTTAAACCCCAAGTGTGCTTTGGATGACAGTTTAACCATCTGACTTCAGTGGTGTGCTGATAGATAATATCTAATTGCGCTTCAGATGGCAGTTTAGCCATCTGACTTCAATAGTGTGCTGACAGATACTACCAAATTGTGCTTTAGATGACAGTTTAGCCATCTGACTTCAATGGTGTGCTGATAGATAATACCAAATTGTGCTTTAGATGACAGTTTAGGGACCTGACTTCAATGGTGTGCCGAGTGTTAAACCCCAAGTGTGCTATGGATGACAGTTTAGAGTTCTGACTTCAAAGGTGTGCTGATAGATAATACCAAAGTGTGCTTTGGATGACAGTTTAGCCACCTGACTTCAATGGTGTGCTGATAGATAATACCAAAGTGTGCTTTAGATGACAGTTAAGCCATCTGACTTCAATGGTGTGCAGAGAATTTAAGACCACATAGTGCTTTAGATGACAGTTTAGCCATCTGACTTCAATGGTGTGCTGATAGATAATACCAAATTGTGCTTTAGATGACAGTTGAGGGACCTGACTTCAATGGTGTGCCGAGTGTTAAACCCCAGATGTGCTTTAGATGACAGTTTAGCCACCTGACTTCAATGGTGTGCAGATAGATACTACCAAAGTGTGCTTTTGATGACAGTTTAGCCATCTGACTTCAATGGTGTGCAGAGAATTTAAAACCACATAGTACTTTAGATGACAGATTAGGGACCTGACTTCAATGGTGTGCAGAGTGTTAAACCCCAAGTGTGCTTTGGATGACAGTTTAGTCACCTGACTTCAATGGGTTGCCGAGTGTTAAACCCCAAGTGTGCTTTGGGTGACAGTTTAGCCATCTGACTTCAATGGTTTGCCGAGTGTTAAACCCCAAGTGTGCTTTAGATGACAGATTAGCCATCTGACTTCAATGGTGTGCTGATAGATAATACCAATGTGTGCTTTAGATGACAGGTTAGCCATCTGACTTCAATGGTGTGCAGAGAATTTAAGACAAGGTAGTGCTTTAGATGACAGATTATGGACCTGACTTCAATGGTGTGCTGAGGGTTAAACCCCAAGTGTGCTTTGGATGACAGTTTAGCCATCTGACTTCAATGATGTGCTGATAGATAATACCAAATTGTGCTTTAGATGACAGTTTAGCCATCTGACGTCAATGGTGTGCAGAGAATTTAAGACCACATATTGCTTTAGATGACAGTTTAGGGACCTGATTTCAATGGTGTGCCGAGTGTTAAACCCCAAGTGTGCTTTGGATGACAGTTTAGCCATCTGACTTCAATGGTGTGCTGATAGATAATACCAAATTGTGCTTTAGATGGCAGTTTAGCCATCTGACTTCAATGGTGTGCAGAGACTCTAAGACCACATAGTGCTTTAGATGACAGTTTAGGGACCTGACTTCAATGGTGTGCCGAGTGTTAAACCCCAAGTGTGCTTGAGATGACAGTTTAGTCACCTGACTTCAATGGTGTGCCGAGTGTTAAACCCCAAGTGTGCTTTGGATGACAGTTTAGCCATCTGACTTCAATGGTGGGCCGAGTGTTAACCCTCAAGTGTGCTTTAGATGACAGTTTAGCCACCTGACTTCAATGGTGTGCAGATAGATAATACCAAAATATGCTTTAGATGGCAGTTTAGCCATCTGACTTCAATGGTGTGCAGAGAATTTAAGACCACATCGTGCTTTAGATGACAGTTTAGGGACCTGACTTCAATGGTGTGCCGAGTGTTAAACCCCAAGTGTGCTTTGGATGACAGTTTAGTCACCTGACTTCAATGGTTTGCAAAGAATTTAAGACCAAATAATGCTTAACATGTCAGTTTACGGACTTGACTTCAATGGTGTGCCGAGTGTTAAGCCCCAAGTGTGCTTTAGATGACAGTTTAGCCACCTGACTTCAATGGTGTGCAGATAGATAATACCAAAATGTGCTTTAGATGGCAGTTTAGCCATCTGACTTCAATGGTGTGCCGAGAATTTAAGACCACATAGTGCTTTAGATGACAGTTTAGGGACCTGACTTCAATGGTGTGCCGAGTGTTAAACCCCAAGTGTGCTTTGGATGACAGTTTAGTAACCTGACTTCAATGGTGTGCCGAGTGTTAAACCCCAAGTGTGCTTTGGATGACAGTTTAGCCATCTGACTTCAATGGTGTGCAGATAGATAATACCAAATTGTGCTTTAGATGACAGTTTAGCCATCTGACTTCAATGGTGTGCTGATATATAATACCAAAGTGTGCTTTAGATGACAGTTAAGCCATCTGACGTCATTGGTGTGCAGATAGTTAAGACCACATAGTGCTTTAGATGACAGTTTAGCCACCTGACTTCAATGGTGTGCAGATAGATAATACCAAAGTGTGCTTTAGATGGCAGTTTAGCCATCTGACATCAATGGTGTGCAGAGAATTTAAGATCACGTAGTGCTTTAGATGACAGTTTATGGACCTGACTTCAATGGTGTGTCGAGTGTTAAACCACAAGTGTGCTTTGGATGACAGTTTATCCATCTGACTTCAATGGTGTGCTGATAGATAATATCAAATTGTGCTTTAGATGGCAATTTAGCCATCTGACTTCAATGGTGTGCAGATAATTTAAGACCACATAGTGCTTTAGATGACAGTTTAGGGACCTAACTTCAATGGTGTGCCGAGTGATAAACCCCAAGTGTGCTTTGGATGACAGTTTAGTCACCTGACTTCAATGGTGTTCCGAGTGTTAAACCCCAAGTGTGCTTTGGATAACAGTTTAGCCATCTAACGTCAATGGTGTGTCGAGTGTTAACCCCCAAGTGTGCTTTAGATGACAGTTTAGCCATCTAACTTCAATGGTGTGCTGATAGCTAATACGAAATTGTGCTTTAGATGACAGTTTAGCCATCTGACTTCAATGGTGTGCAGAGAATTTAAGACCACATAGTGCTTGTGCCGAGTGTTAAACCCCAAGTGTGCTATGGATGACAGTTTAGACTTCTGACTTCAATGGTGTGCTGACAGATAATACCAAAGTGTGCTTTAGATGACAGTTTAGCCATCTGACTTCAATGGTGTGCAGATAGATAATACCAAAGTGTGCTTTGGATGACAGTTTAGCCACCTGACTTCAATGGTGTGCAGATAGATACTACCAAAGTGTGCTTTTGATGACAGTTTAGCCATCTGACTTCAATGGTTTGCCGAGTGTTAAACCCCAAGTGTGCTTTGGATGACAGTTTAGCCACCTGACTTCAATGGGTTGCCGAGTGTTAAACCCCAAGTGTGCTTTGGATGACAGTTTAGCCATCTGACTTCAATGGTTTGCCGAGTGTTAAACCACAAGTGTGCTTTGGATGACAGTTTAGCCATCTGACTTCAATGGTGTGCTGATAGATAATATCAAATTGTGCTTTAGATGGCAATTTAGCCATCTGACTTCAATGGTGTGCAGATAATTTAAGACCACATAGTGCTTTAGATGACAGTTTAGGTACCTGACTTCAATGGTGTGCCGAGTGTTAAACCCCAAGTGTGCTTTGGATGACAGTTTAGTCACCTGACTTCAATGTTGTTCCGAGTGTTAAACCCCAAGTGTGCTTTGGATGACAGTTTAGCCATCTAACTTCATAGGCGGGTCAATATATGAAAAATAATGCCCTTACCCCAAAAAATTGCAACAAAAGGTTTTATTGTTTTAAATGCATTGGGGGGTCATACTGAACCTCAGAAAAAAAGTTTTCGAAAATCCCACCTCGGGAAAGGGGTTAATTAGCATAAATTCAAAATGGCCACGACCTGAAATTTCAATGTACTACAAACTTTTTTATGGATGGAATTAGACCCTATAAATGTATAACCAATAGATAGAAACATGATACCTCTTAACCAAATAAGCATGTTTAAAATGTTCTATGATGTCACTGTGATGTAGAAATGACGTCACCATGACGTCACAGGTACCGTATTGTAGGCCTACGCAAACATGGACAAAAAAGTTGAAACAGAAGGTTAATTGAATAATTTTCATAAGAGTTATTGTCTGATATTAACTCTTGCTGGTGGTGATTGATTCTTGTCTTTATTTTTATTAATTTTCAAAACGAATAAAGTAGGGTAGGGTGGGGCAAGATGCCCACATGAGGTAGAAGGCCCACCCCTCATATCTTGTGTTTACAAGCTTTGTCCACCAGGGTTTGTTTTTCACATTGGTGCTGCCACCTTGTAGATCAAACAGTCAAAACATCCTGCAAGTGCAGACAACAGTAAGTACACACATATGCAGTTTCCTAGGACTGTCTTGGCACATTGTGAAGAATGATCTGATGACTGGTCCTTTATTGTACAGGGCCGAATCGAGTATTTTTGTAAAGATTTGCATGCAGCTGACTGTATTTATCACCAGCAGTGGAGTGTAAACTTTCGTTCCGGGTGTGACATACCAGAGCAGTATAGGATAGAGCCAATGGCAAAGTGCAGAAAGTCTGGTAGGCCCAAGAATGAAGACCAACAACAGGCATTGCTCAGGGTCTGCGCTTACCTAGAAGCAAATGATGAGGAACAGTTAACAGTAACTGACCTTGCGTACAGAATGAGAGACTATTGTTTAGATGAAACCCCTGTTCCCTATGGCAACCAGTACCTGAAGGAAAAACTGAAAAAACATTATGGTGATTCTATATATATATAGCAGAACAAGGTGTTCAGGACATTGTGACCATGAGGGACAAGACTTCCCAAATACTTCGAGCATACTTCAAGAGTGCTAAAAGCAGTGATGAGGAAAGCCAGAAAAGGGCAATTATTGTGACTGCAGCAAAGCTTATAAAGTGTGATATCAAGACGGATGTTCAATCAATAACTGATCAGTATCCGTCTTCTCAAAGCCTTAAACTGGATGCTGCCCTGAACTATCTGCCCTCATCCCTTCGTATGCTCTTGAATTTATTATTTGTTGGTACACACAAACACGAAAAGGTTGCTTCCATTGGTCAGTCAATTATTCAAGCAGTCCGACCTAGGGCTGTATTGGCACCACTGCAAATAGGACTTGCTTCTCAACTGCACCATCTATATAGGTCCAGGTTCCTAGTTGATACTCTTTCTGTGATGGGGTTTGGCTCCCCTTATGGGGAAGTTCATAGATTTCAGATACATGCTGCTGGCTTGGTCGCTCCCGATGTACTGGGTGAAGACGTTCAAGGGATGGCGTTATTTATAGCAGACAATGTGGACCACAACATCCTGACACTCGACGGAAAGGGAAGCTTTCATGGGATGGGAATTATAGCTGCAATAACACCTGGAAAGGAGATAAACCATGTGGTACCAAGGAAGAATGTTTCTGCTTGGAATATAACAGAACTGTCCAAAATAGATATAGTTGACTATCGCTTTTCAAACTATGCTCGCAAACATGTCATGTTCGATACTCTTCCAGTAATGCTCAGTTGCGTGCCAGCTGTAGATGTTCTTTGGGAGCTTTCATTCTGCTTTCACCAGCAAACTCCCAATTGGCAGGGTATGATGCAGCATCTTCTTCATGGCGGAAATGAACACCCTGGCAAGTCCTCTGTACACTTCCTGCCAATGATAGATATGTATCCAGGAGATCCCACATGCATTCTGTCCACACTCAACTACGTTTGCAAAATGGCAGATAGATACAAAATTTCCCCCATAATAACCTTTGACCAACCTTTGTTTTGGAAGGCCTCCGAGATCATCTATAACGCACAAACGAACAGTCCACTGAAAGAAATAACTTTGATGCTTGGCAGTTTTCATACATTTATGAATGTGCTAGGTGCCATCGGTACACTGGTGCAAGGCTCTGGCTTAAGAGAAACTCTGGAGGTAGTCTATGGAGAGAATGCGGTTAAGCATATGTTCACTGGAAAATCAGTGCAAAGGGCATTCCGTGGACACCTTTTAGTAGAGAAATGTATAAATGGCATGATAGTGTCTGATCTCATTGACAGTGACTCTGAGTTTGCTACCTTAGTCGATCAGTATGAGGATATTTACACCTCACTGATTGTAGGAGAAAGCAATTTGGAATCCCTAGCTACATCTGATTTGAAGATTAAAATTGAACAAGCACTGGAGAAAAGGAGAAAAGAACTCACTAGTCGATCAATGACAAGTAAACTGTGGCTTTCCTACATTAATATGGTTAAAGTGGGTAGGATGCTGATCATGGCCGATCGTATGGGTTCGTGGAAGACACATCTTTCTGCTGTGGCTGAATGCCTGCCAATATTCGCTGCTGCAGGCCATTTCAATTACTTGAAATCAGCATATCTGTATCTATAAAACATGCAACAACTGGAAAAGACGAATCCGACTGTCCATAGAAAGTTTGAAGATGGTTTTCATGTTATTCGCCGAACAGATCAATTCTGGGCTGGTCTTGGTTGTGACCTTGTGATCGAACAGACATTGATGAGATCACTGAAGTCAACTGGTGTTCTGACAAGGGGTAGTGGCATGACGGAGGAGCAGCGTGCACTGTGGACACTGTCATCCCCAGTATGTTCTTTATATAATGCTGCCATGCAAGATTTCAATAATCTTGGTTTTACAACAAGTGAACAACACAAGGACTCCATGGAATCGCGGATGAAACGGGATCAGTCAGACCTGGCAAAGATTAACGATAAACTTGAATCATGCACACCTTTCTCAGTGGATCCCAGCTTGCGAAATATTGTAACTGGAGTTGTTGCAAAAGATGATGTGAATGTTGATGATTTTCAATCAGTTGTGAAAAAAGTCATTGAAAAAATGACTGGACAGCCAGTATTTACATATACATGCAAACGGAAGGAAAAGGCTAAAACAATGGGTGACGCATCCGCAATCAAAGGTACTGCAGATCGCACTATGGACCATGCTCTGTTGTTTCAGAGGCTTCTTGTCATTTCTAGAGTAGGGGACGTCTCTTTGGAGGAGGCTCTTAGTTATGAACTTAGTCCATTTCCTCCAGCCCTCTTTGATGCAAACAACATATTCAGGAAAGCAGACAAACCCCAGCTTGCTAAAGCAATTGATGAATATTCAAGTAGTTCTTCAGATGAGGCTGTTTCAGACAAAATACCAAAGACTGAACATTATGTGTTAGATGGTGGTTCACTAATGCACCGCGTTAAATGGACAAAGGGAAGTACCTATGGCGCGATAGCTAATGACTATGTGGACCTTACCCTTCACAATTATGGGAAAGCTACAGTTGTCTTTGATGGATATCTTGATGAACCATCCATAAAGGACAACGCCCATCTGCGACGTCACAAGACAAAGCATCCTATAGTAAACTTTACAGCAGAGACTGTATTCATGGGGGAAAAAGAAGAGTTTTTGTCACGAGGTTGCAACAAGCAAGGTTTAATCAACATCATCAGCCAAAGGTTAAGGGAGAAAGGATGCAATGTAATCAATGCACGTGGAGATGCTGACCGTGATATTGTACAAGCAGCCATTGCAGCATCAGAGTTTCAGTCAACAACTCTCATAGGTGAAGACACTGATTTGCTCATTCTCCTCCTCTACCATTCAAAACCAGAAAGAAAATGTCTATACTATCGTTCGGACAAGTCTAAAAGCCAAATTCGAGTTTACAACATTAACAAGCTAAAGTGCCTGTTGGGTAACGAGTTATGTTCTCTGCTGCTCTTTGTTCACGCATTTACAGGGTGTGATACCACCTCACGCATCTTTGGGATAGGGAAAAAGGTACTGTTTCAGAAAATTTCGAAAGGAGACACTAACATGAAGTCTTGTGCCCTTGCGTTCACTGAACCAGGCCAAAAAAGTGACACTATTGAAGAAAATGGATTGAAAGCGATGATTCTTCTGTTTGGCGGAAAGGTTACATCTGACACTCTCACCTTATTGCGACATAGCATCTTAACAAAGAAAGTAGTTTCTGCCACATCATTTGTAACACCAAAACGGCTTCCACCAACTGCATCTGCAACAAAATACCATTCCTTACGAGTCTACTATCAGATCATGACATGGATGGGAAAAGAGACTAGCCTCGATGCAACAGACTGGAGATGGAAATCTGAGGCCAATCAATTCATCCCAGTAATGACTGATAAGAATGCCGCACCAGACAATCTACTAAAAGTAGTCCATTGCAACTGCACAACAGGCTGCAGTATACAATGCTGCACTTGTCAAACCTATGGATTACCCTGTACATCTGCTTGTGGACAGTGCCAACTTGATTCATGCAACAACCCTCATAACCATTCGCAGGCGGATCAGGATACTGGCAATGACGATGACAATGATGACCTGTAATCTATCGTATATGGCAATGTGGCACTACTATTGCTCATTTTCATTGTTTTTTGAAAATTTAGTGCAATACATTAGCCATGACATCATTTCTACGTCATGGTGACGTCATTTCTACGTCACAGTGACGTCATAGAAAATTTTCAACATGCTTATTTAGTTAAGAGGTATCATGTTTCTATCTATTGGTAATACATTTATAGGGTCTAATTCCAACCATAAAAAAGTTTGTAGTACATTGAAATTTCAGGGCGTGGCCATTTTGAATTTATGCTAATTAACCACTTTCCCGTGGTGGGATTTTCGAAGACTTTTTTTCTGGGGTTCAGTATGACCCCCCAATGCATTTAAAACAATAAAACCTTTTGTTGCAATTTTTTTGGGGTTAAACCGTATATTGACCCGGCTATCAATGGTGTGTCGAGTGTTAACCCCCAAGTGTGCTTTAGATGACAGTTTAGCCATCTAACTTCAATGGTGTACTGATAGATAATACCAAATTGTGCTTTAGATGACAGTTTAGCATCTGACTTCAATGGTGTGCAGAGAATTTAAGAACACATAGTGCTTTAGATGACAGTTTAGGGACCTGACTGCAATGGTGTGCCGAGTGTTAAACCCCAAGTGTGCTTTGGATGACAGTTTAGTCACCTGACTTCAATGGTGTGCCGAGTGTTAAACCCCAAGTGTGCTTTGGGTGACAGTTTAGCCATCTGACTTCAATGGTGTGCTGATAGATAATACCAAAGTGTGCTTTAGATGACAGTTAAGCCATCTGACTTCAATGGTGTGCAGAGAATTTAAGACCACATAGTGCTTTATATGACAGTTTAGGGACCTGACTTCAATGGTGTGCCGAGTTTTAAACCCCAAGTGTGCTTTGGGTGGCAGTTCAGCCATCTGACTTCAATGGTGTGCTGATAGATAATACCAAATTGTGCTTTAGATGACAGTTTAGCATCTGACTTCAATGGTGTGCAGAGAATTTAAGACCACATAGTGCTTTAGATGACAGTTTAGGGACCTGACTTCAATGATATGCCGAGTGTTAAACCCCAAGTGTGCTTTGGATGACAGCTTAGCCATCTGACTTCAATGGTGTGCTGATAGATAATACCAAATAGTGCTTTGGATGACAGTTTAGCCATCTGACTTCAATGGTGTGCAGATAATTAAAGACCACGTAGTGCTTTAGATGACAGTTTATGGACCTGACTTCAATGGTGTGCCGAGTGTTAAACCCCAAGTGTGCTTTGGATGACAGTTTAGCCATCTGACTTCAATGGTGTGCAGAGAATTTAAGACCACATAGTGCTTTAGATGACAGTTTAGGGACCTGACTTCAATGGTGTGCCGAGTGTTAAACCCCAAGTGTGCTTTGGATGACAGTTTAGCCATCTGACTTCAATGGTGTGCTGATAGATAATACCAAAGTGTGCTTTAGATGACAGTTAAGCCATCTGACTTCAATGGTGTGCAGACAATTTAAGACCACATAGTGCTTTAGATGACAGTTTAGGGACCTGACTTCAATGGTGTGCCGAGTGTTAAAATCCGTGTGTGCTTTAGATGACAGTTTAGCCACCGGACGTCATTGGTGTGCAGATAGTTAAGACCACATAGTGCTTTAGATGACAGTTTAGCCACCTGACTTCAATGGTGTGCCGAGTGTTAAATCCCAAGTGTGCTTTAGATGACAGTTTAGCCACCTGACTTCAATGGTGTGCTGATAAATAATACCAAAGTGTGCTTTAGATGGCAGTTTAGCCATCTGACTTCAATGGTGTGCAGAGAATTTAAGACCACATAGTGCTTTAGATGACAGTTTAGGGACCTGACTTCAATGGTGTGCCGAGTGTTAAACCCCAAGTGTGCTTTGGATGACAGTTTAGCCATCTGACTTCAATGGTGTGCAGAGAATTTAAGACCACATAGTGCTTTAGATGACAGTTTAGGGACCTGACTTCAATGGTGTGCCGAGTGTTAAACCCCAAGTGTGCTTTGGATGACAGTTTAGTAACCTGACTTCAATGGTGTGCCGAGTGTTAAACCCCAAGTGTGCTTTGGATGACAGTTTAGCCATCTGACTTCAATGGTGTGCAGATAGATAATACCAAATTGTGCTTTAGATGACAGTTTAGCCATCTGACTTCAATGGTGTGCTGATAGATAATACCAAAGTGTGCTTTAGATGACAGTTTAGCCATCTGACTTCAATGGTGTGCAGAGAATTTAAGACCACATAGTGCTTTAGATGACAGTTTAGGGACCTGACTTCAATGGTGTGCCGAGTGTTAAAATCCGTGTGTGCTTTAGATGACAGTTTAGCCACCTGACTTCATTGGTGTGCAGAGAGTTAAGACCACATAGTGCTTTAGATGACAGTTTAGCCACCTGACTTCAATGGTGTGCCGAGTGTTAAATCCCAAGTGTGCTTTAGATGACAGTTTAGCCATCTGACTTCAATGGTGTGCTGATAGATAATACCAAATTGTGCTTTAGATGGCAGTTTAGCCATCTGACTTCAATGGTGTGCAGAGAATTTAAGACCACATAGTGCTTTAGATGACAGTTTAGGGACCTGACTTCAATGGTGTGCCGAGTGTTAAACCCCAAGTGTGCTTTGGATGACAGTTTAGCCATCTGACTTCAATGGTGTGCAGAGAATTTAAGACCACATAGTGCTTTAGATGACAGTTTAGGGACCTGACTTCAATGGTGTGCCGAGTGTTAAACCCCAAGTGTGCTTTGGATGACAGTTTAGTAACCTGACTTCAATGGTGTGCCGAGTGTTAAACCCCAAGTGTGCTTTGGATGACAGTTTAGCCATCTGACTTCAATGGTGTGCAGATAGATAATACCAAATTGTGCTTTAGATGACAGTTTAGCCATCTGACTTCAATGGTGTGCTGATAGATAATACCAAAGTGTGCTTTAGATGACAGTTAAGCCATCTGACTTCAATGGTGTGCAGACAATTTAAGACCACATAGTGCTTTAGATGACAGTTTAGGGACCTGACTTCAATGGTGTGCCGAGTGTTAAAATCCGTGTGTGCTTTAGATGACAGTTTAGCCACCGGACGTCATTGGTGTGCAGATAGTTAAGACCACATAGTGCTTTAGATGACAGTTTAGCCACCTGACTTCAATGGTGTGCCGAGTGTTAAATCCCAAGTGTGCTTTAGATGACAGTTTAGCCACCTGACTTCAATGGTGTGCAGATAGATAATACCAAAGTGTGCTTTAGATGGCAGTTTAGCCATCTGACTTCAATGGTGTGCAGAGAATTTAAGACCACATAGTGCTTTAGATGACAGTTTAGGGACCTGACTTCAATGGTGTGCCGAGTGTTAAACCCCAAGTGTGCTTTGGATGACAGTTTAGTAACCTGACTTCAATGGTGTGCCGAGTGTTAAACCCCAAGTGTGCTGTGGATGACAGTTTAGCCATCTGACTTCAATGGTGTGCAGATAGATAATACCAAATTGTGCTTTAGATGACAGTTTAGCCATCTGACTTCAATGGTGTGCTGATAGATAATACCAAAGTGTGCTTTAGATGACAGTTAAGCCATCTGACTTCAATGGTGTGCAGACAATTTAAGACCACATAGTGCTTTAGATGACAGTTTAGGGACCTGACTTCAATGGTGTGCCGAGTGTTAAAATCCGTGTGTGCTTTAGATGACAGTTTAGCCACCGGACGTCATTGGTGTGCAGATAGTTAAGACCACAAGGTGCTTTAGATGACAGTTTAGCCACCTGACTTCAATGGTGTGCCGAGTGTTAAACCCCAAGTGTGCTTTAGATGACAGTTTAGCCACCTGACTTCAATGGTGTGCAGATAGATAATACCAAATTGTGCTATATATAACAGTTTAGCCATCTGACTTCAATGGTGTGCAGAGAATTTAAGACCACATAATGCTTTAGATGACAGTTTAGGGACCGGACTTCAATGGTGTGCCGAGTGTTAAACCCCTAGTGTGCTTTGGATGACAGATTAGTCACCTGACTTCAATGGTGTGCCGAGTGTTAAACCCCAAGTGTGCTTTGGATGACAGTTTAGCCATCTGACTTCAATGGTGTGCAGATAGATAATACCAAATTGTGCTTTAGATGACAGTTTAGCCATCTGACTTCAATGGTGTGCTGATAGATAATACCAAAGTGTGCTTTAGATGACAGTTAAGCCATCTGACTTCAATGGTGTGCAGAGAATTTAAGACCACATAGTGCTTTAAATGACGTTTATGGACCTGACTTCAATGGTGTGCCGAGTATTAAACCCCAAGTGTGCTTTGGATGACAGTTCAGCCATCTGACTTCAATGGTGTGCTGTTAGATAATATCAAATTGTGCTCTAGATGACAGTTTAGCCATCTGACTTCAATGGTGTGCAGAGAATTTAAGACCACATAGTGCTTTAGATGACCGTTTAGGGACCTGACTTCAATGGTGTGCCAAGTGTTAAACCCAAAGTGTGCTTTGGATGACAGTTTAGCCATCTGACTTCTATGGTGTGCTGATAGATAATACCAACTTGTGCGTTAGGTGACAGTTTAGCCATCTGACTTCAATGGTGTGCAGAGAATTTAAGACCACATAGTGCTTTAGATGACAGTTTGTTTAGTACGACATATTTTATAATGCCATAAAGCGAGTATAAGTACAAGAAGGAAATAAAACAAGCAACCAAAATGTTCGGAAATTTACGATTTTGTTGGAATTTTTGATCGAGCCTCAATTAGAATATCCCTGTCCCACATCAGTACATATGAAGGATACTCCTATTCTAATGTCAGAGATGCATGTATACATACTCTGTACACTCCTGTATACGGAACAATTGTTCTCACAGATCATAGCCCCACAAACTTGGATATGGGTATTATTAAACATTTAATATTTAATCAACCTGTCTTTCGTTTATTGGGGGCATACAATTTGTGCTGCTTAAAATACAAATGTATTGTACCCCCCCCCCCCCCCCCCAATAAGCGAACACACAGGTTGATTTTATTCTTATATACCACATTATTACAGCTGTTTAAACCAATTTTTCACAACTTTGCTTTGTATGGTACCGCCCATTTCTGTCCGCTGCTTTGCATAGTACTGCCCATTTCTATCAGCTGCTTTGCATAGTACCGCCCATTTCTATCAGCTGCTTTGCATAGTACTGCCCATTTCTATCAGCTGCTTTGCATAGTACTGCCCATTTCTATCAGCTGCTTTGCGTAGTACTGCCCATATCTGTCAGCTGCTTTGCATAGTACCGCCATTTCTGTCAGCTGCTTTGCATAGTACTGCCATTTCTGTCAGCTGCTATGCATAGTACCGCCCATTTCTGTCAGCTGCTTTGCATAGTTCTGCCCATTTCTGTCAGCTGCTTTGCATAGTACCACCCATTTCTGTCAGCTGCATTGCATAGTACTGCCCATTTCTGTCAGCTGCTTTGCATAGTACGGCCCATTTCTGTCAGCTGCTTTGCATAGTTCTGCCCATTTCTGTCAGCTGCTTTGCATAGTACCGCCCATTTCTGTCAGCTGCTTTGCATAGTACGGCCCATTTCTGTCAGCTGCTTTGCATAGTTCTGCCCATTTCTGTCAGCTGTTTTGCATAGTACCGCCCATTTCTGTGCTGTACTTATTGTGTTGTAGACGCAAAAAAAAAAAAACGAATGGGGATTTAACATTAGCAATTAAATAGTATTAGTATATAGTATATTTATTCGACATTATATAACATAATTTACTACAAATAATTATGTCCGCCGGCGATATAGCCCAAAATGGTGCTGATGCAGGCGTAAAACCCGAACTATAACATAATAACAAATAATTATGTACACAATATATACAATATTTATTTATATTTATTTATTTATATTTCGGGTTTTACGCCTGCATCAGCACCATTTTGGGCTATATCGCCGGCGGGCAGTTTTACCTAACAACACCTTTCCTGGGTAGGCTCCAGCGGTTAACCAGTACTTGGGTGCACCAACCTCCATAAGAAACTACCAACTTTTTCACATAAATGAGACACGGTCTGAGCGGGAACCCGTGACCATCAGTGATGATAGGCTACAGTGGTATACAAGTCAGCGACCTTAACCACTCGACCACAGAGGCGGACACTTTATTTTATGACGATTGCGTTCAATCAACTTATATTAATCACTTTCGTTGGTGCGGATGAAAGCGTATATGTAGTCATTCGTGTGGGAGGAAACCGGAGTACACGGAGAAAACCCACCTGTTCGATCTGGCGACCACATTACACATACATTAAAATTAGTGAAATTTTAAATGGTTATGTGTTTTTCCAACACGTTTTTTTTTCTATTTTTTTTTCATTGCCCACCACTCTATAAGGGGCTTAAAAAAATTTTGGGCCCCTGCCCGGGGGACTCACCCCTGGCATCCCTTTGGAAACCAAAACCCCGTTTTTTTTGGGGTTTTTTGGGGTTTTTTTTTTTTCCAAATTTTTTTTTTTCGGGTTTTTTTCCCCTTTTTGAAAGTTTCTTCAAGGGCCCTTTGTCTGGCCCTTTACCCGTCGATTTCCCGCCTACCTCTCAGGAAGCATAGCATAGCACCAGCTTCCCCTGCTTTTTTCAACCCCCCATTTTGTTGCGTAAATTTCGTCGTATGATGCCCCAAGTTGGAAACACACGTTCAAAGGCGGCTGAACTTTCTGGGATACCATCAATTTCCCGGCGACTGACTGAAATCTTTGGGGATTTACGCCCGACCTCCCACACAAAACCACCATAGACTCTTTCGAGTTTTTGATGGAGGATTCCTGTTGTTAGCACCTTGGGTTGGCAGTTTTTCCCCGGACTGTAGTTTTAGGGGTTTTGGGGGACAAGTTCCCGGGTTGGTCTCAGAAAACTCCCGGGGAAAGGTGACGTGTTGAAATTGTGTACAAACAAACGGTGGGGCCTCTCAAATTATATTTGACTTTTTTAATACAAAAGGGTTATTTTAATAATAAAACTATATTTTAAAAAACATTTTAGGGGTAAACCTAAAAATTTTCAATTTTGCCTACTACATTTTAAAATTTAAAAAAACCTCCAAAAAATGTTTTATAAACCCTAAACTGTGTTTGTATACAATGTATATTTTAAATATAATGAACAGGGGGCAAAAATGTTGTCTCTAAAAAATTTATTAAAAAATTATAACAAAAAGTTTAAAAGCCCCTATGAATGCCGTATTTTTTTTTTCCCCTATTCTTTTAAAAGCAGGTTTATTTTCATCCTGCACACCTATACTAAAAATCGGTACAAACCCCGGGGAAATAAAATTGTATGGTATATTCCCCGTATTTTTCCACCAAAATCCTCCAAATTCTTTTTTCCCGCATCCAAATCCTTACTGTCCCATATTTCCCGTATTCCCGGTTATTTCCCCAGTATTTTACCCGGTATTTCCCGTATTCCCGCCGCCGGAAATAGAGTATTTGGGGTGTTGGGAAATTGCCAACCATGCCACATAGTGCTTTCAAGATGACAGTTTACGGGAACCTGACTTCCAATGGTGTGCCGAGCTGCCTACCCCAGTGCTTTGCTGACAGTTTATCACCGCTTCAATGGGGTTGCCGAGTGTTAACCCCAAGGTACTTTGGATGACAGTTTAAAGTCATCTGACTTCATGTGTGTCTGGTGTTAACCTCCAAATGTTCATTGATGACAGTTTTAGCCATCCTAACTTCGATGGTAAGCTGCAAGATAATACCAAATTGTCTTTAGATGACAGTTTTAGCTCATCTAGACTCTCAATGTTGTGCAGAGAATTCTAGACCACAGAGTGCGTTAGACGCAGATTAGCCATCTGCTGCTTCACTAGATGTGCCGAGTGTTAACCCCGTGTGCTTTAGACGCACAGTTTAAAGCCACGTGACGTCATTCTGTGGAGATAGTGAAGACCAACATAGTGTTTGAGACAGTTTTCAAGCCACTGACCCTTCAATTGTGTCTGATAGATAATACCAATTGTGCTTAGATGACGTTAGGCAATCTGAACTTCCTGTGTGCCGAGAATTTCATACCACATAGTTGCTTAATGACAGTTAGGTGACCTGACCTTCAATGGGTGCCGAGTGCTAAACCCCAAGTGGGGCTTTGTGTCAACAGTTTAGACTCACCTGCTTCATGGTCTGCGCCGTGAGTGTGTAACCCCAGTGTGACTTTGGCTGAACATTTTAACCATCTGACTTCAATGGTGTTCGATGTGGTTACCTCCAATGTGTTCATTAGATGACAGTTTTAAGCCATTTACTTTCGATGGTGTGCTGAAGAATATCCAAATTGGCTTATACATGACGAGTTTGTTAGCCGCTCACTTCAATGGTGTTCAAGTAAGAATTTCTAGACCACACTAGTGCTTTAGATGACAGCTTGGGACCTGACTTCAATGGTGTGCCCGAGGGTTAACCACAAGTGTTTTTTGGAATTGAAAGTTAACCATATTTCAATGTCTGTGCTGAAGATTAATATCAATTCGGGGGGCTTAGATGGCAGTTTGCCATCTGACTTCAATGGTGTGTCAGAGAATTTAAGTACCACATAGGGCTTTACTGAGTTTAAGGGACCTGACTTCATGGTGTGCCGAGTGTCCTAAACACACGTGTGCTTTGGTGACGTTTAGTCACATGACTTCATGGGGTTTGCCGGATGGTGTTAAACCCATAGTGTTTGGAATGACTTTAGCATCTGCCTCATGAGTGTGACGAGTGTAAACCCCAAATGTGCTTTGATGACAGTTTTCCATCTACGTCATGAGGTGCGGATAAGATGACCACAGGTGCTTTATATGAACAGTTTACATCTGACCGTCATGGTGTGCAGTAATTTTAAAGACCACACTCGATTGTCATTAGACTACAGTTTTCGCCAGCTTACCTCAATGGTGTGCTGAAGATAAACCAATTGTGCTTCTAGGATGACAGTTTAGGGACCTACTTTTCAATGGTTTGCCGCGGGAGTGTTACACCCAGATGTGGCTTTACTGATGACACGTTAGACTCTTGGCTGTCATGGGGTGCGCGACAGATCGACCAAAGGGTGGCTTTTAGATGACAGTTTAGCCACTGACTTCAATGGTGTGGGGCAGACGTAGTAATCATACCAAAGTGTGCTATTGATGACAGTTAGCCACTGGAACTTCAATGGCTGTGCAGATGATAACCAAATTGTGCTATTAGATGCATTTTGCATCTACGTTCAATTGTGTGGGATGGGGGAGGTCTGGTTAGAATTTAGACCACATGTGCTTTAGAGGGGACAGTGTTTCACGGGGACCTGGCTTTCAATGTATGCCGTGAGTGTTAAACCCCCGTGGCTTTGTGGGCAGCGTTAGCCATACTGACTTCCAATGGGTGCATGCATAGATAATACAATAGTTCTTTGGTATGACTGTTTTGTGTGCGACTGACCATCAATTGGTGTGCGGATAATTAAGACCAAGTAGTGCTTTATTTCCGATTACTGGACCTGACTTCAATGTGTGCCGCGACGGGTTTCTAAACCCCATGTGCTTTGGATGACAGTTTAGTCACTTGACTCATGTGTTTCCGAGTGTTACACCCCAAAGTTTGCTTTGGCGATGAGCAGTTTACCTCCCAACTTCAATGGGGTGCGAAATATAGACACACATAGTGTCTACTTAGATACGTTTCAGGGACCTAGCCTTATTAAATGTGTGTGCCAGATGTATTTAAACTACAAGTGTGCTTTGGATGAACGTTTACTCCGCCATCGTGCCTTCATGGTGTGCTGATAGATATTATCACTGTTGCTTTATCTTGGCAATTTTGCCCTCTGACTTCACGGTGTGTCATAATTTAATGACTCACATAGTGTGCATATTAATTAATGAGAGTTTAGCCGGACCCTGACGTCATTCGTGCTGCTCGAGTGGTTCCCCCAAGTGTGCTTTCTCACTGACAGTGTAGTCACCTGCACCTATCCATGTGATGCCGAGTGTTTAACCACATGTGTGCTTTGATGCCGCTTTAACCATCTGACTTCAAGTGGTGCTGGATATATATATCTATTGCGCTTCGATGGCAGTTTGAAGCCATCTGACCTCATAGTGTGCTGACAGATACACCAAATGTGCTTTAGATGACAGTTTTACCATCTGACTTCACTGGTGTGCTGTGTCTCCAATTGTGCTTTAGATGACAGTGTAGGGACCTGACCTTCATTGGTGTGCCGAGTGTTAACACCCAATGTGCCATGTGTTGACAGTTTAGACAGTTCTGACTTCAAAGGTGTTCTGATAGTACAATACCAAAGTGTGCTTCGGATGACCGTCTTAGCCACCTGAGCTTCAATGGTGTGCTGATAGTTAATACCAAGTGTGCTTTAGAATGACAGTCTACTGCATCGGATACTTCAATAGGATCAGTGTAGAAGACATTCGACCAATAGGGCCTTTTGATGTACATTTTGAGCCATCTGACTTCCATGGTGGACTCGACTGATAGATCATCCCCAAATTGTTGCGTGTATGAATGTCACAGTTTAGTGGACCTGACATCAATGTGGTGTGGCCGAGTGTTAAACCCAGATGTTACTTTCAGATGAGCTAGTTTAGCCACCTGACTTCATGTGTTGTTCAGATAGATACTACCAAAGTGTGGCTTTTGGATGACAGTTTGCTCTGACTTATCAGTGTGCGAGCAAGGTTAAAACCTACACTCGACGTCTAGATTGACGATTAGTAGGACCTGACTTCAATGTGTCTGCTGAGTGTTAACCCAATTGTGCTTTGGATGACAGTTTAGTCAACCTGACGTCAAGTGTTGCCCTGAGTGTTAAACGCAATTGTGGCTTTGGCGGTCTCGACAGTTTATGCCATCTGCTTATTGGTCTTGCCGATTTGTAAACCCAAGTGTGCTTTAGATGAAGATTAGCCATCTGACCTTCAAATGGTCTGATACTAAACCATTTGTGCTTTAGATGACAGGTTAAGCCATCTGAACCTTCATGTTTGGGGCAGGAGATAGCTTAATACAAGGTACGTGCTTTTAGATGACAGATTAGACTAGAACTTCCAATGGGTGCTTGAGGGTTAAACCCCAAGTGTGCTTTCGGATTACGTTTAGCATCTGACGTTCATGATGTGCTGACTAGCATATCCACTTGTTCTTTTAGATTAACAGTTAGCCATCTGCGTCAATGGTGTGACAGAGAATTTAAGACCCATATTGCTTTAGATGACGTTTAGGGCCCTATTTAATGGTGCCGATGTTAAAACCCCCAGTGTCTTTGGAGACAGCTCTTTAGCCCTCTGACTTAATTGTGGGCTGATAGAAGATACCAATTGTGCTTTAGATGGCAGTTTAGCCGCTGACTTCATGTTGCAGAGACTCCTACAGAACCAACAATAGTGCTAGTGATGACAGTTTTTATGGGATGCTGACCTTCAATGGTGTGTCCGAGTGTTTTAAACCCAAGTGTGCTTGTCCAGACTGACAGTATAGTCCCCCTGACTTTCAATTGTGTGCCGTGATGTCTAAACCACAATGCTGTTCGGCTTTGGGATGACAGTTGCCATCTGCTTCAACTGCGTGGGCCGAGTGTTACACTCCAAGTGTGCTTGATGACAGTTTTAGCTACCGGGACTCATGGATGTGCAGACTAGACTATTACCCAAAACTATGCTTTAGATGGCAGTTTAGCATCCTGACTTCACTGGGTGCAGAGCTTTAAGACACCCACATCGATGCTTAGCATGCACAGTTTGGACCTACTTCAATTGTGTGACCGAGTTGGTACACCCCAAGTGGTGCTTTGTGACAGTTTAGTCACCTGACTTCATGTTTGCAACGAATTAGACCAAATAATGCTACATGTCAGTTTCGGACTTGACTTCAAGGGTGTGCCGCAGTGTTTCAGAAACAAGTGTGCTTTCGATGACAGTTGTAGCTCACCTGAAATTTCAATGGTGTGCAGATAGATACTACAAAAAGTGCTTAGGGCAGTTTTAGCCATTGATCTTTCATGGTGTGCCCGAGAATTTAAGAACACCGAGTTGCTTTACCAGATACAGTTAGTCCGGGACATACTTCATGGGTTCCGATTGTTAAACACCAAGTGACATGTCTTTTGATGCATTTAAGTAACGACTTAATGGCTGTGCCATGTCATAAACCCAGCTGTGCTTTAGTGGATACAATGTTTAGCCAGTTCGGACTTCAAATGGCGTGGTGCGTATAGATAAATACCAATTTGTGCTGTTAAGATACAGTTTTAGCCATCTGACTTTCAATGGTGTGCGAATATATACAAAGTGTGCTTTAGATGACAGTTACCATCTGACGTCATTGTGTGCAGATAGGTAAGACACACGTTATGCTGATCTTAGAACAGTCTCTTAGCACCTACTTTCAATGTGTTCTGCAAGATAGATATACAAAAGTGTGCTTTAGATGGCAGTTTTTGCCATCTGACATCATGGGTGCAGAGAATTTAAGATCACGTAGGCTTGAGGATTGACATTTTATGGACCTGACCATTCAATGGTGGTCGAGTGTTCAACCACATAGTGGGGCTTTTGCTACAGTTTATCCTCTGACTTCATGGTGGCTGTAGATATTCCAATTGTTCTTAGCTGGCAATTTAGCCTCTGACTTCAATGCTTGTGCAGATAATAAGACCACATAGTGCTTACAGATGAGCGTTTTATGCGACATAACTTCAGGTGTGCCGAGTGATAAACCCAAGTGTCGCCTTTGATGACAGTTTATCTAACTTCTGGTGTGCCGAGTGTTAAACCCCAAGTGTTCTTTGGATACAGTTTAGCCATCGAACGGCATCGGTGTGGTAGTCAGTGTTTAACCCCCAGTGTGCCTTGTAAGATGACAGTGTTAGTCCATCTACGTTCAATCGCTGTGCTGATACTAATACGAACTTGTGCTTTAGATTACAAGTTTATCTCTGACTTCATGGTGTGCAGAGAATTAAGACCACATAGTGCTTGTCTCTGTTAAACCCCCGAAGTTTGCTATGGATTGACAGTTTAGACTTCAAAAAAAAAAAAAGGACGTCAATGGTGTGCGGATCAAGTGCAACCAAAGTGTCGCTTTTAGATGTACAGTCATTCGCCATCTGTAGCTTACACGTGGTGTAGAAAGCAGACTAGATAATTAGCCGAAGTGTTGCTATTGGATGACAGGTTTAGCCACCTGACACCCTTCAATGTGGGCGATAGACTACTAACAAAGGTGCCTTGCTTTTGATCGACTGGTTTAACGCCCATCTGACTTCATGGTTTGCCGAGTGTTAAAACGTCCCCCCCAGTGTGCTTTGGATACCCTAGCCCCTGATTACATGGTTGTGCCGTGATGTTTAACCCAAGGCTGCTTTGGATGACAGTTTAGCCATCTGCCTTCATGGTTTGCCGCGAGGTTATAACCCACAAGTGTGCCTTTGCGTGCACATCTAGCCTACTTGACTTCCTGCGTGGGCTGTAGATAATATCAAATTTGGGCTTATGCTTGGCCAGTTAGCACACTCTGACCTTCTGGTGTTGCATATAGTTAAGCCAGCCTAGCTTTTAATGATTAACAGTATGTTATATAGTGTTTCTTAGAGGGGGGGGGGGGGGTTGTACGCTGACGCAACTGTGTGTGACCCGAGTGTTAAACCCCCAAGTGTGCTTTGGATGACATGTTTAGTCAACCTGACTTCAATTGTTGACATTCCGGTGTTAACCCCCCGACTGTGATGCTTTGGACGACAGATTCGCCATCTAACTTCTAGGCGGTCAATAAGATGAAAAATAATGCCCTTACCCGCAGAAACATTGCACCAAAAGGTTGTTTTACTGTTTTTAATGCCTCTGGGGGGTTCACTACTGAACCCATAAACAAGTTGTTCGAAAATCCCACCTCGGGAAGGGGTTAATTCGCATAAATTCAAAATGGCCAGACCTGAAAGTTATGTACTACACTTTTTATAGGATGAATTAGACCCATAATTATAAAACCAATAGATAGACACCATGATCCAATCTTCCATACATGTCTACAATGTTCTTATATGATTGTCACTGTGGATGTAGAAAGACCTCACATGACGTCACAGAGTACTCGTGATTGTCTGCTAACAAACATGACAAAGTTGTAATGCAGAAGGTTTACTTTAGAATTAATTTTTCATAGAGTTACTCGTTATCTGATCTTTAACTCTCCTCCTGGCATGGTGTTTGAGTCTTGTCTTTATTTTTATAAGTTTTATCACCAACTGAAATAAAGGTACGGGTATAGGGTGGGGCAAGGCCCACATGAGTAGAAGGCCACCCCTCGAGATCTTGTTGTATTACAGCTTTGTCCACCGTTTGTTTTGCACATTGGGGCTGCCCCTCTGTAGATACAAACAGTCAAACATCCTGCACGTCGCAGACAACAGTAAGTCCACCACATGGCATTTCTCCTAGACTGTCTTGGCACTTGTGAAGAATGATCTGATGACTGTCCTGTATGTACAGGGCCGAATCGAGTTTTCGTGTAAGATTTGCATCGCTGACTGTATTTATCACCACAGTGGAGTGTAACTTTCGTTCCGGGTGTGACATCCAGAGCATCGGATAGAGGCCATGGCAAAGTGCCGAAAGTCTGTTAGCCCAAGAATTGAAGACTCACAACATGGCATTGCTCAGGTCGGCGCTTACCTAGAATCAAATGATGAGGACAGTTACCGTACCGCCTTGCGTACATTAATGAGGACTATTGTTTATGACATTAAACCCCTGTCTTCTCCCTATGCAACCAGTACGCTGAAGGAAACAAACTGAAAAACATTATGGTTATCTATCTATATCTAGCACAAGGTGTCAGACATTGTGACCAGGGGACAAGACCCTTCCCAATACTTCGAGCTACTTCAATAGTGCTAAAGCAGTGTGAGGAAAGCCGCGAAAGGGCAATTATTGTGACTGCAGCAAAGCTTATAAAGTGTATATCAAGACGGATTATCATCAATAACTGATCATTTCGTGCTTCTCAAAGCCTTAAACTGTATGCTGCCCGACTACTGCCCTCTCATCCCTTCGTATGCTCTTGATTTATTATTTGTCTGGTACACCAAACACGAAAGGTTGCTTCCATTGGTCATCAATTATCAAGCAGTCCGACTAGGTCTGTATTGGCACCCACTGGCAAATAGACTTGCTTCTCAACTGCACCATCTATAGAGCCGGTTCCTGTTGATACTTCTTTCTCTGTGATGGGTTTGGCTCCCCTTATGTGGAGTTCTAGATTTCATATACATGCGCTGCGCTGGTCGCTCCCGATGTACTTGGTGATACGTTCAAGGGATGGCTTATTTATAGCAACATGTGGACCACAACATCCTGACACTCGACGTAAGTGAGCTTTCATGGGAGGGTAAAATTTAAACAAATTAAGCTGCAATAACACCTGAAAGAGATAAACCATGTGTACCAGGAATGTTCTGCTTGGAATATACAGAACTGTCCAAAAGTATCTTGACTACCTCCTGTTTCAACTATGCTCGCAACTGTCATGTTCGATACTCCTTCCAGTATGCTCAGTTGCGTTGCCAGCTGTATGATGTTCTTGGAGCTCTCACTTCTGCTTTCACCCAGCAAACTCCCATTTAGCTCTGTATGATGCAGCATCTTCTTCATGGGCGGAAATGAACACCCTGCAAGGACTCTGTAACTTCCTGCCAATGATCTATCTGTATCCATGCGATCCCTGCCTTCTGTCCACCTCACTTACTCTTTGCAAATTGCAGATCATAACACATGTTTCCCCCATAAATCCTATTTGTCCAACCTTTCGTTTTGAAGTGCCTCCGAGATTCATCTATAACGCACAAACGACCAGTCCCCACGGAAAGAACTACTGTTTTATGCCTTGGACATTTTCATGACATTTATGATGTGCTAGTGCCATCGGTAACACTCTGTTCAGGCGCTCTGGCTTAAGATAACGTCTGGAAGGTAGCCTTGGAGAGAATGCGGTTCTGCATATGGTTCACTGGAAATCAGTGCAAACCTGCATTCGTCGACCCCTTTTAGTAGAGAAATGTTAAATGGCATGATAGTCGTCCGATCTCATTGACACTGTACTCTGATTTGCTACTTTCAGTCGAGCAGTATGAGGATATTACCCTCACCTGGTTGTAGAGAAACATCTCTTGGATATCCCTAGCTACTCTGATTTGAAGATTAAATTGCACACGCACTGAGAAAAGGCGAAAGACGCACAGTCCGATCCACTGACAGTACTGTGGCTTTCTACATTAATATGGTTAACGTGGGAGGATCTGATCATGGCCGAGCGTAATCGGGTTCGTGGAAGACCCTCTTTCTGCTCTGGCTTGAATGCCTGCCATATTCGCTGCTTGCAGGCCTTCCAATCTACATTGAATCAGCAATCACTGTCTCTTAACATGCAACAACTGTAAGAAGACGACTCCGACTGTCCAGAGAAAGTTTAAAGATGGTTTTCATGTTATTCGCCGAACAGATCATTCTGGCTGGTCTTGGTTGGGACCTTGTGATCGAACAGACTGATGAGATCACTGACAGTCCAACTTGTGTTCTGACAAGTGTTAGTGGCAGACGGAGGTCTACACGTGCCTGGTGGGACCTGGTTCTCCCCGTATGTTACTTTATAGAATGCTGCGCCTTGCAAAGATTTCATTGTCTTTGTGTTTGACCAAACACGTTACCTCAGAGCACGGCCAGGGAGCTGCGCGCGCGGATGAAACGGATCAGTCAGACCACTGGCAAAGATTACCGTAAACTTGCATCATGCACACCTTTCTCAGTGTCCCTCTGGCGAAATATTAGTACCGGGAGTTGTGTGCAAAGACTGATGTGGAATGTTATCGAAGTTATCATCATTTTTGATGAAAAAAGGTTCCATTGAAAAAATGACTGCCACAGCCAGTATTTACTATCTACAGCAAACGGACTGAAAGGCTAAAACAATGGGTGACCATCCGCAATCAAGTACGGCAGGATCGCACTATGGCCCATGCTCGTTGTTTCAGATGCCTCTTGTCATTTTCGAGAGTGGGGCGTCTCTTTGGAGAGCACTCTTGCTTATGACTTAGTCCATTCTCCTCCCGCGCCTCTTCTGATGCAACACAATTCAGAAAGCAGACAAACCCCAGCTTGCTAAAGCAATTGATGAATATTCAGTATCTTCCGATGATCGTTTCAGAACAAAACATACCAAGACTGCGAACCTTATGTGTTTGATGGTGTTCACTTAATAACCCCCGCGTTAAATGGACAAAGGGAAGTACCTATATGCGCGAAGTAGCTAAAATCCTATGTTGGACACCTTACCCTTACCAATTATTGGGAAAGCTCGTGTGTTCTTGACTGGATATCTTGTGAATCCATCCATAAAGTCTCCGATCCCAGCTGCGACGTCACAAGACCAAAGCATCCGTATAGGAACGTTAGCGGCAGACGACTGCGGTATTCATTGGGGGAAAGAAGAGTTTTGTTACACGAGTGGCACAAGCAAGGTTTACATCACATACATCAGCCACTGTTAAAGGCTGAGTCAAAGATGCCATGTAACTCACTTCACGGGTTGGAGATGCTGACCGTGATTTAGTACAAGGCAGCCATGGGCATCATTCCAGGTTTCAGTCACCATCTCATAGGTGAAGACACTGATTGCTCATTCTCCTCCTCTACATTCACAGAAAGAAAATGTCCAATACTATCGTTCGGACCCAAAAGTCTAAAATCCAAATTCGAGTTTTACAACATTAACGCTCAAGTGCCCTGTTGGTAACGAGTTTATGCTTTTCGCTGCTGCTCTTTGTTCACGCTTTACGGGTGTGTACCACCACGCATCTTGGGATGTGAAAAGGCTACTGTTTCCGAAAATTTGGAAGGAGACACTACATGAAGTCTTTGGCCCTTGGTTTCCTGAACCAAGCCAAAAAGTGACACTATTGCATAAATGGATTGAAAGCGCTATTCTTCTGTTATGGCGGAAGGCTACATCTGACACTCTCCCACCTTAGTGCGACATAGACTCCTTCCGAAGAACGTAGTTTTCTGCCCTTCACTTTAACACCAAAACGGCTTCCACCACTGCATCTGCCACAATACCATTCCTTAACTAGTCTACTTCAGATCATGGAACTGGATGGGAAAGAGACTACCTCGATGCAACCGACTGGATGGAAATCTGAGGCCTCATTACATCCCCTTAAGTGACCTAGATAAGATGCCGCCCGACAATCTAACTAAAGTAGGTCCAACTTGCAACTTCACAAGGCTGCAGTATCCAATGCGCACTTGTCAAACCTATGGCTTACCCTTACATCTGCTTGTGCGTGCCAACTTGCTTCATGCACACCCTCCTAACGTCGCCGGCGGCTCAGGATACGGGCAAGTGACGATGCAATGTGACCTGTATCTAGCTTAATTTCATGTGCCTACTATTATGCTCATTTGTTCATTGTTTTTTGAAAATTTAGTGCAATCCCCATTAGCCATACATCATTCTCACGGGTCGGTGACTGGCGTTCTATCGTCCACCGTGACGTCATGAAAATTTCACATGCTTATTAGTTAAGGGTATCATGTTTTCTCTCTATTGGTAATGACATTCTTCTATAGGGTCTAATTCCAACCATAAAAAAGTTGTAGTACATGAATTTCAGGGCGTGCCAATTTGAATTTATGCTATTTACACTTTCCCGTGGGGATTTTTCGACAGACGTTTTTTCTGGGGTTTCAGTCATTACCCCCCCCCCCCCCCCCCAATGCCTTTAAAACAATAAACCTTTTGTTGCAATTTTTTGGGGTTAAACCGTATATTGACCCGGCTATCAATGGTGTGTCGAGTGTTAACCCCCAAGTGTGCTTTAGATGACAGTTTAGCCATCTAACTTCAATGGTGTGCTGATAGATAATACCAAATTGTGCTTTAGATGACAGTTTAGCCATCTGACTTCAATGGTGTGCAGAGAATTTAAGACCACATAGTGCTTTAGATGACAGTTTAGGGACCTGACTTCAATGGTGTGCCGAGTGTTAAACCCCAAGTGTGCTTTGGATGACAGTTTAGTCACCTGACTTCAATGGTGTGCCGAGTGTTAAACCCCAAGTGTGCTTTGGGTGACAGTTTAGCCATCTGACTTCAATGGTGTGCTGATAGATAATACCAAAGTGTGCTTTAGATGACAGTTTAGCCATCTGACTTCAATGGTGTGCAGAGAATTTAAGACCACATAGTGCTTTATATGACAGTTTAGGGACCTGACTTCAATGGTGTGCCGAGTTTTAAACCCCAAGTGTGCTTTGGGTGGCAGTTCAGCCATCTGACTTCAATGGTGTGCTGATAGATAATACCAAATTGTGCTTTAGATGACAGTTTAGCCATCTGACTTCAATGGTGTGCAGAGAATTTAAGACCACATAGTGCTTTAGATGACAGTTTAGGGACCTGACTTCAATGATATGCCGAGTGTTAAACCCCAAGTGTGCTTTGGATGACAGCTTAGCCATCTGACTTCAATGGTGTGCTGATAGATAATACCAAATAGTGCTTTGGATGACAGTTTAGCCATCTGACTTCAATGGTGTGCAGATAATTAAAGACCACGTAGTGCTTTAGATGACAGTTTATGGACCTGACTTCAATGGTGTGCCGAGTGTTAAACCCCAAGTGTGCTTTGGATGACAGTTTAGCCATCTGACTTCAATGGTGTGCAGAGAATTTAAGACCACATAGTGCTTTAGATGACAGTTTAGGGACCTGACTTCAATGGTGTGCCGAGTGTTAAACCCCAAGTGTGCTTTGGATGACAGTTTAGCCATCTGACTTCAATGGTGTGCTGATAGATAATACCAAAGTGTGCTTTAGATGACAGTTAAGCCATCTGACTTCAATGGTGTGCAGACAATTTAAGACCACATAGTGCTTTAGATGACAGTTTAGGGACCTGACTTCAATGGTGTGCCGAGTGTTAAAATCCGTGTGTGCTTTAGATGACAGTTTAGCCACCGGACGTCATTGGTGTGCAGATAGTTAAGACCACATAGTGCTTTAGATGACAGTTTAGCCACCTGACTTCAATGGTGTGCCGAGTGTTAAACCCCAAGTGTGCTTTAGATGACAGTTTAGCCACCTGACTTCAATGGTGTGCTGATAAATAATACCAAAGTGTGCTTTAGATGGCAGTTTAGCCATCTGACTTCAATGGTGTGCAGAGAATTTAAGACCACATAGTGCTTTAGATGACAGTTTAGGGACCTGACTTCAATGGTGTGCCGAGTGTTAAACCCCAAGTGTGCTTTGGATGACAGTTTAGCCATCTGACTTCAATGGTGTGCAGAGAATTTAAGACCACATAGTGCTTTAGATGACAGTTTAGGGACCTGACTTCAATGGTGTGCCGAGTGTTAAACCCCAAGTGTGCTTTGGATGACAGTTTAGTAACCTGACTTCAATGGTGTGCCGAGTGTTAAACCCCAAGTGTGCTTTGGATGACAGTTTAGCCATCTGACTTCAATGGTGTGCAGATAGATAATACCAAATTGTGCTTTAGATGACAGTTTAGCCATCTGACTTCAATGGTGTGCTGATAGATAATACCAAAGTGTGCTTTAGATGACAGTTAAGCCATCTGACTTCAATGGTGTGCAGACAATTTAAGACCACATAGTGCTTTAGATGACAGTTTAGGGACCTGACTTCAATGGTGTGCCGAGTGTTAAAATCCGTGTGTGCTTTAGATGACAGTTTAGCCACCGGACGTCATTGGTGTGCAGATAGTTAAGACCACATAGTGCTTTAGATGACAGTTTAGCCACCTGACTTCAATGGTGTGCCGAGTGTTAAATCCCAAGTGTGCTTTAGATGACAGTTTAGCCACCTGACTTCAATGGTGTGCAGATAGATAATACCAAAGTGTGCTTTAGATGGCAGTTTAGCCATCTGACTTCAATGGTGTGCAGAGAATTTAAGACCACATAGTGCTTTAGATGACAGTTTAGGGACCTGACTTCAATGGTGTGCCGAGTGTTAAACCCCAAGTGTGCTTTGGATGACAGTTTAGCCATCTGACTTCAATGGTGTGCAGAGAATTTAAGACCACATAGTGCTTTAGATGACAGTTTAGGGACCTGACTTCAATGGTGTGCCGAGTGTTAAACCCCAAGTGTGCTTTGGATGACAGTTTAGTAACCTGACTTCAATGGTGTGCCGAGTGTTAAACCCCAAGTGTGCTTTGGATGACAGTTTAGCCATCTGACTTCAATGGTGTGCAGATAGATAATACCAAATTGTGCTTTAGATGACAGTTTAGCCATCTGACTTCAATGGTGTGCTGATAGATAATACCAAAGTGTGCTTTAGATGACAGTTAAGCCATCTGACTTCAATGGTGTGCAGACAATTTAAGACCACATAGTGCTTTAGATGACAGTTTAGGGACCTGACTTCAATGGTGTGCCGAGTGTTAAAATCCGTGTGTGCTTTAGATGACAGTTTAGCCACCGGACGTCATTGGTGTGCAGATAGTTAAGACCACATAGTGCTTTAGATGACAGTTTAGCCACCTGACTTCAATGGTGTGCCGAGTGTTAAATCCCAAGTGTGCTTTAGATGACAGTTTAGCCACCTGACTTCAATGGTGTGCAGATAGATAATACCAAGTGTGCTTTAGATGACAGTTTAGCCATCTGACTTCAATGGTGTGCAGAGAATTTAAGACCACATAGTGCTTTAGATGACAGTTTAGGGACCTGACTTCAATGGTGTGCCGAGTGTTAAACCCCAAGTGTGCTTTGGATGACAGTTTAGTAACCTGACTTCAATGGTGTGCCGAGTGTTAAACCCCAAGTGTGCTTTGGATGACAGTTTAGCCATCTGACTTCAATGGTGTGCAGATAGATAATACCAAATTGTGCTTTAGATGACAGTTTAGCCATCTGACTTCAATGGTGTGCTGATAGATAATACCAAAGTGTGCTTTAGATGACAGTTAAGCCATCTGACTTCAATGGTGTGCAGACAATTTAAGACCACATAGTGCTTTAGATGACAGTTTAGGGACCTGACTTCAATGGTGTGCCGAGTGTTAAAATCCGTGTGTGCTTTAGATGACAGTTTAGCCACCGGACGTCATTGGTGTGCAGATAGTTAAGACCACAAGGTGCTTTAGATGACAGTTTAGCCACCTGACTTCAATGGTGTGCCGAGTGTTAAACCCCAAGTGTGCTTTAGATGACAGTTTAGCCACCTGACTTCAATGGTGTGCAGATAGATAATACCAAATTGTGCTATATATAACAGTTTAGCCATCTGACTTCAATGGTGTGCAGAGAATTTAAGACCACATAATGCTTTAGATGACAGTTTAGGGACCTGACTTCAATGGTGTGCCGAGTGTTAAACCCCAAGTGTGCTTTGGATGACAGATTAGTCACCTGACTTCAATGGTGTGCCGAGTGTTAAACCCCAAGTGTGCTTTGGATGACAGTTTAGCCATCTGACTTCAATGGTGTGCAGATAGATAATACCAAATTGTGCTTTAGATGACAGTTTAGCCATCTGACTTCAATGGTGTGCTGATAGATAATACCAAAGTGTGCTTTAGATGACAGTTAAGCCATCTGACTTCAATGGTGTGCAGAGAATTTAAGACCACATAGTGCTTTAAATGACAGTTTATGGACCTGACTTCAATGGTGTGCCGAGTATTAAACCCCAAGTGTGCTTTGGATGACAGTTTAGCCATCTGACTTCAATGGTGTGCTGATAGATAATACCAAATTGTGCTTTAGATGACAGTTTAGCCATCTGACTTCAATGGTGTGCAGAGAATTTAAGACCACATAGTGCTTTAGATGACAGTTTAGGGACCTGACTTCAATGGTGTGCCGAGTGTTAAACCCCAAGTGTGCTTTGGATGACAGTTTAGCCATCTGACTTCAATGGTGTGCTGATAGATAATACCAACTTGTGCGTTAGGTGACAGTTTAGCCATCTGACTTCAATGGTGTGCAGAGAATTTAAGACCACATAGTGCTTTAGATGACAGTTTGTTTAGTACGACATATTTTATAATGCCATAAAGCGAGTATAAGTACAAGAAGGAAATAAAACAAGCAACCAAAATGTTCGGAAATTTACGATTTTGTTGGAATTTTTGATCGAGCCTCAATTAGAATATCCCTGTCCCACATCAGTACATATGAAGGATACTCCTATTCTAATGTCAGAGATGCATGTATACATACTCTGTACACTCCTGTATACGGAACAATTGTTCTCACAGATCATAGCCCCACAAACTTGGATATGGGTATTATTAAACATTTAATATTTAATCAACCTGTCTTTCGTTTATTGGGGGCATACAATTTGTGCTGCTTAAAATACAAATGTATTGTCCCCCCCCCCCCCCCCCAATAAGCGAACACACAGGTTGATTTTATTCTTATATACCACATTATTACAGCTGTTTAAACCAATTTTTCACAACTTTGCTTTGTATGGTACCGCCCATTTCTGTCCGCTGCTTTGCATAGTACTGCCCATTTCTATCAGCTGCTTTGCATAGTACCGCCCATTTCTATCAGCTGCTTTGCATAGTACTGCCCATTTCTATCAGCTGCTTTGCATAGTACTGCCCATTTCTATCAGCTGCTTTGCGTAGTACTGCCCATATCTGTCAGCTGCTTTGCATAGTACCGCCATTTCTGTCAGCTGCTTTGCATAGTACTGCCATTTCTGTCAGCTGCTATGCATAGTACCGCCCATTTCTGTCAGCTGCTTTGCATAGTTCTGCCCATTTCTGTCAGCTGCTTTGCATAGTACCACCCATTTCTGTCAGCTGCATTGCATAGTACTGCCCATTTCTGTCAGCTGCTTTGCATAGTACGGCCCATTTCTGTCAGCTGCTTTGCATAGTTCTGCCCATTTCTGTCAGCTGCTTTGCATAGTACCGCCCATTTCTGTCAGCTGCTTTGCATAGTACGGCCCATTTCTGTCAGCTGCTTTGCATAGTTCTGCCCATTTCTGTCAGCTGTTTTGCATAGTACCGCCCATTTCTGTGCTGTACTTATTGTGTTGTAGACGCAAAAAAAAAAAAACGAATGGGGATTTAACATTAGCAATTAAATAGTATTAGTATATAGTATATTTATTCGACATTATATAACATAATTTACTACAAATAATTATGTCCGCCGGCGATATAGCCCAAAATGGTGCTGATGCAGGCGTAAAACCCGAACTATAACATAATAACAAATAATTATGTACACAATATATACAATATTTATTTATATTTATTTATTTATATTTCGGGTTTTACGCCTGCATCAGCACCATTTTGGGCTATATCGCCGGCGGGCAGTTTTACCTAACAACACCTTTCCTGGGTAGGCTCCAGCGGTTAACCAGTACTTGGGTGCACCAACCTCCATAAGAAACTACCAACTTTTTCACATAAATGAGACACGGTCTGAGCGGGAACCCGTGACCATCAGTGATGATAGGCTACAGTGGTATACAAGTCAGCGACCTTAACCACTCGACCACAGAGGCGGACACTTTATTTTATGACGATTGCGTTCAATCAACTTATATTAATCACTTTCGTTGGTGCGGATGAAAGCGTATATGTAGTCATTCGTGTGGGAGGAAACCGGAGTACACGGAGAAAACCCACCTGTTCGATCTGGCGACCACATTACACATACATTAAAATTAGTGAAATTTTAAATGGCTAAGAAGCTAATTCTGTACACGCCCTTTTTATTGTAGGAAATTTATATTTATATCCAAGACGTTCTGTCCGTAACGGTATCACTTTCTGACCCTCCAGTACAACAAGCGCGCGCTCGGGCCCAAACGCCAATTTAATAAAAAATGCAGGTATAGATCCGAAACAAGGAATGTCGTCAAACGCTTTAGCGAATGCTGTAGAAAACTGAGCATTAGTCACATAGTCTGGTGCCACACCGTTTAGTATTCCAGCCACATGATCAGAATCTATTGCATATGTGATCAGTGAAGCCATGTCATCAACATGTATCCATGGAAACCATTGTTCACCAGTTCCCAGATTCATTCTACCTAAATAATATTTAACGAGAGGTCTTAAATTTTCAATGAGTCCACCGTCCTTGCCTAGAACAACACCTGAAATGTACAGTACAATTTAAAATAATCATTGTTGTCAACTTTGAACAAAACTGTATTATTAGTGAAAGGCAATCTTTAAAATTGGTACAGTTGTTATATTATACAGTGTATAACCATTTACACTAGCAAATATAATGTTAATAATGTGTGTTGATTTACCTTTTGAATGTACAGTAACTCCAACTTCTAACCCTGGTAGTGACTTCCCGTCATCTAAGCCTGGTAGTGACTTCCTGTCATCTAACCCTGGTAGTGACTTCCTGTCATCTAACCCTGGTAGTGACTTCCCGTCATCTAAGCCTGGTAGTGACTTCCTGTCATCTAACCCCCTGGTAGTGACTTCCTGTCATCTAACCCCCTGGTAGTGACTTCCTGTCATCTAACCCCCTGGTAGTGACTTCCCATCATATAACCCCCTGGTAGTGACTTCCTGTCATCTAACCCCCTGGTAGTGACTTCCTGTCATCTAACCCTGGTAGTGACTTCCTGTCATCTAACCCTGGTAGTGACTTCCCGTCATCTAACCCTGGTAGTGACTTCCTGTCATCTAACCCCCTGGTAGTGACTTCCTGTCATCTAACCCTGGTAGTGACTTCCTGTCATCTAACCCTGGTAGTGACTTCCTGTCATCTAACCCCGGTAGTGACTTCCCATCATCTAACCCTGGTAGTGACTTCCCATCATCTAACCCCCTGGTAGTGACTTCCTGTCATCTAACCCCCTGGTAGTGACTTCCTGTCATCTAACCCCCTGGTAGTGACTTCCTGTCATCTAACCCTGGTAGTGACTTCCTGTCATCTAACCCCCTGGTAGTGACTTCCTATCATCTAACCCCCTGGTAGTGACTTCCCGTCATCTAACCCCCTGGTAGTGACTTCCTATCATCTAACCCCCTGGTAGTGACTTCCTATCATCTAACCCCCTGGTAGTGACTTCCCATCATCTAACCCTGGTAGTGACTTCCTGTCATCTAACCCCCTGGTAGTGACTTCCTGTCATCTAACCCCCTGGTAGTGACTTCCCGTCATCTAACCCCCTGGTAGTGACTTCCTGTCATCTAACCCTGGTAGTGACTTCCTGTCATCTAACCCTGGTAGTGACTTCCTGTCATCTAACCCCCTGGTAGTGACTTCATGTCATCTAACCCCCTGGTAGTGACTTCCCGTCATCTAACCCCCTGGTAGTGACTTCCTGTCATCTAACCCTGGTAGTGACTTCCTGTCATCTAACCCTGGTAGTGACTTCCTGTCATCTAACCCCCTGGTAGTGACTTCCTGTCATCTAACCCCCTGGTAGTGACTTCCCGTCATCTAACCCCCTGGTAGTGACTTCCTGTCATCTAACCCCTTGGTAGTGACTTCCCGTCATCTAACCCCCTGGTAGTGACTTCCCATCATCTAACCCCCTGGTAGTGACTTCCTGTCATCTAACCCCCTGGTAGTGACTTCCTGTCATCTAACCCCCTGGTAGTGACTTCCCATCATCTAACCCTGGTAGTGACTTCCCATCATCTAACCCCCTGGTAGTGACTTCCTGTGATCTAACCACCTGGTAGTGACTTCCTGTCATCTAACCCGCTGGTAGTGACTTCCCGTCATCTAACCCTGGTAGTGACTTCCCATCATCTAACCCCGGTAGTGACTTCCCATCATCTAACCCTGGTAGTGACTTCCTGTCATCTAACCCCCTGGTAGTGACTTCCTGTCATCTAACCCTGGTAGTGACTTCCCGTCATCTAACCCTGGTAGTGACTTCCCATCATCTAACCCCCTGGTAGTGACTTCCCGTCATCTAACCCCCTGGTAGTGACTTCCTGTCATCTACCCCTGGTAGTGACTTCCCGTCATCTAACCCTGGTAGTGACTTCCCATCATCTAACCCTGGTAGTGACTTCCCATCATCTAGATATTGTTTATACAAATTTATTTTAGCTCGATTGCGAAACAAGTTCTTTCAACTTATATAAATCACTCTCGAGACCTCATTCCTGATGGAATCCATCGCCACGAGGGAGAGAGAAGAGGCAACGTGGAATTTAAATGCCTTGCCTAAGGGCACAATCGTAACGGCTCCAGCGGGGCTCGAACTCCGGACCTTTCGCACCTGAAGCGAACGCGCATCCACTGTGCTATCATGACTTCCACTTCCCATCATCTAACCCTGGTAGTGACTTCCTGTCATCTAACCCTGGTAGTGACTTCCTGTCATCTAACCCCCTGGTAGTGACTTCCCATCATCTAACCCTGGTAGTGACTTCCCGTCATCTAACCCTGGTAGTGACTTCCTGTCATCTAACCCTGGTAGTGACTTCCTATCATCTAACCCTGGTAGTGACTTCCCGTCATCTAACCCCGGTAGTGACTTCCTGTCATCTAACCCTGGTAGTGACTTCCTGTCATCTAACCCCCTGGTAGTGACTTCCTGTCATCTAACCTGGTAGTGACTTCCCGTCATCTAACCCTGTATGAAATTCCCATCATCTAACCCCCTGGTAGTGACTTCCCATCATCTAACCCCCTGGTAGTGACTTCCTGTCATCTAACCCTGGTAGTGACTTCCCGTCATCTAACCCTAGTAGTGACTTCCCATCATCTAACCCTGGTAGTGACTTCCCATCATCTAACCCTGGTAGTGACTTCCTGTCATCTAACCCTGGTAGTGACTTCCTGTCATCTAACCCCCTGCTAATGACTTCCCATCATCTAACCCTGGTAGTGACTTCCCGTCATCTAACCCCGGTAGTGACTTCCTGTCATCTAACCCTGGTAGTGACTTCCCGTCATCTAACCCCGGTAGTGACTTCCTGTCATCTAACCCCCTGGTAGTGACTTCCCGTCATCTAACCCCGGTAGTGACTTCCCGTCATCTAACCCCGGTAGTGACTTCCTGTCATCTAACCCCCTGGTAGTGACTTCCCATCATCTAACCCTGGTAGTGACTTCCTGTCATCTAACCCCCTGGTAGTGACTTCCCATCATCTAACCCCCTGGTAGTGACTTCCTGTCATCTAACCCTGGTAGTGACTTCCCGTCATCTAACCCTGGTAGTGACTTCCCATCATCTAACCCTGGTAGTGACTTCCCATCATCTAACCCTGGTAGTGACTTCCCGTCATCTAACCCTGGTAGTGACTTCCCATCATCTAACCCCCTGGTAGTGACTTCCTGTCATCTAACCCTGGTAGTGACTTCCCGTCATCTAACCCCGGTAGTGACTTCCTGTCATCTAACCCTGGTAGTGACTTCCTGTCATCTAACCCTGGTAGTGACTTCCTGTCATCTAACCCTGGTAGTGACTTCCTGTCATCTAACCCTGGTAGTGACTTCCCATCATCTAACCCCCTGATAGTGACTTCCCATCATCTAACCCCCTGGTAGTGACTTCCCGTCATCTAACCCTGGTAGTGACTTCCCGTCATCTAACCCCCTGGTAGTGACTTCCCGTCATCTAACCCTGGTAGTGACTTCCTGTCATCTAACCCCCTGGTAGTGACTTCCTGTCATCTAACCCCCTGGTAGTGACTTCCTGTCATCTAACCCCCTGGTAGTGACTTCCTGTCATCTAACCCCCTGGTAGTGACTTCCTGTCATCTAACCCCCTGGTAGTGACTTCCCGTTATCTAACCCTGGTAGTGACTTGCTGTCATCTAACCCTGGTAGTGACTTCCTGTCATCTAACCCTGGTAGTGACTTCCTGTCATCTAACCCTGGTAGTGACTTCCTGTCATCTAACCCTGGTAGTGACTTCCCGTCATCTAACCCTGGTAGTGACTTCCCGTTATCTAACCCTGGTAGTGACTTCCTGTCATCTAACCCTGGTAGTGACTTCCTGTCATCTAACCCCCTGGTAGTGACTTCCTGTCATCTAACCCTGGTAGTGACTTCCTGTCATCTAACCCCCTGGTAGTGACTTCCCATCATCTAACCCCCTGGTAGTGACTTCCCGTCATCTAACCCCCTGGTAGTGACTTCCTGTCATCTAACCCTGGTAGTGACTTCCCGTCATCTAACCCTGGTAGTGACTTCCCATCATCTAACCCTGGTAGTGACTTCCCATCATATAACCCTGGTAGTGACTTCCTGTCATCTAACCCTGGTAGTGACTTCCTGTCATCTAACCCCCTGGTAGTGACTTCCCATCATCTAACCCTGGTAGTGAGTTCCCGTCATCTAACCCTGGTAGTGACTTCCTGTCATCTAACCCTGGTAGTGACTTCCTATCATCTAACCCTGGTAGTGACTTCCCGTCATCTAACCCCGGTAGTGACTTCCTGTCATCTAACCCTAGTAGTGACTTCCCGTCATCTAACCCCGGTAGTGACTTCCTGTCATCTAACCCCCTGGTAGTGACTTCCCGTCATCTAACCCCGGTAGTGACTTCCCGTCATCTAACCCCGGTAGTGACTTCCTGTCATCTAACCCCCTGGTAGTGACTTCCCATCATCTAACCCTGGTAGTGACTTCCTGTCATCTAACCCCCTGGTAGTGACTTCCCATCATCTAACCCCCTGGTAGTGACTTCCTGTCATCTAACCCTGGTAGTGACTTCCCGTCATCTAACCCTGGTAGTGACTTCCCGTCATCTAACCCTGGTAGTGACTTCCCGTCATCTAACCCTGGTAGTGACTTCCCGTCATCTAACCCTGGTAGTGACTTCCCATCATCTAACCCCCTGGTAGTGACTTCCTGTCATCTAACCCTGGTAGTGACTTCCCGTCATCTAACCCCGGTAGTGACTTCCTGTCATCTAACCCTGGTAGTGACTTCCTGTCATCTAACCCTGGTAGTGACTTCCTGTCATCTAACCCTGGTAGTGACTTCCCGTCATCTAACCCTGGTAGTGACTTCCTGTCATCTAACCCTGGTAGTGACTTCCCATCATCTAACCCCCTGATAGTGACTTCCCATCATCTAACCCCCTGGTAGTGACTTCCCGTCATCTAACCCTGGTAGTGACTTCCCGTCATCTAACCCCCTGGTAGTGACTTCCCGTCATCTAACCCTGGTAGTGACTTCCTGTCATCTAACCCCCTGGTAGTGACTTCCTGTCATCTAACCCCTGGTAGTGACTTCCTGTTATCTAACCCCCTGGTAGTGACTTCCTGTCATCTAACCCCCTGGTAGTGACTTCCCGTTATCTAACCCTGGTAGTGACTTGCTGTCATCTAACCCTGGTAGTGACTTCCTGTCATCTAACCCTGGTAGTGACTTCCTGTCATCTAACCCTGGTAGTGACTTCCTGTCATCTAACCCTGGTAGTGACTTCCCGTCATCTAACCCTGGTAGTGACTTCCCGTTATCTAACCCTGGTAGTGACTTCCTGTCCATCTAACCCTGGTAGTGACTTCCTGTCATCTAACCCCCTGGTATGACTTCCTGTCATCTAACCCTGGTAGTGACTTCCTGTCATCTAACCCCCTGGTAGTGACTTCCTGTCATCTAACCCTGGTAGTGACTTCCCATCATCTAACCCCCTGGTAATGACTTCCTGTCATCTAACCCTGGTAGTGACTTCCTATCATCTAACCCTGGTAGTGACTTCCTATCATCTAACCCTGGTAGTGACTTCCCATCATCTAACCCTGGTAGTGACTTCCTGTCATCCAACCCCCTGGTAGTGACTTCCTGTCATCTAACCCTGGTAGTGACTTCCTATCTATTCAGATACAGTTAAACTTGTACTAAACCCTTTGCATGCTAGCGGCAGATAAAATCACTTTTGAAAACAGCATAGAGCCAATTCTGTGCTATCTGATCAGGCTCTATACTGTTTGCTATTCGGATAGTGGAGCTAAAACACTGGACTGAATAGCAAACAACAGAGATCCTGATCAGACGCAGCGCTACACCGCGGCTGATATGGATCTATGTTGTTTGCAAATGTGATTTTATTTACTCAACAAGCAACTGGGTTAAAAGACCACCAAAGGAAAAGGCAAAAAGTGGTCTCTAAGCAGGAATGGTTCCGTAACAACACAAACAGGAACTGAAAAAGTGGTCTCTTGGAACAAGTGTCTGTCTCTTAATAGACGTGGTCTTTCAAGCAAGTTTGACTGTACATTTGTTTGTTCAGGATTTACACCTGCATCAGCACCATTTTGGGCAATATCGATGGCGGGCAGCTTACCTAACAACACCTTTCCTGACAGGCGTGAATGGTTAACCAGTACTTGGTGGACCAACCTCTGAAAGAAACTGCCAACTTTTTCATATAAAGAGACACAGCTGGGTGGGGCTCGAACCTGTGACCATCAGTGATGATAGGCTACAGTGGTATACAAACCAGCGACCGTAACCACTCGACCACGGCGGCGGGTTTGATTGTAAATAGAGACTTCCCGACTATATAGGTGGCTTCAATATGGAGGCTGGCTGTTGAGGAGAGTTGACTGATGTAAAGAGAGATGAGCTGTTTTACGAACAGGAACGTTTATGAGAGGAGACTGCTTATAGTAAAATCAATAGTGGAGGATGATGGCTGTTATTGTGAGGGTTAGGGTGGGAACATTTTCAAAATATAACCAGTTAGGCAAATGGCACCCCCCCCCCCTCTCCGTTCGTTAGAATATTATCAGGGCCAGACTATTTTCTGTCTACAACTGGATTCACAGAATCTTTGTAAATATCAGCTTTTTTTTGCACCAACAACTTAGGTCATATGGCGACTCTGCAGCTATGATTGGTGGAGGAAGACACTGAGCAATATTGCAGGCACGGACAGGCACCCGAGTAGAACCACCAACCCTCCACATGCCAGTTGCATAGCATCCCCATATATATCAGATGTTACAATTTGAATAGCCACTAGCTTAGGCGTCTGCTCTATTACAGCACTGTCAGAATACATAGTTCATATGCTGGCTTCTGTCGCATCCAAACTGTACTGAATTTGGTCCAACTCACTTTTCAACGGACAGATAATATGAGAAAAATCAATTTTGAAAGGTTAGATATCAATACAAACCAGATCTAATTATAACCCGTCTTGTTGGTATATTCTCTGGCAAGTTGCCAGCTTTCTCCCATTCAGCACATAAATAGCCCAACCAGTCATCTCCGCCCTCACTAATTTCTGTATATTCTGCAGTTTTACTTGGTGGATAAATACCTGCAATAAGGCATTATAACTTATTGGGACATTTTAAACCGGCCTAATATATATTGGACGGAATATGCAAACAACATAGATCTAGATTCTACATTTACCTCCAATACAGGAGACCTGTATCACATTAAGGGAGTTCTACATTTACCTCCAATACAGGAGACCTGCTTCACTCTAAGGGAGTTCTACATTTACCTCCAATACAGGAGACTTGCTTCACTCTAAGGGAGTTATACATTTACCTCCAATACAGGAGACTTGCTTCACTCTAAGGGAGTTCTATGTTGTCCTCCAATGCAGGAGACCTGCTTCACATTAAGGGAGTTCTACATTTACCTCCAATGCAGGGGACCTGCTTCACTCTAAGGGAGTTCTACATTTACCTCCAATACAGGAGACTTGCTTCACTCTAAGGGAGTTCTATGTTTACCTCCAATGCAGGAGACCTGCTTCACATTAAAGGAGTTCTACATTTACCTCCAATGCAGGGGACCTGCTTCACTCTAAGGGAGTTCTACATTTACCTCCAATGCAGGGGACCTGCTTCACTCTAAGGGAGTTCTACATTTACCTCCAATGCAGGAGACCTGTATCACATTAAGGGAGTTCTACATTTACCTCCAATACAGGAGACTTGCTTCACTCTAAGGGAGTGCTATGTTTACCTCCAATGCAGGAGACCTGCTTCACATTAAGGGAGTTCTACATTTACCTCCAATGCAGGGGACCTGCTTCACTCTAAGGGAGTTCTACATTTACCTCCAATACAGGAGACTTGCTTCACTCTAAGGGAGTTCTATGTTTACCTCCAATGCAGGAGACCTGCTTCACATTAAAGGAGTTCTACATTTACCTCCAATGCAGGGGACCTGCTTCACTCTAAGGGAGTTCTACATTTACCTCCAATGCAGGGGACCTGCTTCACTCTAAGGGAGTTCTACATTTACCTCCAATGCAGGAGACCTGTATCACATTAAGGGAGTTCTACATTTACCTCCAATACAGGGGACCTGCTTCACTCTAAGGGAGTTCTATGTTTACCTCCAATGCAGGAGACCTGCTTCACATTAAGGGAGTTCTACATTTACCTCCAATATAGGAGACCTGCTTCACTCTAAGGGAGTTCTATATTTACCTCCAATGCAGGATACCTGCTTCACATTAAGGGAGTTCTACATTTACCTCCAATATAGGAGACCTGCTTCACTGCTTCACTCTAAGGGAGTTCTATATTTACCTCCAATGCAGGGGACCTGTATCACATTAAGGAAGTTCTACATTTACCTCCAATGCAGGGGACCTGCTTCACTCTAAGGGAGTTCTATGTTTACCTCCAATGCAGGGGACCTGCTTCACTCTAAGGGAGTTCTATGTTTACCTCCAATGCAGGAGACCTGCTTCACTCTAAGGGGAGTTCTACCGGTACATTTACCTCCAATGCAGGGGACCTGCTTCACTCTAAGGGAGTTCTATGTACCTCCAATACAGGAGACCTGCTTCATTCTAAGGGAGTTCTATATTTACCATCAATACAGGAGACCTGCTTCACTCTAAGGGAGTTCTATGTACCTCCAATACAGGAGACCTGCTTCATTCTAAGGGAGTTCTATATTTACCTCCAATACAGGAGACCTGCTTCACTCTAAGGGAGTTCTATATTTACCTCCAATACAGGAGACCTGCTTCACTCTAAGGGAGTTCTATATTTACCTCCAATACAGGAGACCTGCTTCACTCTAAGGGAGTTCTACCGGTACATTTACCTCCAATGCAGGAGAGCTCTTTCAGATTAACTTATTAATGGACTTACCCACTCCGGACATGGTAACAAACACATCAGGTTTCTTCTCTGCATCTCTAATGGCCTTGGCGAGAGTTCTTGTTGTTTCCACTCTACTTGTGAAGATATCCCTCACATACTCCTTATTGGAGTATCTACAGAAGAGAGAACGGAACATACATGTGCTATCTCATGTGAAATTACACGCAGGGTTATCTCATGTGTAAGTACACACAGGGTTATCTCATGTGAAATTACACGCAGAGTTATCTCATGTGTAAGTACACACAGGGTTATCTCATGTGAAATTACACGCAGGGTTATCTCATGTGTAAGTACACGCAGGGTTATCTCATGTGTAAGTACACACAGGGTTATCTCATGTGTAAGTACATGCAGGGTTATCTCATGTGAAATTACACGCAGGGTTATCTCATGTGTAAGTACATGCAGGGTTATCTCATGTGAAATTACACGCAGGGTTGTCTCATGTGAAATTACACGCAGGGTTATTGCATGTGACAATTACATGCAGGGTTATCTCATGTGTAAGTACACGCAAGGTTATCTCATGTGTAAGTACACACAGGGTTATCTCATGTGAAATTACACGCAGGGTTGTCTCATGTGAAATTACACGCAGGGTTATTGCATGTGACAATTACATGCAGGGTTATCTCATGTGTAAGTACACGCAAGGTTATCTCATGTGTAAGTACACGCAGGGTTATCTCATGTGTAAGTACATGCAGGGTTATCTCATGTGTAAGTACACGCAGGGTTATCTCATGTGTAAGTACATGCAGGGTTATCTCATGTGAAATTACATGCAGGGTTATCTCATGTGTAAGTACACACAGGGTTATCTCATGTGTAAGTACATGCAGGGTTATCTCATGTGTAAGTACATGCAGGGTTATCTCATGTGTAAGTACATGCAGGGTTATCTCATGTGAAATTACATGCAGGGCATCTCATGTGAAATTACACGCAGGGTTATCTCATGTGAAATTACATGTAGGGTTAGCTCATGTGTAAGTACACGCAGGGTTATCTCATGTGAAATTACATGTAGGGTTATCTCATGTGTAAGTACACGCAGGGTTATCTCATGTGTAAGTACATGCAGGGTTATCTTATGTGTAAGTACACGCAGGGTTATCTTATGTGTAAGTACACGCAGGGTTATCTTATGTGTAAGTACACGGAAGGGTTATCTCATGTGAAATTACACGGAAGGGTTATCTCATGTGAAATTACACGGAAGGGTTATCTCATGTGAAATTACACACAGGGTCTGGAGAGTTATTCGTCAAGATGAAGTTTTATTATACTTAGTACAAACATGCATCCCAATACTGGTTTGCATCTAACTCAATATATCTCAGTGATCATTAATTACGTAATTTTAAAACTGGACATTCAGGCCATACCGGTAATTAATCAGGTACCTTGAAAACTGGACATTCAGGCCATACCGGTAATTAATCAGGTACCTTGAAAACTGGACATTCAGGCCATACCAGTAATTAATCAGGTACCTTGAAAACTGGACATTCAGGCCATACCGGTAATTAATCAGGTACCTTGAAAACTGGACATTCAGGCCATACCGGTAATTAATCAGGTACCTTGAAAACTGGACATTCAGGCCATACCGGTAATTAATCAGGTACCTTGAAAACTGGACATTCAGGCCATACCGGTAATTAATCAGGTACCTTGAAAACTGGACATTCAGGCCATACCGGTAATTAATCAGGTACCTTGAAAACTGTATGATGGCTAGGAATGATATTATTTAACTTATAGACAGGTTTTTTGCGCCGTTTTGGGAGTGCAAGATAAATCTGTCTAACTGGGTAGGCAAGGAGACTACTGTATGCTAATTAAATATCCTGAACAAATCTGGTAGTTTCTGTTTATTTCCACGTCCATATTGATATAATTTTGTTGGATTACGGTAAAATTCTTTTGGTAGTGCAAGATAAATCTGTCTAACTGGGTAGGCAAGGAGACTACTGTATGCTAATTAAATATCCTGAACAAATCTGGTAGTTTCTGTTTATTTCCACGTCCATATTGATATAATTTTGTTGGATTACGGTAAAATTCTTTGGTAGTGCAAGATAAATCTGTCTAACTGGGTAGGCAAGGAGACTACTGTATGCTAATTAAATATCCTGAACAAATCTGGTAGTTTCTGTTTATTTCCACGTCCATATTGATATAATTTTGTTGGATTACGGTAAAATTCGTTTTGGTAGTGCAAGATAAATCTGTCTAACTGGGTAGGCAAGGAGACTACTGTATGCTAATTAAATATCCTGAACAAATCTGGTAGTTTCTGTTTATTTCCACGTCCATATTGATATAATTTTGTTGGATTACGGTAAAATTCGAACACTGCTGTGACGTAACGTCATTATGAGAACAGCGATATGTCAAGTGTTGTTCACGTGACTACTATTACACATTGACCCACAATGCACTTGTTTGTAAACATTCCGCATCTATGTACATCATTCATCACAGTGACATTGATCTCCCTTTCAATCTTGTTATGTATTATTCTCCTTTAACTATGATGGTTAAAGTTATAGATTATTGGAATCTTTACCCGTGTTGAATGTAAAGAATTAAAGAAATTAAACCCATAGACTTAACATGTACGTGGTGTTTACTTTTATGTGACAATCAAAATCAATGTGAGTAAATTGTCACATTCCAATGACCTCATCACTATATAGTAAATTCATACGCCATTGATGAGCGTATACATATAGGCTGGCATAATTTGTAACGTGCATCGTTCGATCCACCATCTGACCATAATAAAATTAACAGTTTATCAGATGGGACAATAAACCGAGGTCTTGTGTCAGTGCTGTACACCGCGCACGTAAAAGAACCAGAGGAGAATCTGGAATGGGTCTCTGTCTGTATTATTGCATTATCCTCCAAAAATCTAAAATTACTAATCTCTTCAGGAGGCGTCGCTCATATGGGCAACCGGTAGCGACGATAAATACATACATACGTAAAGTGCATCAAAAGCATATGAAAGGTGAGAAAATAAATCTAGCACCTCCATAGAGTTGCAGATAAGAAAATCCCAGGTGTGTATATCTGTGCAATCGGTGATCTATGACGCAAGTTACCTTTTCAAAGGATTGAGTATATTCTCTCCTGCAACATTCACCACGGCTGTGCATTTCTCAGGTAATCCATTCCGTTCCACATCTGACTGCCAGAAATATACATAAAGTAACATATTGTAAAACAACATTAATATTTCAAAAAGTATTGTAAGCTTATGAAGCCATTATTTGAGAATATTTATGTGCGTTAGTTTGTTTGTTTGGCTTTTATGCCTTCATCAGCACCATTTTGGGATATATCGCCGGCAGGCAGTTGACCTAACAACACCTTCCATGAGCAGGCTCCAGTGGTTAACCAGTACTTAGTGCACAAACCTCCGTAAGAAACTGCCAACTTTTTCATATCTGAAGCCGTTATGATTGTGCCCTTAGACAAATCATTGCCTCTTCTCTCTCCCTTGTGGAAATGGATTCCATCAGGAATGAGGTCTTGAGAGTTATTAATATAAGTTGTAAGAACTTGTTTCGCAATCAAGCTAAAATAAATTTGTATAATCTAAACTGCTGATACGCAATAGGCACACTGTACTACATGGGAATAGATAACGGGATGGAATAGCTGCTATATGTGCGAAGCGATAATAGCATTATATCAAAACTGCAGATGACTTAGAATGTCAGTGTGGGACCTGGAGATAATAAGGTACATACCCAGGTTATCTGACCTTTGCCCGGCTGCCTGGAGACAACAGTCACTTTGTATCCCTTCTCTGTCAGCAGTTTTCCGAGGTGACGCCCAACAAAACCCCGACCTCCACCTGAAAAAACAACTTTTTACATTGTATTGCCGATTTGCATATTAATAAACAAAGTCATGCCGATGTAACTCGGAATCGAACAAATCAGTTTTGGCTTGATCCAACATCTTAACCACTGGACTACTGACCCGTCTATATATCTCATAATAGTGAAGCCATGAGTATCTTTTAAGCTACTGTATTTACAATGATAACAGGTGGTGTTTAATCGCCGCTGCAAGCAGGGCCATCCAATTAGGGATTAGCAAAGATGAACAATCGAGACCAAATAGACAATACACACGGGTGTCACAGTCAATGACACCGCTGCCACTCACTCGACATTTTTCCGTTTCAATTTGCATCTTAGATGAAAATTGTTTCTAAGATTAAATTAAATCTCTATATTTTTCGCAGTTGATCGACGAATAATTGTGTTTTATGTGGAGTATTCACCGGCTTGACAATTTGGATGGGGCAGAAATGATATTGGTCAGACGGTGTTATTGATATAGTGGTCTGGGATTGGTTGAAAAAGTGTAGGGAAGCCCCTTAAGAGTTATTGATACATGAACTGATTGGCTGAGTAGGTATTGTCACAAATAGTGAAAATGACTTCTAAATATTAAAATACAATATATGAGCTGCATTTTGGAATATTTAAAAATATGTGCAGACAATTTGGTGACAAATATACAGCATATTATAAATGCAGGTGTCAGTACAACATTTACCACTAAATTACCTTCAGGGTGCCTTTAGTGGGAAATATAAAAAAAACGCAATAGGTCAGTCAACCCCATTGAAATTTTCCTGTGGCTCAAAGGCCAGTCTGTTGAAAACTACTGTCTTTTGTGCCAAACTATTTTGGGGGGAAATATAATGGCACTGTATGTTATAATGGTGGCCTATGGAAATTGCAATAGCAGTGTCTGACCTATTGGACAGTGTTGGACTGGGATATGAAAGTCATGCTAGTAGCTTAGCCCGTACCTTGTTTTCGATGTGTCAGTTTTTTATTACTACTTACAGAAATCCTGCTCATGCACTACTCGATATCAATGATATTGCAGTGGAAGTTGTGATAACGCAGTGGTAGCAGTATCCCGGTGTTACTGGTTTTCGACGACGTAGTACATAACAGACTCCTATAGGTTTAGAATGTGCATACACTGCAAACAATTTTATGTCATCGAATAAACAATATTTTACCTTTCATTCACAAAAATCTCAAAGAAAACCGATTGTTTACATTATGAGAAAAGGTGACAAAATGGCGGCACCTCATTTTCAGAAATCCGGAATGACGTCACTGGTTTTCGCCTAACTGTGTAAATTGTCTACAGCCCCACCATTAGTATGTAAGCAACAGTTCTTTTTTAACAAAACAATAAACTAAGGAAGACTTACTTTAATAAGAGGCTTAATTTATCATTTTCACTCAAAATTCATTTGTTGGACAGCATTTTGTCTATATACTGTATCTAAAACACTAACATTTAATTTAACTAGGTCAAACACACGGGGCATAAGAAGTCGTCATCCCTCCTAATTACTCTGACTAAATGCAGAACCGTAAATGGACCCATCCATCGAACACATCACACGGTGCCCAAGAAAAACTAGGTTTACACAATCATATATATCAGTTGGAGAACCTCTGTGACAACCCGTGGACCTGAAGGTGAAACAGTGAAAAATCAAAATTATTAATAAGGACCCCTTGTGTGTAATAACGGACATAACTCATAAACACGGAGCAGTGAGACTATAATGACATTTTTATTCGTAAATATATTGGCGTGGCAGACGATGCATATGTCATTTTGGAGAAAAAATTGCCAATTTCTTTAAAAAATGATATTTATATGGTGACATAAAACGGATATAGTGTAATTAGTGAAAACTGTGGTAGGTTTAAAGTTTTCACCGCTAATTTACCTTGTCTGATATATTATGATCAGTTAGAAATAGATTGGAAATGCACAAGGTATGTTTATTTATAATTCCGGTAACTGGAGCGTGAAATATTGCGTGATCTCTCACGACTTGCTATTTCCACAGTTGGGCGAAAACCTGTTCTGGGCGAAAACTCTTCACGCCGGGATAGCACATGCCGCCAAATTAAATTTTATTTACTGTCAGAATGGTACATACGATTAACATCAAATATGTATAGCTTTGACTGCAACTACAGTATTAAGCAAATTGTCTGAGGTGCCTCTTCAGGAGTTGTCGCTGATATGGACAATATTTCGATAGACGAACCGGTAACTAGACGAAATCTGCAACACTGTCGAACACCGAAGAGACAAACACGATTATTAATGACATTCAATTTAGAGACAAACATAATAAACCTGAATTCGTTTCAAAGCAAATTTACCAATAAGCACACCCATTTGTCAATCAATCGTGTATTATTTCATGTGTGTCTGTTCTGTTTGTAAACATTTCCAAGGTTGACAACTTGATTTTTGTTTTACTTTTTATAATCGAATAAACGATCAGTTAAAATGTATCCCTCCCAAACATTGTTTTACTTCATTGATTTGAGTAAACACTCCATCCCAATTTTCATATGCAATGTAATATGTTTCCTGACCAGTCTTTCATAAATGAAGAGGTTTGCATTTCTTGTCGTAAAATTGTGATTACAATGTATCAGCCCAGAAACTGTTAAGCATCAAAAAGTAGAGTATTGTAGAATTATAATGTTGGTCTGCATTATACAAGATACAAGATACAAGATACAAGAAGCTTTATTTAACGTCGGATTACATTTACAAATAACATTAGCTAATAAGCTATGTTTCCGACAAACATATATTATAATCAAAACATAAGAAAAAACAGCTAAGAAATAAAAGTTGGTTTAAACATGAATACAACACAGGACATAGCATAATTAAAACATGTTAAAGCGAGCACCTAAAAGACAAAAATAAAATTAATACATTGTGTTAATAGTTTTAACAATTTAAGGATAACATACAGCTTAAGATACAAGCAACTATATAATATAGATAAATCTTAAGAGTTCAAATAGAAATACACTATTGATTGATACACTGTGTTGTAGTTGCTGATCTTGGCCTGTGGCCTAAAAACTGCAAAGAACAAAAAATGTTAAGACACTGACAGGCAAAAAGGTACACTACTGTGAAATTAAGATATTTTTTTACAAAAAACAGTTATCCCCCAAATCAGATTTGGAAAGGAACTGATCAGCAATTACCTCACAGGTATCTTAAAACAAAATACATAAAAAGCAGTTAAAGCAACTATTTGTGGCATGCAAATTTATAGAACACTAAAACTAAGTTACAACAATCAAATTAGAACATCAAGCTAGCACAAATCATAAATTATAAACATAAAAACACAAATAAAACACATAGCACACATTTATAAGCACATTAAGCACATTAAGCATGAGGAAATAAGCGGACACGACTAGGTAGAGCACATTGAGCACTTACATGACGGGCCCGTCCAGGCACGGACCAGCCTCACAAACTCCTTGTGGTTTTCAATGTTTCTAATGTCATTTGGCAGGCTGTTCCATACCTGAGCGGCCTCGTATCTGAAAGATCTCTTACCGTTCAAGGTGGTGCGTACAGTTGGTACTTCAACAGTGTTTGAATGTCTGAAAGAATATTTTATATTATATTAGGCTCCCTTGTGTGCATATTAATTTTGTTGGCAACACCATCTTGTCCACACTAGAGACCTGAACTACCTAATACCATTTCACAGGACACAGTGTCACTCAAACTTTTTCTTCCCTAGAGGTAGACTACTTTATAACGCAATGTCATCCCTCAGTGCCCAAGGAATACCAAAGAGCTATGCTACACAACATTGGTGAGACCTCTGATGGAATACGCCACTGTCATCTGGGATCCCTGGGAAATCAACATCAGGTAGCTGGAGATGGTGCCGATTAGATCGGTCCGAATGGTGTTCTCCAACTACCAGAGGAAGAACAGTGTACCGACCATGCTACACAAACTCCAATGGCCAACACTACAAGAACACAGAGTACAGACCAAGGTTACCATGATGTATCATATTGTATATCATTTGGTAGATGTCCCTACCACATACTTCACACCGTTCACATCTGTTAGAGGCTACGGAATGTCGTACCCAGTACCTTTTGCCAGGACTCTGCTATCATCTCAAAACCATCTCCCTCAGACAGTCGTAAGCTGCCCTACCATCGACAGTTTCAAGAGGGAAGTGCAGCGAGTTACTCTCCGATTGACTGGACCTTTTTGACCGCATTATACATAGAGTGGTGGAAACTATGCTCGGTGTAAATCCTACATATCATGGCCTATACAAAAAGTTAAATGCACTTGTCGTATATTATTATTTTCTTAAGTCGTGAACACAACTTTCAAAAATTTGTTGTTGAAAATGTTAGCTTCATTACGTGACCATGCGCCTCAATACAGCTATCGCAACGGCACCTGTTTCCATCTAACCCTGGTAGTGACTTCCTGTCATCTAACCCTGGTAGTGACTTCCTGTCATCTAACCCTGGTAGTGACTTCCTGTCATCTAACCCTGGTAGTGACTTCCTGTCATCTAACCCCCTGGTAGTGACTTCCTGTCATCTAACCCTGGTAGTGACTTCCTATCATCTAACCCTGGTAGTGACTTCCTATCATCTAACCCTGGTAGTGACTTCCATCATCTAACCCTGGTAGTGACTTCCTGTCATCAACCCTGGTAGTGACTTCCTGTCATCTAACCCTGTTTTTTGGTGTGTTGTTTTGGTGTGTTTGTTTTGGTGTGTTGTTTTGGTGTGTTTTTGGTGTGTTTTTTGGTGTGTTTTTTGGGTGTTTGTTTGGTTGTGTTTTGGTGTGTTTGTGTGTTCTCATCTACCCTGGTAGTGACTTCCCTCATTAACCCTGGTAGTGACTTCGTCATCTAACCCTGGTAGTGACTTCCTCATCTACCCTGGTAGTGACTTCCTCATCTACCTGGTAGTGATTCCCGTCATCTAACCCGGTAGTGACTTCCTGTCATCTAACCCTGGTAGTGACTTCCTTCATCTAACCCTGGTAGTGACTTCCGTCATCTAACCCGGTAGTGACTTCCGTCATCTAACCCGGTAGTGACTTCCGTCATCTAACCCGGTAGTGACTTCCTCATCTAACCCCGTAGTGATCCGTCATCTAACCCCGGTAGTGACTTCCCGTCATCTAACCCCGGTAGTGACTTCCTGTCATCTAACCCCGGTAGTGACTTCCTGTCATCTAACCCTGGTAGTGACTTCCCATCATCTAACCCTGGTAGTGACTTCCTGTCATCTAACCCTGGTAGTGACTTCCCGTCATCTAACCCTGGTAGTGACTTCCCATCATCTAACCCTGGTAGTGACTTCCCATCATCTAACCCTGGTAGTGACTTCCCGTCATCTAACCCTGGTAGTGACTTCCCATCATCTAACCCTGGTAGTGACTTCCTGTCATCTAACCCTGGTAGTGACTTCCCGTCATCTAACCCGGTAGTGACTTCCTGTCATCTAACCCTGGTAGTGACTTCCTGTCATCTAACCCTGGTAGTGACTTCCTGTCATCTAACCCTGGTAGTGACTTCCTGTCATCTAACCCTGGTAGTGACTTCCTGTCATCTAACCCTGGTAGTGACTTCCCTCATCTAACCCCCTGATAGTGACTTCCCATCATCTAACCCCTGGTAGTGACTTCCCGTCATCTAACCCTGGTAGTGACTTCCCGTCATCTAACCCCTGGTAGTGACTTCCCGTCATCTAACCCTGGTAGTGACTTCCTGTCATCTAACCCCCTGGTAGTGACTTCCTGTCATCTAACCCCTGGTAGTGACTTCCTGTTATCTAACCCCCTGGTAGTGACTTCCTGTCATCTAACCCCCTGGTAGTGACTTCCCGTTATCTAACCCTGGTAGTGACTTGCTGTCATCTAACCCTGGTAGTGACTTCCTGTCATCTAACCCTGGTAGTGACTTCCTGTCATCTAACCCTGGTAGTGACTTCCTGTCATCTAACCCTGGTAGTGACTTCCCGTCATCTAACCCTGGTAGTGACTTCCCGTTATCTAACCCTGGTAGTGACTTCCTGTCATCTAACCCTGGTAGTGACTTCCTGTCATCTAACCCCCTGGTAGTGACTTCCTGTCATCTAACCCTGGTAGTGACTTCCTGTCATCTAACCCCCTGGTAGTGACTTCCTGTCATCTAACCCTGGTAGTGACTTCCCATCATCTAACCCCCTGGTAATGACTTCCTGTCATCTAACCCTGGTAGTGACTTCCTATCATCTAACCCTGGTAGTGACTTCCTATCATCTAACCCTGGTAGTGACTTCCCATCATCTAACCCTGGTAGTGACTTCCTGTCATCCAACCCCCTGGTAGTGACTTCCTGTCATCTAACCCTGGTAGTGACTTCCTATCTATTCAGATACAGTTAAACTTGTACTAAACCCTTTGCATGCTAGCGGCAGATAAAATCACTTTTGAAAACAGCATAGAGCCAATTCTGTGCTATCTGATCAGGCTCTATACTGTTTGCTATTCGGATAGTGGAGCTAAAACACTGGACTGAATAGCAAACAACAGAGATCCTGATCAGACGCAGCGCTACACCGCGGCTGATATGGATCTATGTTGTTTGCAAATGTGATTTTATTTACTCAACAAGCAACTGGGTTAAAAGACCACCAAAGGAAAAGGCAAAAAGTGGTCTCTAAGCAGGAATGGTTCCGTAACAACACAAACAGGAACTGAAAAAGTGGTCTCTTGGAACAAGTGTCTGTCTCTTAATAGACGTGGTCTTTCAAGCAAGTTTGACTGTACATTTGTTTGTTCAGGATTTACACCTGCATCAGCACCATTTTGGGCAATATCGATGGCGGGCAGCTTACCTAACAACACCTTTCCTGACAGGCGTGAATGGTTAACCAGTACTTGGTGGACCAACCTCTGAAAGAAACTGCCAACTTTTTCATATAAAGAGACACAGCTGGGTGGGGCTCGAACCTGTGACCATCAGTGATGATAGGCTACAGTGGTATACAAACCAGCGACCGTAACCACTCGACCACGGCGGCGGGTTTGATTGTAAATAGAGACTTCCCGACTATATAGGTGGCTTCAATATGGAGGCTGGCTGTTGAGGAGAGTTGACTGATGTAAAGAGAGATGAGCTGTTTTACGAACAGGAACGTTTATGAGAGGAGACTGCTTATAGTAAAATCAATAGTGGAGGATGATGGCTGTTATTGTGAGGGTTAGGGTGGGAACATTTTCAAAATATAACCAGTTAGGCAAATGGCACCCCCCCCCCCTCTCCGTTCGTTAGAATATTATCAGGGCCAGACTATTTTCTGTCTACAACTGGATTCACAGAATCTTTGTAAATATCAGCTTTTTTTTGCACCAACAACTTAGGTCATATGGCGACTCTGCAGCTATGATTGGTGGAGGAAGACACTGAGCAATATTGCAGGCACGGACAGGCACCCGAGTAGAACCACCAACCCTCCACATGCCAGTTGCATAGCATCCCCATATATATCAGATGTTACAATTTGAATAGCCACTAGCTTAGGCGTCTGCTCTATTACAGCACTGTCAGAATACATAGTTCATATGCTGGCTTCTGTCGCATCCAAACTGTACTGAATTTGGTCCAACTCACTTTTCAACGGACAGATAATATGAGAAAAATCAATTTTGAAAGGTTAGATATCAATACAAACCAGATCTAATTATAACCCGTCTTGTTGGTATATTCTCTGGCAAGTTGCCAGCTTTCTCCCATTCAGCACATAAATAGCCCAACCAGTCATCTCCGCCCTCACTAATTTCTGTATATTCTGCAGTTTTACTTGGTGGATAAATACCTGCAATAAGGCATTATAACTTATTGGGACATTTTAAACCGGCCTAATATATATTGGACGGAATATGCAAACAACATAGATCTAGATTCTACATTTACCTCCAATACAGGAGACCTGTATCACATTAAGGGAGTTCTACATTTACCTCCAATACAGGAGACCTGCTTCACTCTAAGGGAGTTCTACATTTACCTCCAATACAGGAGACTTGCTTCACTCTAAGGGAGTTATACATTTACCTCCAATACAGGAGACTTGCTTCACTCTAAGGGAGTTCTATGTTGTCCTCCAATGCAGGAGACCTGCTTCACATTAAGGGAGTTCTACATTTACCTCCAATGCAGGGGACCTGCTTCACTCTAAGGGAGTTCTACATTTACCTCCAATACAGGAGACTTGCTTCACTCTAAGGGAGTTCTATGTTTACCTCCAATGCAGGAGACCTGCTTCACATTAAAGGAGTTCTACATTTACCTCCAATGCAGGGGACCTGCTTCACTCTAAGGGAGTTCTACATTTACCTCCAATGCAGGGGACCTGCTTCACTCTAAGGGAGTTCTACATTTACCTCCAATGCAGGAGACCTGTATCACATTAAGGGAGTTCTACATTTACCTCCAATACAGGAGACTTGCTTCACTCTAAGGGAGTGCTATGTTTACCTCCAATGCAGGAGACCTGCTTCACATTAAGGGAGTTCTACATTTACCTCCAATGCAGGGGACCTGCTTCACTCTAAGGGAGTTCTACATTTACCTCCAATACAGGAGACTTGCTTCACTCTAAGGGAGTTCTATGTTTACCTCCAATGCAGGAGACCTGCTTCACATTAAAGGAGTTCTACATTTACCTCCAATGCAGGGGACCTGCTTCACTCTAAGGGAGTTCTACATTTACCTCCAATGCAGGGGACCTGCTTCACTCTAAGGGAGTTCTACATTTACCTCCAATGCAGGAGACCTGTATCACATTAAGGGAGTTCTACATTTACCTCCAATACAGGGGACCTGCTTCACTCTAAGGGAGTTCTATGTTTACCTCCAATGCAGGAGACCTGCTTCACATTAAGGGAGTTCTACATTTACCTCCAATATAGGAGACCTGCTTCACTCTAAGGGAGTTCTATATTTACCTCCAATGCAGGATACCTGCTTCACATTAAGGGAGTTCTACATTTACCTCCAATATAGGAGACCTGCTTCACTGCTTCACTCTAAGGGAGTTCTATATTTACCTCCAATGCAGGGGACCTGTATCACATTAAGGAAGTTCTACATTTACCTCCAATGCAGGGGACCTGCTTCACTCTAAGGGAGTTCTATGTTTACCTCCAATGCAGGGGACCTGCTTCACTCTAAGGGAGTTCTATGTTTACCTCCAATGCAGGAGACCTGCTTCACTCTAAGGGGAGTTCTACCGGTACATTTACCTCCAATGCAGGGGACCTGCTTCACTCTAAGGGAGTTCTATGTACCTCCAATACAGGAGACCTGCTTCATTCTAAGGGAGTTCTATATTTACCATCAATACAGGAGACCTGCTTCACTCTAAGGGAGTTCTATGTACCTCCAATACAGGAGACCTGCTTCATTCTAAGGGAGTTCTATATTTACCTCCAATACAGGAGACCTGCTTCACTCTAAGGGAGTTCTATATTTACCTCCAATACAGGAGACCTGCTTCACTCTAAGGGAGTTCTATATTTACCTCCAATACAGGAGACCTGCTTCACTCTAAGGGAGTTCTACCGGTACATTTACCTCCAATGCAGGAGAGCTCTTTCAGATTAACTTATTAATGGACTTACCCACTCCGGACATGGTAACAAACACATCAGGTTTCTTCTCTGCATCTCTAATGGCCTTGGCGAGAGTTCTTGTTGTTTCCACTCTACTTGTGAAGATATCCCTCACATACTCCTTATTGGAGTATCTACAGAAGAGAGAACGGAACATACATGTGCTATCTCATGTGAAATTACACGCAGGGTTATCTCATGTGTAAGTACACACAGGGTTATCTCATGTGAAATTACACGCAGAGTTATCTCATGTGTAAGTACACACAGGGTTATCTCATGTGAAATTACACGCAGGGTTATCTCATGTGTAAGTACACGCAGGGTTATCTCATGTGTAAGTACACACAGGGTTATCTCATGTGTAAGTACATGCAGGGTTATCTCATGTGAAATTACACGCAGGGTTATCTCATGTGTAAGTACATGCAGGGTTATCTCATGTGAAATTACACGCAGGGTTGTCTCATGTGAAATTACACGCAGGGTTATTGCATGTGACAATTACATGCAGGGTTATCTCATGTGTAAGTACACGCAAGGTTATCTCATGTGTAAGTACACACAGGGTTATCTCATGTGAAATTACACGCAGGGTTGTCTCATGTGAAATTACACGCAGGGTTATTGCATGTGACAATTACATGCAGGGTTATCTCATGTGTAAGTACACGCAAGGTTATCTCATGTGTAAGTACACGCAGGGTTATCTCATGTGTAAGTACATGCAGGGTTATCTCATGTGTAAGTACACGCAGGGTTATCTCATGTGTAAGTACATGCAGGGTTATCTCATGTGAAATTACATGCAGGGTTATCTCATGTGTAAGTACACACAGGGTTATCTCATGTGTAAGTACATGCAGGGTTATCTCATGTGTAAGTACATGCAGGGTTATCTCATGTGTAAGTACATGCAGGGTTATCTCATGTGAAATTACATGCAGGGCATCTCATGTGAAATTACACGCAGGGTTATCTCATGTGAAATTACATGTAGGGTTAGCTCATGTGTAAGTACACGCAGGGTTATCTCATGTGAAATTACATGTAGGGTTATCTCATGTGTAAGTACACGCAGGGTTATCTCATGTGTAAGTACATGCAGGGTTATCTTATGTGTAAGTACACGCAGGGTTATCTTATGTGTAAGTACACGCAGGGTTATCTTATGTGTAAGTACACGGAAGGGTTATCTCATGTGAAATTACACGGAAGGGTTATCTCATGTGAAATTACACGGAAGGGTTATCTCATGTGAAATTACACACAGGGTCTGGAGAGTTATTCGTCAAGATGAAGTTTTATTATACTTAGTACAAACATGCATCCCAATACTGGTTTGCATCTAACTCAATATATCTCAGTGATCATTAATTACGTAATTTTAAAACTGGACATTCAGGCCATACCGGTAATTAATCAGGTACCTTGAAAACTGGACATTCAGGCCATACCGGTAATTAATCAGGTACCTTGAAAACTGGACATTCAGGCCATACCAGTAATTAATCAGGTACCTTGAAAACTGGACATTCAGGCCATACCGGTAATTAATCAGGTACCTTGAAAACTGGACATTCAGGCCATACCGGTAATTAATCAGGTACCTTGAAAACTGGACATTCAGGCCATACCGGTAATTAATCAGGTACCTTGAAAACTGGACATTCAGGCCATACCGGTAATTAATCAGGTACCTTGAAAACTGGACATTCAGGCCATACCGGTAATTAATCAGGTACCTTGAAAACTGTATGATGGCTAGGAATGATATTATTTAACTTATAGACAGGTTTTTTGCGCCGTTTTGGGAGTGCAAGATAAATCTGTCTAACTGGGTAGGCAAGGAGACTACTGTATGCTAATTAAATATCCTGAACAAATCTGGTAGTTTCTGTTTATTTCCACGTCCATATTGATATAATTTTGTTGGATTACGGTAAAATTCTTTTGGTAGTGCAAGATAAATCTGTCTAACTGGGTAGGCAAGGAGACTACTGTATGCTAATTAAATATCCTGAACAAATCTGGTAGTTTCTGTTTATTTCCACGTCCATATTGATATAATTTTGTTGGATTACGGTAAAATTCTTTTGGTAGTGCAAGATAAATCTGTCTAACTGGGTAGGCAAGGAGACTACTGTATGCTAATTAAATATCCTGAACAAATCTGGTAGTTTCTGTTTATTTCCACGTCCATATTGATATAATTTTGTTGGATTACGGTAAAATTCGTTTTGGTAGTGCAAGATAAATCTGTCTAACTGGGTAGGCAAGGAGACTACTGTATGCTAATTAAATATCCTGAACAAATCTGGTAGTTTCTGTTTATTTCCACGTCCATATTGATATAATTTTGTTGGATTACGGTAAAATTCGAACACTGCTGTGACGTAACGTCATTATGAGAACAGCGATATGTCAAGTGTTGTTCACGTGACTACTATTACACATTGACCCACAATGCACTTGTTTGTAAACATTCCGCATCTATGTACATCATTCATCACAGTGACATTGATCTCCCTTTCAATCTTGTTATGTATTATTCTCCTTTAACTATGATGGTTAAAGTTATAGATTATTGGAATCTTTACCCGTGTTGAATGTAAAGAATTAAAGAAATTAAACCCATAGACTTAACATGTACGTGGTGTTTACTTTTATGTGACAATCAAAATCAATGTGAGTAAATTGTCACATTCCAATGACCTCATCACTATATAGTAAATTCATACGCCATTGATGAGCGTATACATATAGGCTGGCATAATTTGTAACGTGCATCGTTCGATCCACCATCTGACCATAATAAAATTAACAGTTTATCAGATGGGACAATAAACCGAGGTCTTGTGTCAGTGCTGTACACCGCGCACGTAAAAGAACCAGAGGAGAATCTGGAATGGGTCTCTGTCTGTATTATTGCATTATCCTCCAAAAATCTAAAATTACTAATCTCTTCAGGAGGCGTCGCTCATATGGGCAACCGGTAGCGACGATAAATACATACATACGTAAAGTGCATCAAAAGCATATGAAAGGTGAGAAAATAAATCTAGCACCTCCATAGAGTTGCAGATAAGAAAATCCCAGGTGTGTATATCTGTGCAATCGGTGATCTATGACGCAAGTTACCTTTTCAAAGGATTGAGTATATTCTCTCCTGCAACATTCACCACGGCTGTGCATTTCTCAGGTAATCCATTCCGTTCCACATCTGACTGCCAGAAATATACATAAAGTAACATATTGTAAAACAACATTAATATTTCAAAAAGTATTGTAAGCTTATGAAGCCATTATTTGAGAATATTTATGTGCGTTAGTTTGTTTGTTTGGCTTTTATGCCTTCATCAGCACCATTTTGGGATATATCGCCGGCAGGCAGTTGACCTAACAACACCTTCCATGAGCAGGCTCCAGTGGTTAACCAGTACTTAGTGCACAAACCTCCGTAAGAAACTGCCAACTTTTTCATATCTGAAGCCGTTATGATTGTGCCCTTAGACAAATCATTGCCTCTTCTCTCTCCCTTGTGGAAATGGATTCCATCAGGAATGAGGTCTTGAGAGTTATTAATATAAGTTGTAAGAACTTGTTTCGCAATCAAGCTAAAATAAATTTGTATAATCTAAACTGCTGATACGCAATAGGCACACTGTACTACATGGGAATAGATAACGGGATGGAATAGCTGCTATATGTGCGAAGCGATAATAGCATTATATCAAAACTGCAGATGACTTAGAATGTCAGTGTGGGACCTGGAGATAATAAGGTACATACCCAGGTTATCTGACCTTTGCCCGGCTGCCTGGAGACAACAGTCACTTTGTATCCCTTCTCTGTCAGCAGTTTTCCGAGGTGACGCCCAACAAAACCCCGACCTCCACCTGAAAAAACAACTTTTTACATTGTATTGCCGATTTGCATATTAATAAACAAAGTCATGCCGATGTAACTCGGAATCGAACAAATCAGTTTTGGCTTGATCCAACATCTTAACCACTGGACTACTGACCCGTCTATATATCTCATAATAGTGAAGCCATGAGTATCTTTTAAGCTACTGTATTTACAATGATAACAGGTGGTGTTTAATCGCCGCTGCAAGCAGGGCCATCCAATTAGGGATTAGCAAAGATGAACAATCGAGACCAAATAGACAATACACACGGGTGTCACAGTCAATGACACCGCTGCCACTCACTCGACATTTTTCCGTTTCAATTTGCATCTTAGATGAAAATTGTTTCTAAGATTAAATTAAATCTCTATATTTTTCGCAGTTGATCGACGAATAATTGTGTTTTATGTGGAGTATTCACCGGCTTGACAATTTGGATGGGGCAGAAATGATATTGGTCAGACGGTGTTATTGATATAGTGGTCTGGGATTGGTTGAAAAAGTGTAGGGAAGCCCCTTAAGAGTTATTGATACATGAACTGATTGGCTGAGTAGGTATTGTCACAAATAGTGAAAATGACTTCTAAATATTAAAATACAATATATGAGCTGCATTTTGGAATATTTAAAAATATGTGCAGACAATTTGGTGACAAATATACAGCATATTATAAATGCAGGTGTCAGTACAACATTTACCACTAAATTACCTTCAGGGTGCCTTTAGTGGGAAATATAAAAAAAACGCAATAGGTCAGTCAACCCCATTGAAATTTTCCTGTGGCTCAAAGGCCAGTCTGTTGAAAACTACTGTCTTTTGTGCCAAACTATTTTGGGGGGAAATATAATGGCACTGTATGTTATAATGGTGGCCTATGGAAATTGCAATAGCAGTGTCTGACCTATTGGACAGTGTTGGACTGGGATATGAAAGTCATGCTAGTAGCTTAGCCCGTACCTTGTTTTCGATGTGTCAGTTTTTTATTACTACTTACAGAAATCCTGCTCATGCACTACTCGATATCAATGATATTGCAGTGGAAGTTGTGATAACGCAGTGGTAGCAGTATCCCGGTGTTACTGGTTTTCGACGACGTAGTACATAACAGACTCCTATAGGTTTAGAATGTGCATACACTGCAAACAATTTTATGTCATCGAATAAACAATATTTTACCTTTCATTCACAAAAATCTCAAAGAAAACCGATTGTTTACATTATGAGAAAAGGTGACAAAATGGCGGCACCTCATTTTCAGAAATCCGGAATGACGTCACTGGTTTTCGCCTAACTGTGTAAATTGTCTACAGCCCCACCATTAGTATGTAAGCAACAGTTCTTTTTTAACAAAACAATAAACTAAGGAAGACTTACTTTAATAAGAGGCTTAATTTATCATTTTCACTCAAAATTCATTTGTTGGACAGCATTTTGTCTATATACTGTATCTAAAACACTAACATTTAATTTAACTAGGTCAAACACACGGGGCATAAGAAGTCGTCATCCCTCCTAATTACTCTGACTAAATGCAGAACCGTAAATGGACCCATCCATCGAACACATCACACGGTGCCCAAGAAAAACTAGGTTTACACAATCATATATATCAGTTGGAGAACCTCTGTGACAACCCGTGGACCTGAAGGTGAAACAGTGAAAAATCAAAATTATTAATAAGGACCCCTTGTGTGTAATAACGGACATAACTCATAAACACGGAGCAGTGAGACTATAATGACATTTTTATTCGTAAATATATTGGCGTGGCAGACGATGCATATGTCATTTTGGAGAAAAAATTGCCAATTTCTTTAAAAAATGATATTTATATGGTGACATAAAACGGATATAGTGTAATTAGTGAAAACTGTGGTAGGTTTAAAGTTTTCACCGCTAATTTACCTTGTCTGATATATTATGATCAGTTAGAAATAGATTGGAAATGCACAAGGTATGTTTATTTATAATTCCGGTAACTGGAGCGTGAAATATTGCGTGATCTCTCACGACTTGCTATTTCCACAGTTGGGCGAAAACCTGTTCTGGGCGAAAACTCTTCACGCCGGGATAGCACATGCCGCCAAATTAAATTTTATTTACTGTCAGAATGGTACATACGATTAACATCAAATATGTATAGCTTTGACTGCAACTACAGTATTAAGCAAATTGTCTGAGGTGCCTCTTCAGGAGTTGTCGCTGATATGGACAATATTTCGATAGACGAACCGGTAACTAGACGAAATCTGCAACACTGTCGAACACCGAAGAGACAAACACGATTATTAATGACATTCAATTTAGAGACAAACATAATAAACCTGAATTCGTTTCAAAGCAAATTTACCAATAAGCACACCCATTTGTCAATCAATCGTGTATTATTTCATGTGTGTCTGTTCTGTTTGTAAACATTTCCAAGGTTGACAACTTGATTTTTGTTTTACTTTTTATAATCGAATAAACGATCAGTTAAAATGTATCCCTCCCAAACATTGTTTTACTTCATTGATTTGAGTAAACACTCCATCCCAATTTTCATATGCAATGTAATATGTTTCCTGACCAGTCTTTCATAAATGAAGAGGTTTGCATTTCTTGTCGTAAAATTGTGATTACAATGTATCAGCCCAGAAACTGTTAAGCATCAAAAAGTAGAGTATTGTAGAATTATAATGTTGGTCTGCATTATACAAGATACAAGATACAAGATACAAGAAGCTTTATTTAACGTCGGATTACATTTACAAATAACATTAGCTAATAAGCTATGTTTCCGACAAACATATATTATAATCAAAACATAAGAAAAAACAGCTAAGAAATAAAAGTTGGTTTAAACATGAATACAACACAGGACATAGCATAATTAAAACATGTTAAAGCGAGCACCTAAAAGACAAAAATAAAATTAATACATTGTGTTAATAGTTTTAACAATTTAAGGATAACATACAGCTTAAGATACAAGCAACTATATAATATAGATAAATCTTAAGAGTTCAAATAGAAATACACTATTGATTGATACACTGTGTTGTAGTTGCTGATCTTGGCCTGTGGCCTAAAAACTGCAAAGAACAAAAAATGTTAAGACACTGACAGGCAAAAAGGTACACTACTGTGAAATTAAGATATTTTTTTACAAAAAACAGTTATCCCCCAAATCAGATTTGGAAAGGAACTGATCAGCAATTACCTCACAGGTATCTTAAAACAAAATACATAAAAAGCAGTTAAAGCAACTATTTGTGGCATGCAAATTTATAGAACACTAAAACTAAGTTACAACAATCAAATTAGAACATCAAGCTAGCACAAATCATAAATTATAAACATAAAAACACAAATAAAACACATAGCACACATTTATAAGCACATTAAGCACATTAAGCATGAGGAAATAAGCGGACACGACTAGGTAGAGCACATTGAGCACTTACATGACGGGCCCGTCCAGGCACGGACCAGCCTCACAAACTCCTTGTGGTTTTCAATGTTTCTAATGTCATTTGGCAGGCTGTTCCATACCTGAGCGGCCTCGTATCTGAAAGATCTCTTACCGTTCAAGGTGGTGCGTACAGTTGGTACTTCAACAGTGTTTGAATGTCTGAAAGAATATTTTATATTATATTAGGCTCCCTTGTGTGCATATTAATTTTGTTGGCAACACCATCTTGTCCACACTAGAGACCTGAACTACCTAATACCATTTCACAGGACACAGTGTCACTCAAACTTTTTCTTCCCTAGAGGTAGACTACTTTATAACGCAATGTCATCCCTCAGTGCCCAAGGAATACCAAAGAGCTATGCTACACAACATTGGTGAGACCTCTGATGGAATACGCCACTGTCATCTGGGATCCCTGGGAAATCAACATCAGGTAGCTGGAGATGGTGCCGATTAGATCGGTCCGAATGGTGTTCTCCAACTACCAGAGGAAGAACAGTGTACCGACCATGCTACACAAACTCCAATGGCCAACACTACAAGAACACAGAGTACAGACCAAGGTTACCATGATGTATCATATTGTATATCATTTGGTAGATGTCCCTACCACATACTTCACACCGTTCACATCTGTTAGAGGCTACGGAATGTCGTACCCAGTACCTTTTGCCAGGACTCTGCTATCATCTCAAAACCATCTCCCTCAGACAGTCGTAAGCTGCCCTACCATCGACAGTTTCAAGAGGGAAGTGCAGCGAGTTACTCTCCGATTGACTGGACCTTTTTGACCGCATTATACATAGAGTGGTGGAAACTATGCTCGGTGTAAATCCTACATATCATGGCCTATACAAAAAGTTAAATGCACTTGTCGTATATTATTATTTTCTTAAGTCGTGAACACAACTTTCAAAAATTTGTTGTTGAAAATGTTAGCTTCATTACGTGACCATGCGCCTCAATACAGCTATCGCAACGGCACCTGTTTCCATGGGGAACTAGATACTTTATGGTACCTATGCACATCGTACATGAATTTTTTTATTTATGCACAGGTAAATGTTGAATATATTATTTTGACTTAGTAACATCAATAGCTAACAATATTACAACTCATTAGAAACTTTTTTCTGGTTATTTGTACATTTTTTCCCAATCCGGATAGCTACCTGAAATGCTCATAAACCGCATCATTTCGGTGGAAATAATTCTCCCAACTAGTTGTCTGTTTATATTCGGCTACTGAACCAGTCAGGTGACAGTTGCATTAGGCTACCAGTACACTCAGCGGAATGCTATTGAACTATGCTTTACCTCTGTCAGCGAAAATGGTTTAAAACGTTTTAAATACGGATGTAAACGGAAGCTGTAGTAACTATTACAGTTACATTTCCTAAACTTTTTTTGGTTTGTTTATTGTTGTTTTTTGTTTCTAAATTCTTATTATCTAAAATGTTGCTTATTCTCTTAATCATTTTACCCTTTTTCTATTAGTATCATTAAATTTAGTAAAGTACTAGCACAACTCTTGTATTCAGTCTCTTTGTTAATTACAATCTAGTCTTATGGGGAGGGCCGTAACTAATGTTGTTAAAACTTGTGGCCCAACCCATTTGCTTCAACATATAATGACAATCCTTGAGCAAACAATGCCACGAATCATGCATTATGGATGGATATACAAGTTTGTTCATTTGTTTTGTATTGTACATTGTATATATAGAATGCAATAAAATATGATTAAACTAAACTAAAACTAAACTAAGTAAACGGAAAAAAGGAATATGCCGAGCATAGGTTCCACCACTCTATGCATGTACTATTTTAACCACATGTAAATATTTTTTATTGCACCGCCACCGCGCTAGATTGGTGTCAGTATAGTATATAAAGAATAGTCTCTCCCTGCACATTCAGTCTAGCTCCAGCTTACACATCTTTGCTGACACTATTGTTCATTTGGAAATGCCAGTCTTCATTCCAGTTTTCATGAAATTTATTTCAAACATGTGTCTAATTTATGTGGTACAAAGAGGCTATTTCACCGTTTGAGTATAATACTGAATTCTAGTGGACGAGTACACAGCCGACAGAATCACACCACTACTCGGCTTCCACAGCAGACATTGCAAACGTCACACATTTGAATGGCAGTGGGTTGCAATCTCTCATCCATGTACTGTAGCTGACAAATTATGAAGATAAATGTTTGAAATGTTCTCAGAGGAGGACAGTTCAGACATTGCTAAGACATAACATACACTAATGGTTAACTAACTATTAACAGGAGCATGATATAACTTGTGACGCCCAGGTAACACCGTTCGAGTAACTGGATTTAAATGAATCGTATCGGACAATTATTTTCATGAATTAATCAAGCATACCACATCAAAACATTCAAAGCTAACATATTTAGTACATACGAATGAACTAATTTGAGAGTTAAAATAAGAATATTAGGCAATATTTCACGGTGAAGTAACTTATATTAGTAGTGCAGCAAGACTAATTATAAAATTTAAATAATGTAATGTGTACGCATACTTCCGGTTTATGACGTCATTGAAATATTTCCATTTCAGTTTGTTGACATTTTATTTTTCACATGGTCAAGAAAAACAACAAAAGTGTATTTGTTTGTAAGCGACAATGCCTGTAATTTTGTTAGAACGTATACCGTTGCCTAGTCTCCGGGCATACACAGGATTCAGCGTTATTCTGCTGGCATGCGCAGTTTTCTACGCTCACCAGGTTGTTCTTACAGCGGAAAGTGAAGGCCTGGAGATACCTGTTGTAAACGTGCATGATGTTGATCAGGATGGAACAATGCAGTATATGAATGTGTCCTTGCCATATGATACATACATTTGGAATATGGTGTATGTTATGACATCAGAGGCATGGTGTGTTTGGGTGAGTTTAGTTATTACAGATTTATTTGAGCTCGATTGCGAAACAAGTTCTTACAACTTGTACTAATCACTCTCGAGACCGCATTCCTGGTGGATTCCATTGACATGAGAGAGAGAAGAGGCAATGTGGAATTTAAAATAACCTTGCCTAAGGGCACAATTGTAACTGCTCCAGGTGGGCTCCAACTCCGAGCCTTTCACACCTGAACAGAAGCGTGATCTACCACTGCGCTATCACGACTTCCACTTCGGGTCAGTTTTGTGGTAGTATTATTGATTTACATCCTGGCAATGTAGTACATAGCTGACTCCTATAGATTTTGAATGTTCATACACTGCAAACAATGTTAAGTGACAGAATAAACAACATAATTTTACCTTTCATTCATAAAATCGATTGTTTACCTTCTGAGAAATGTTGAAAAAAACGACAGCACCTCATTCCCTGTTTACTTTCTGAGAAATGTCGATAAAACGATATTGCCTCATTCCCAGTAATCTGGAATGATGCCAACAGTTTTCGCCTAACTGTTGTAATTGTGCGAACAAAACTAGTTATGTAAACAACAGTTTTTTAAGCAAAACAATATAAATAAGGAATGCTAATTTCTAAATGCAATATTTTCAATCAAAATGTGTTGGGACCAAATGTTGTCTATATACTGTATCTACAACACTAAGATTTAGTTTGACTTAGTAAGAAGTACTTAGTCACCCCTCCTAGCATTTCACTCAGGGTTACCGCTGTCGGGTGCCAAAAAACAAATACTGGGGCCAAATTTTGTAAATTGGCTAAAATATTTGGCACAATGTTCTTTTGGGGGGGCACAACATGCTTTGTCAAATACATGGCTTAGACCAACATTAACCTATTCCCACCAATAACCTGTACTGCTTGTATGTATGTAAAAGGTTAAACCTACAATGTATGTTGCTGCATTGAAGTACCAGTAACCTAACCAGTCTAATCATTATTTTATGCAATTTCTTTAGAACCAGTCCAGTCTAATCATTATTTTATGCACTTTTCTGTTGCTCAATCTTTAGCCCCGCCGCCCTCTTACCTTTATTTTCATAGAAGCCTCAACAGATGCCTTCAGGCAGGCAGCAGGCAGACCTATATAACTTGGAACTCGTCCCTTTTAACCATTGATATGTACTGCCTCTTTGATCAATCACCGTATTTTAGCAACATTTTCTAGTTGTTAACCGTTAAAATAACCCCTCCCGCACCTAATCGTGGCTCAAAATGCACCCTGCCCCTTTTTCTGACCCACCCTAGCCTTTTTCCCCACTCTAGAATAAACCCAAGTATAAGTCGGTACTCATAAAGCTTGTTTTATGTATTTGTAGACGTTGGTTAACACTGCCTATTGCTGCCTCATACTTCTGGGAAAATTGGTACAGAAAGTGGTGTTTGGTGATCTACGAGTCAGTGAGCAGCAGGTACGTCGTCTTTCATTATCCCTTTTAAATGTTTAAAAAAAAATGAAGGTAGTGCCCCATTACAGAGGCGTAACGTTATTTATTTTACAACGATTGCGAAGCAAGTTTTAACAACTTCTATTAATCACTCTCGTTTATGCAGATGAAAGCGTAAATGTGGTCATTCGTGTGGGAGGAAACCGGAGAAAACCCACCAGTATGATCTGGCGACCACCATACCATCTCACATACTTCACGGTCCGAGGATCGAATTGCATTGGTGAGAAGCTAACCATTGCGCTAATCGGACAGCCATTATCCCTTTCAATACTGCAGACCTCTAAATAGGCTTACAAAAAGTGTAGATCCAGATGAGCCGGCTCATCAGGATCTGCACATCAGGATCTGCACTTTTGTCAGTAATATTACTATTTTTAGACAAAATAATCCATTTTGATTCTTATTAATGTATTGGTCTAAAAAATATCATGGACCAGTCCATGTCAGTTACTTGGGTATTGAATGGGTTAACTACATGTAGTCTGGACTATGTATACCTGTACATGTGATCTCCAGTGCGGGGTTACATAACTCCAGTCTGTCACCATGTAATCACATGTCTCCAGTTCTCAAGACCTGGGGCACAGATTTCCAGGCACTTTGATCCAGATAGTCTTGTTTTTGAAATAGAAGTTTCCTTGGTCCAGATTTTCCTGATCCAATGCTCATAACTTTAATGCGAATGCCTTCAACGCTAAATTATTATTTTATGTGCAATACGGCATTCTCAGAAGGTAAACAATCGATTTTATGAATGAAAGGTAAAATTATGTTGTTTATTCTGTCACTTAACATTGTTTGCAGTGTATGAACATTCAAAATCTATAGGAGTCAGCTACTAAACTCAATGATCTTGTATGTTCTATCATCGTCTGAACGCAGTCGTATACATTCTATGGATTGGGAATTGTCAGGAGAAGTCGGCCAAACATTCCCGGCAGTTTTCTACATTCCGTAATATACGGGGAACTCAGCCAGTTTTGTCTTGTCATATTACAAGTGTCCTGTCAATTTGGATGCTGTCGTGATGAACTGGCATGACCTGGATACATTTTTCATTGCCGATTGAGTCCAGATGTTGCCAAATGCGAATCAGGACGCTGTCGGGAATTATTTTACCATACAAAAGATAGAAATTGAATCACAATCGGATTGAGAACTGGAGAATGACTACGAGATGATTCCTGACCATATATCCGATTGTTGTCGTGAATTTTAATATCATTGCTATTTGTATCTCGTTTGTTTGTGAGCATGCTGTATATAGTATAATAGCAGCACTAACACTTGTATCTCATGTGTTTGTGAGCATGCTGTATATAGTATAATGGCAGCACTTGTATCTTGTGTGTCTGAGCATGCTGTATATAGTATAATGGCAGCACTTGTATCTCGTGTGTTTGTGAACATGCTGTATATAGTATAATGGCAGCACTTGTATCTCGTGTGTTTGTGAACATGCTGTATATAGTATAATGGCAGCACTTGTATCTTGTGTGTCTGAGCATGCTGTATATAGTATAATGGCAGCACTTGTATCTCGTGTGTTTGTGAACATGCTGTATATAGTATAATGGCAGCACTTGTATCTCGTGTGTTTGTGAACATGCTGTATATAGTATAATGGCAGCACTTGTATCTTGTGTGTCTGAGCATGCTGTATATAGTATAATGGCAGCACTTGTATCTCGTGTGTTTGTGAACATGCTGTATATAGTATAATGGCAGCACTTGTATCTCGTGTGTTTGTGAACATGCTGTATATAGTATAATGGCAGCACTTGTATCTTGTGTGTCTGAGCATGCTGTATATAGTATAATGGCAGCACTTGTATCTCGTGTGTTTGTGAACATGCTGTATATAGTATAATGGCAGCACTTGTATCTCGTGTGTTTGTGAACATTCTGTATATAGTATAATGGCAGCACTTGTATCTCGTGTGTTTGTGAGCATGCTGTATATAGTATAATGGCAGCACTTGTATCTCATGTGTTTGTGAGCATGCTGTATATAGTATAATGGCAGCACTTGTATCTCATGTGTTTGTGAGCATACTGTATATAGTATAATGGCAGCACTTGTATCTCATGTGTTTGTGAGCATACTGTATATAGTATAATGGCAGCACTTGTATCTCATGTGTCTGTCAGCATGCTGTATATAGTATAATGGCAGCACTTGTATCTCATGTGTCTGTGAGCATGCTGTATATAGTATAATGGCAGTACTTGTATCTCGTGTGTTTGTGAGCATGCTGTATATAGTATAATGGCAGCACTTGTATCTCATGTGTTTGTGAGCATGCTGTATATAGTATAATGACAGCACTTGTATCTCGTGTGTCTGTGAGCATACTGTATATAGTATAATGGCAGCACTTGTATCTCATATGTTTGTGAGCATACTGTATATAGTATAATGGCAGCACTTGTATCTCGTGTGTCTGTGAGCATACTGTATATAGTATAATGGCAGCACTTGTATCTCATGTGTTTGTGAGCATACTGTATATAGTATAATGGCAGCACTTGTATCTCATGTGTCTGTGAGCATGCTGTATATAGTATAATGGCAGCACTAACACTTGTATCTCGTGTGTTTGTGAGCATGCTGTATATAGTATAATGGCAGCACTTGTATCTCATGTGTCTGTGAGCATGCTGTATATAGTATAATGGCAGCACTTGTATCTCATGTGTCTGTGAGCATGCTGTATATAGTATAATGGCAGTACTTGTATCTCGTGTGTTTGTGAGCATGCTGTATATAGTATAATGGCAGCAATAACACTTGTATCTCATGTGTCTGTGAGCATGCTGTATATAGTATAATGGCAGCACTTGTATCTCGTGTGTCTGTGAGCATGCTGTATATAGTATAATGGCAGCACTTGTATCTCATGTGTCTGTGAGCATGCTGTATATAGTATAATGGCAGCACTTGTATCTCATGTGTCTGTGAGCATGCTGTATATAGTATAATGGCAGCATACTTGTATCTCGTGTGTTTGTGAGCATGCTGTATATAGTATAATGGCAGCAATACTTGTATCTCGTGTGTCTGTGAGCATGCTGTATATAGTATAATGGCAGCACTTGTATCTTGTGTTGTGAGCATCTGTATATAGTATAATGGCAGCAATAACACTTGTATCTCATGTGTCTGTGAGCATGCTGTATATAGTATAATGGCAGCACTTGTATCTCATGTGTTTGTGAGCATACTGTATATAGTATAATGGCAGCAATAACACTTGTATCTCATGTGTTTGTGAGCATGCTGTATATAGTATAATGGCAGCAATAACACTTGTATCTCGTGTGTTTGTGAGCATGCTGTATATAGTATAATGGCAGCAATAACACTTGTATCTCGTGTGTCTGTGAGCATGCTGTATATAGTATAATGGCAGCAATAACACTTGTATCTCGTGTGTCTATGAGCATGCTGTATATAGTATAATGACAGCAATAACACTTGTATCTCGTGTGTTTGTGAGCATGCTGTATATAGTATAATGGCAGCAATAACACTTGTATCTCATGTGTCTGTGAGCATGCTGTATATAGTATAATGGCAGCAATAACACTTGTATCTCGTGTGTTTGTGAGCATGCTGTATATAGTATAATGGCAGCAATAACACTTGTATCTCGTGTGTTTGTGAGCATGCTGTATATAGTATAATGGCAGCAATAACACTTGTATCTCGTGTGTTTGTGAGCATGCTGTATATAGTATAATGGCAGCACTTGTATCTCGTGTGTCTGTGAGCATGCTGTATATAGTATAATGGCAGCAATAACACTTGTATCTCGTGTGTTTGTGAGCATGCTGTATATAGTATAATGGCAGCACTTGTATCTCGTGTGTCTGTGAGCATGCTGTATATAGTATAATGGCAGCAGTAACACTTGTATCTCATGTGTTTGTGAGCATGCTGTATATAGTATAATGGCAGCAATAACACTTGTATCTCGTGTGTCTGTGAGCATGCTGTATATAGTATAATGGCAGCAATAACACTTGTATCTCGTGTGTTTGTGAGCATGCTGTATATAGTATAATGGCAGCAATAACACTTGTATCTCGTGTGTTTGTGAGCATGCTGTATATAGTATAATGGCAGCAATAACACTTGTATCTCGTGTGTCTGTGAGCATGCTGTATATAGTATAATGACAGCACTTGTATCTCGTGTGTCTGTGAGCATACTGTATATAGTATAATGACAGTACTTGTATCTCGTGTGTCTGTGAGCATGCTGTATATAGTATAATGGCAGCAATAACACTTGTATCTCATGTGTTTGTGAGCATGCTGTATATAGTATAATGACAGCACTTGTATCTCGTGTGTCTGTGAGCATACTGTATATAGTATAATGGCAGCACTTGTATCTCATATGTTTGTGAGCATACTGTATATAGTATAATGGCAGCACTTGTATCTCGTGTGTCTGTGAGCATACTGTATATAGTATAATGGCAGCACTTGTATCTCATGTGTTTGTGAGCATACTGTATATAGTATAATGGCAGCACTTGTATCTCATGTGTCTGTGAGCATGCTGTATATAGTATAATGGCAGCACTAACACTTGTATCTCGTGTGTTTGTGAGCATGCTGTATATAGTATAATGGCAGCACTTGTATCTCATGTGTCTGTGAGCATGCTGTATATAGTATAATGGCAGCACTTGTATCTCATGTGTCTGTGAGCATGCTGTATATAGTATAATGGCAGTACTTGTATCTCGTGTGTTTGTGAGCATGCTGTATATAGTATAATGGCAGCAATAACACTTGTATCTCATGTGTCTGTGAGCATGCTGTATATAGTATAATGGCAGCACTTGTATCTCATGTGTCTGTGAGCATGCTGTATATAGTATAATGGCAGCACTTGTATCTCATGTGTCTGTGAGCATGCTGTATATATAGTATAATGGCAGCAATAACACTTGTATCTCGTGTGTTTGTGAGCATGCTGTATATAGTATAATGGCAGCAATAACACTTGTATCTCGTGTGTTTGTGAGCATGCTGTATATATAGTATAATGGCAGCAATAACACTTGTATCTCGTGTGTCTATGAGCATGCTGTATATAGTATAATGGCAGCAATAACACTTGTATCTCGTGTGTCTGTGAGCATACTGTATATAGTATAATGGCAGCAATAACACTTGTATCTCGTGTGTTTGTGAGCATGCTGTATATAGTATAATGGCAGCAATAACACTTGTATCTCGTGTGTTTGTGAGCATGCTGTATATAGTATAATGGCAGCACTTGTATCTCGTGTGTCTGTGAGCATGCTGTATATAGTATAATGGCAGCAATAACACTTGTATCTCGTGTGTTTGTGAGCATGCTGTATATAGTATAATGGCAGCACTTGTATCTCGTGTGTCTGTGAGCATGCTGTATATAGTATAATGGCAGCAGTAACACTTGTATCTCATGTGTTTGTGAGCATGCTGTATATAGTATAATGGCAGCAATAACACTTGTATCTCGTGTGTCTGTGAGCATGCTGTATATAGTATAATGGCAGCAATAACACTTGTATCTCGTGTGTTTGTGAGCATGCTGTATATAGTATAATGGCAGCAATAACACTTGTATCTCGTGTGTGTGTGAGCATGCTGTATATAGTATAATTGCAGCAATAACACTTGTATCTCGTGTGTTTGTGAGCATGCTGTATATAGTATAATGGCAGCAATAACACTTGTATCTCGTGTGTCTGTGAGCATGCTGTATATAGTATAATTGCAGCAATAACACTTGTATCTCATGTGTTTGTGAGCATGCTGTATATAGTATAATGACAGCACTTGTATCTCGTGTGTCTGTGAGCATACTGTATATAGTATAATGGCAGCACTTGTATCTCATATGTTTGTGAGCATACTGTATATAGTATAATGGCAGCACTTGTATCTCGTGTGTCTGTGAGCATACTGTATATAGTATAATGGCAGCACTTGTATCTCATGTGTTTGTGAGCATACTGTATATAGTATAATGGCAGCACTTGTATCTCATGTGTCTGTGAGCATGCTGTATATAGTATAATGGCAGCACTTGTATCTCATGTGTCTGTGAGCATGCTGTATATAGTATAATGGCAGTACTTGTATCTCGTGTGTTTGTGAGCATGCTGTATATAGTATAATGGCAGCAATAACACTTGTATCTCATGTGTCTGTGAGCATGCTGTATATAGTATAATGACAGCACTTGTATCTCGTGTGTCTGTGAGCATGCTGTATATAGTATAATGGCAGCACTTGTATCTCATGTGTCTGTGAGCATGCTGTATATAGTATAATGGCAGCACTTGTATCTCATGTGTCTGTGAGCATGCTGTATATAGTATAATGGCAGCAATAACACTTGTATCTCATGTGTCTGTGAGCATGCTGTATATAGTATAATGGCAGCAATAACACTTGTATCTCGTGTGTCTGTGAGCATGCTGTATATAGTATAATGGCAGCACTTGTCTCTCATGTGTCTGTGAGCATGCTGTATATATAGTATAATGGCAGCAATAACACTTGTATCTCATGTGTCTGTGAGCATGCTGTATATAGTATAATGGCAGCACTTGTATCTCATGTGTGTGTGAGCATGCTGTATATATAGTATAATGGCAGCAATAACACTTGTATCTCGTGTGTCTGTGAGCATGCTGTATATAGTATAATGGCAGCACTTGTCTCTCATGTGTCTGTGAGCATGCTGTATATATAGTATAATGGCAGCAATAACACTTGTATCTCATGTGTCTGTGAGCATGCTGTATATAGTATAATGGCAGCACTTGTATCTCATGTGTGTGTGAGCATGCTGTATATATAGTATAATGGCAGCAATAACACTTGTATCTCGTGTGTCTGTGAGCATGCTGTATATAGTATAATGGCAGCACTTGTCTCTCATGTGTCTGTGAGCATGCTGTATATATAGTATAATGGCAGCAATAACACTTGTATCTCATGTGTCTGTGAGCATGCTGTATATAGTATAATGGCAGCACTTGTATCTCATGTGTGTGTGAGCATGCTGTATATATAGTATAATGACAGCAATAACACTTGTATCTCGTGTGTTTGTGAGCATGCTGTATATAGTATAATGGCAGCAATAACACTTGTATCTCGTGTGTTTGTGAGCATGCTGTATATAGTATAATGGCAGCACTTGTATCTCGTGTGTCTGTGAGCATGCTGTATATAGTATAATGGCAGCAATAACACTTGTATCTCATGTGTTTGTGAGCATGCTGTATATAGTATAATGGCAGCACTTGTATCTCGTGTGTTTGTGAGCATGCTGTATATAGTATAATGGCAGCAATAACACTTGTATCTCGTGTGTCTGTGAGCATGCTGTATATAGTATAATGGCAGCAATAACACTTGTATCTCGTGTGTTTGTGAGCATGCTGTATATAGTATAATGGCAGCAATAACACTTGTATCTTGTGTGTGTGTGAGCATGCTGTATATAGTATAATGGCAGCAATAACACTTGTATCTCGTGTGTTTGTGAGCATGCTGTATATAGTATAATGGCAGCAATAACACTTGTATCTCGTGTGTTTGTGAGCATGCTGTATATAGTATAATGGCAGCAATAACACTTGTATCTCGTGTGTCTGTGAGCATGCTGTATATAGTATAATGGCAGCAATAACACTTGTATCTCATGTGTTTGTGAGCATGCTGTATATATAGTATAATGGCAGCACTTGTATCTCGTGTGTCTGTGAGCATGCTGTATATATAGTATAATGGCAGCAATAACACTTGTATCTCATGTGTCTGTGAGCATGCTGTATATAGTTTAATGGCCGCACTTGTATCTCGTGTGTTTGTGAGCATGCTGTATATAGTATAATGGCAGCAATAACACTTGTATCTCATGTGTTTGTGAGCATGCTGTATATAGTATAATGGCCGCACTTGTATCTCGTGTGTTTGTGAGCATGCTGTATATAGTATAATGGCAGTACTTGTATCTCGTGTGTTTGTGAGCATGCTGTATATAGTATAATAGCAGCACTAACACTTGTATCTCGTGTGTCTGTGAGCATGCTGTATATAGTATAATGGCAGCAATAACACTTGTATCTCGTGTGTCTGTGAGCATGCTGTATATAGTATAATTGCAGCACTAACACTTGTATCTCGTGTGTCTGTGAGCATGCTGTATATAGTATAATGGCAGCCATAACACTTGTATCTTGTGTGTTTGTGAGCATGCTGTATATAGTATAATGGCAGCCATAACACTTGTATCTCGTGTGTTTGTGAGCATGCTGTATATAGTATAATGGCAGCACTTGTATCTCGTGTGTTTGTGAGCATGCTGTATATAGTATAATGGCAGCACTTGTATCTCGTTTGTTTGTGAACATACTGTATATAGTATAATGGCAGTACTTGTATCTCGTGTGTTTGTGAACATACTGTATATAATATAATGGCAATACTTGTATCTCGTGTGTTTGTGAACATACTGTATCTAGTATAATGGCAGCACTAATGCTTGTATCTCGTGTTTCTGTGAGCATGTTGTATATAGTATAATGGCAGCACTTGTATCTTGTGTGTTTGTGAACATACTGTATATAGTATAATGGCAGCACTTGTATCTCGTGTGTCTGTGAACATGCTGTATATAGTATAATGGCAGCACTAATGCTTGTATCTCGTGTGTCTGTGAGCATGCTGTATATAGTATAATGGCAGCACTTGTATCTCGTGTGTTTGTGAACATGCTGTATATATAGTATAATGGCAGCACTAACGCTTGTATCTCGTTTGTCTGTGAGCATGCTGTATATAGTATAATGGCAGCACTTGTATCTCGTGTGTTTGTGAACATGCTGTATATATAGTATAATGGCAGCAATAACACTTGTATCTCGTGTGTTTTTGAGCATGCTGTATATAGTATAATGGCAGCACTTGTATCTCGTTTGTTTGTTGCAGCATCTGTATATAGTATAATGGCAGCACTTGTATCTCGTTTGTTTGTGAACATGCTGGTAGATATATAATATAATGCACTTGTATCTCGTGTGTTTGTGAACATGCTGTATATAGTATAATGGCAGCACTAACGCTTGTATCTCGTGTGTCTGTGAGCATGCTGTATATAGTATAATGGCAGCACTTGTATCTCGTGTGTTTGTGAACATGCTGTATATATAATATAATGGCAGCACTAACGCTTGTATCTCGTTTGTCTGTGAGCATGCTGTATATAGTATAATGGCAGCACTTGTATCTCGTGTGTTTGTGAACATGCTGTATATATAGTATAATGGCAGCACTTGTATCTCGTTTGTTTGTTGCAGCATCTGTATATAGTATAATGGCAGCAATAACACTTGTATCTCGTGTGTTTGTGAGCATGCTGTATATAGTATAATGGCAGCAATAACACTTGTATCTCGTGTTTTTGTGAGCATGCTGTATATAGTATAATGGCAGCAATAACACTTGTATCTCGTGTGTTTGTGAGCATGCTGTATATAGTATAATGGCAGCACTAACACTTGTATCTCGTGTGTTTGTGAGCATGCTGTATATAGTATAATGGCAGCACTTGTATCTCGTGTGTTTGTGAGCATGCTGTATATAGTATAATGGCAGCACTAACGCTTGTATCTCGTGTTTCTGTGAGCATGCTGTATATAGTATAATGGCAGCACTTGTATCTCGTGTGTTTGTGAACATACTGTATATAGTATAATGGCAGCACTTGTATCTCGTTTGTTTGTTGCAGCATCTGTATATTGTATAATGGCAGCAATAACACTTGTATCTCATGTGTTTGTGAGCATGCTGTATATAGTATAATGGCAGCACTTGTATCTCGTTTGTTTGTGAACATACTGTATATAGTATAATGGCAGCACTAACGCTTGTATCTCGTGTTTCTGTGAGCATGCTGTATATAGTATAATGGCAGCACTTGTATCTCGTGTGTTTGTGAACATACTGTATATAGTATAATGGCAGCACTTGTATCTCGTTTGTTTGTTGCAGCATCTGTATATTGTATAATGGCAGCAATAACACTTGTATCTCATGTGTTTGTGAGCATGCTGTATATAGTATAATGGCAGCACTTGTATCTCGTTTGTTTGTGAACATACTGTATATAGTATAATGGCAGCACTAACGCTTGTATCTCGTGTTTCTGTGAGCATGCTGTATATAGTATAATGGCAGCACTTGTATCTCGTGTGTTTGTGAACATACTGTATATAGTATAATGGCAGCACTTGTATCTCGTGTGTTTGTGAACATGCTGTATATATAGTATAATGGCAGCAATAACACTTGTATCTCGTGTGTCTGTGAGCATGCTGTATATAGTATAATGGCAGCACTTGTATCTCATGTTTTTGTGAGCATATTGTATATAGTATAATGGCAGCACTTGTATCTTGTGTGTTTGTGAAAATGCTGTATATAGTATAATGGCAGCACTTGTATCTCGTTTGTTTGTGAACATGCTGTATATAGTATAATGGCAGCACTTGTATCTCGTTTGTTTGTGAACATGCTCTATATAGTATAATGGCAGCACTTGTATCTCATGTGTTTGTGAACATGCTCTATATAGTATAATGGCAGCACTTGTATCTCGTTTGTTTGTGAACATGCTGTATATAGTATAATGGCAGCACTTTTGTTTGTTGCAGCATCTGAAGGATAAGTTCTGGAACTTCCTCTTCTACAAGTTCATATTTGTGTTTGGCGTGATGAATGTACAGACAATGGAGGAGGTGGTCCTCTGGGTGGCTTGGTTCACAGTCCTCGGGTTCTTCCATCTGCTCACACAGCTAGCCAAGGACAGGTTTGAATATGTAAGTAGTAAAAAATTGAAATATTGCTGAAGTCCAAACTGGTTAGTTATCATGGTCCCCCGTCTTGAAATGCCGTGTTTTGAACTTTACCCATTGAGGATGAATATCTGCATGGCTCATTCTAGAGGGCCACTTTGGTGAAATAAACGCCCTAGTGACCCTGACTTTCAGCGGGCACTTCAATAGTAATGTACCAGTACAATGTGTGTATCTGAGATGAACATGGACAGCAATGGTTTTTGGCGCATGCACACAAGCTTGGCGTGGCTAGAAATTTTTCCGAATACTTCTTAAATATTATTAAGGGTAATGTATAGTCGTGTATTTGTATGAAACAACACACATTTTGTATGTTTCAGGTGTCATTTTCTCCAACTACTGCCCGCTTTATCCACATCAAGTTACTGTCCCTGCTGTGTGTGATAGTGATATCTTGCTGCGGTCTGTTCATGGTTTGTGTCATGGTTGGACTGCAGATGGGGATCACGATATTTGCCTTCATGGCTGCCGAGGTAACCTTTATCACAGTTATTCAGTTTCATACAGCCATCATATAATTTCTTATATGTACACATGTGTAATAACACCTGGAAGGATTCTGATTGGTTGAGAGAATAATCCTTATAATTTGTAAAATTTAAACATTGAAGTATGCATATTTCTATTTGAATTGTTGCATGATGTTAATGGTAAGACAAACTAGGATTTGAAAGGTTCTCGACGCAATTATGACGCTGTTTAACACGTAGCATGGTGACGTCATGACTATTTGGGCTGACACTTGGTGCCAAAATGAAAGTAGCAACGTTATTTACTAAAACGAGCACGTTATGGTAATGTGATTAAACGGATCGTACACTAGTGAATTCATACCATATATTTGAAACTCATTTTGGAATTTTGCTATTAAGCTGGCCAAAAGGATAATAATTAATAATAATTAATAGCAATAATAATTAATAGCAATTAATAATTAATAGCAATAATAATTAATAGCAATATTCCAAAACTCGTTTCATAAAATATGATCACCACTCGTGTAAGATCCTATATTTACAATATGTGTACCTTTAAGGAAATCACCACTCATGTAAGATCCTATATTTACAATATGTGCACCTTTAAGGAAATCACCACTCGTGTAAGATCCTATATTTACAATATGTGCTAATTTATGGAAATTATCTACTCGTACAAGCATTTGTATCTATAAATAGTTGACCAATTGTCCGGCTACAGTCGTTGACTTCAAATCACTTACACCTAACCGCTGTAGGTTCGAATCCCACTGTGAGTGTCAAATCCTTCCAAGTGAGGAAGCTAACCAGCTTGCTTGCGGAAGATCGGTGGTTCTACCCCGGTACCTTAATGCTGTGGCGCCCGGGCTCGTCATCCACCAATAATAGTTGGAGAGTCTCCATACGACTACGCTGTGGGTGTGGCATTAAATCCCCAAACAAATTGACCAATTGTACATAAACTTAGGTAAAACAGCTATTGTGCGTTTCTATCAGAAATAGCACACTATTATGTATAGGATATAAGCCGAAGACGATCCAATATGTAAAATATTGAACTGTGGGAGGCGCGTAGCACCGAAGACAGTACCAATATTTTACATATTGGATCCGTTTGAGGCTTATATCTAACTTAAAGCACACACTTATATAACAAGATCCTACTAATTAAAATTGTTAATTTCGTACCGCTATGCCTAGGATTTACCGGTAAGATAATACTCTGGCCATTTGACAGTAGTCCAATATTTATAATAATGGACTGCAAGTATAAAGGTATGACGTCACAACAGTGTTTTAAACAGTCATACTTGTCTTAAGCAACTAGTCCTTGGACACAACTATTGTGGCTGCTTAGCACAGGTGGCTGTCTCATAGAGGTCACATTTGTAATAAATTCCAGTTAGGAACGTTTATGTCTAGCTGCATTATACAAGTTTGTTTTTTAATAGAGCTAACACATGTTAACAGTTTAATAGAGCTAACTCAGGTTGACGGTTTAATAGAGCTAACACAGGTTAACAGTTTAATAGAGCTAACACAGGTTAACAGTTTAATAGAGCTAACACATGTTAACAGTTTAATAGAGCTAACTCAGGTTGACGGTTTAATAGAGCTAACACAGGTTAACAGTTTAATAGAGCTAACACAGGTTAACAGTTTAATATAGCTAACTTAGGTTAACAGTTTAATAGAGCTAACACAGGTTAACAGTTTAATAGAGCTAACACAGGTTAACAGTTTAATAGAGCTAACACAGGTTAACAGTTTAATAGAGCTAACACATGTTAACAGTTTAATAGAGCTAACTCAGGTTGACGGTTTAATAGAGCTAACACAGGTTAACAGTTTAATAGAGCTAACACAGGTTAACAGTTTAATAGAGCTAACTCAGGTTGACGGTTTAATAGAGCTAACTCAGGTTGACTGTTTAATAGAGCTAACTCAGGTTGACAGTTTAATAGAGCTAACTCAGGTTGACAGTTTAATAGAGCTAACTCAGGTTGACGGTTTAATAGAGCTAACACAGGTTAACAGTTTAGTAGAGCTAACACAGGTTAACAGTTTAATAGAGCTAACACAGGTTAACAGTTTAATAGAGCTAACACAGGTTAACAGTTTAATAGAGCTAACTCAGGTTGATGGTTTAATAGAGCTAACACAGGTTAACGGTTTAATAGAGCTAACACATGTTAACAGTTTAATAGAGCTAACACAGGTTAACAGTTTAATAGAGCTAACACAGGTTAACAGTTTAATAGAGCTAACACAGGTTAACAGTTTAATAGAGCTAACACAGGTTAACAGCTTAATATAGCTAACTTAGGTTGACAGTTTAATAGAGCTAACACAGGTTAACAGTTTAATAGAGCTAACACAGGTTAACAGTTTAATATAGCTAACTTAGATTGACAGTTTAATAGAGCTAACTCAGGTTGACGGTTTAATAGAGCTAACTTAGGTTGACAGTTTAATAGAGCTAACACAGGTTAACAGTTTAATAGAGCTAACACATGTTGACAGTTTAATATAGCTAACTTAGGTTAACAGTTTAATAGAGCTAACACAGGTTAACAGTTTAATAGAGCTAACACAGGTTAACAGTTTAATAGAGCTAACTCAGGTTGACGGTTTAATAGAGCTAACTCAGGTTGACAGTTTAATAGAGCTAACTCAGGTTGACAGTTTAATAGAGCTAACTCAGGTTGACAGTTTAATAGAGCTAACTCAGGTTGACGGTTTAATAGAGCTAACACAGGTTAACAGTTTAATAGAGCTAACACAGGTTAACAGTTTAATAGAGCTAACACAGGTTAACAGTTTAATAGAGCTAACACAGGTTAACAGTTTAATAGAGCTAACACAGGTTAACAGTTTAATAGAGCTAACACAGGTTAACAGTTTAATAGAGCTAACACAGGTTAACGGTTTAATAGAGCTAACACAGGTTAACAGTTTAATAGAGCTAACACAGGTTAACAGTTTAATAGAGCTAACACAGGTTTTTGTTAGAGCTAACTCTAGTTAACAGTTTAATAGAGCTAACTCTAGTAGTTAACAGTTTAATAGAGCTAACTCTAGTTAACAGTTTAATAGAGCTAACTCTAGTTAACAGTTTAATAGAGCTAACACATGTTAATAGTTTAATAGAGCTAACTCGGGTTAACGGTTCAATAGAGCTAATGACTGTACATTGTCATTGAAGACCATGTGGTTGGTAAAACATTGCATGGTAAGATTCATAAAGAAATGGTATAACAATGACATGGGGACATATTGTCACACTGTCTTTATGTAAACTTGTTGTTTTCAGTGTATGTTGTTGGCTATTAGAACCCTCTATGTTGTTGCCAGGTAAGTTGATATTTTGTAGTGCTACCATTTACGACACATAAGGTTACCTATTTACAGTTAGTTTATACATATTTATTTTAGTTCTTACAACTTATAGTAATCACTCTTGAAACTTCAAGGAATGGGTCTTTGTCTGTATCATGCACTATCCTCCAAAAATCTAAAATGACTGATCTCTTCAGGAGGCGTCGCTCATATGGGCAACCGGTAGCGACGATAAATATATGTAAAACACATACATATTATAGCAAGAACCACTCTGGCGAACCTATGGAAATGTGTTACAACCTAAGAAAACGATTTCTCCCAAATCACTCTGGGATACTGGGACCCTGCTTAGTCTGGTTTTATTAAGATAAGACCCTACCAGTCAACGGCTAGTTTTGGGGCTTTAGGTTTACACTTCTCCATCGATCCGTACTTTGTTTTGCTCCAAGTTAGTTTTGTCATCAAATTTGGTTCAAATTCCATTCACAATATTTGTGTTTAACAGTTGGGGACTTTGCATGGCAACTCGTTCACTGGTTTGTTATATGTATTGTATTGCGTTGTTAGGTACTGCCTCCACCTAATAGACATGAACTTAGAAGGTGTGTGGGAGAACAGAGCTACCTACGTGTACTACACCGAACTTATCTTTGAACTGGCTGCCCTATCCATAGACTTCGGACATCATTTACATATGCTGGTAAGTACTGATTCCTGGCTCCATTATATATACATGTTTACATATGCTGGTAAGTACTGATTCCTGGCTCCATTATATATACATATGCTGGTAAGTACTGATTCCTGGCTCCATTATATATACATGTTTACATATGCTGGTAAGTACTGATTCCTGGCTCCATTATATATACATGTTTACATATGCTGGTAAGTACTGATTCCTGGCTCCGTTATATATACATGTTTACATATGCTGGTAAGTACTGTTTCCTGGCTCCATTATATATACATGTTTACATATGCTGGTAAGTACTGTTTCCTGGCTCCGTTATATATACATGTTTACATATGCTGGGTAAGTACTGATTCCTGGCTCCATTATATATACATGTTTACATATGCTGGTAAGTACTGTTTCCTGGCTCCGTTATATATACATGTTTACATATGCTGGTAAGTACTGATTCCTGGCTCCATTATATATACATGTTTACATATGCTGGTAAGTACTGATTCCTGGCTCCATTATATATACATGTTTACATATGCTGGTAAGTACTGATTCCTGGCTCCATTATATATACATGTTTACATATGCTGGGTAAGTACTGATTCCTGGCTCCATTATATATACATGTTTACATATGCTGGTAAGTACTGATTCCTGGCTCCATTATATATACATGTTTACATATGCTGGTAAGTACTGATTCCTGGCTCCATTATATATACATGTTTACATATGCTGGTAAGTACTGATTCCTGGCTCCGTTATATATACATGTTTACATATGCTGGTAAGTACTGTTTCCTGGCTCCATTATATATACATGTTTACATATGCTGGGTAAGTACTGATTCCTGGCTCCATTATATATACATGTTTACATATGCTGGTAAGTACTGATTCCTGGCTCCATTATATATACATGTTTACATATGCTGGTAAGTACTGATTCCTGGCTCCATTATATATACATGTTTACATATGCTGGTAAGTACTGATTCCTGGCTCCGTTATATATACATGTTTACATAATCAAAGATTATATGAGTTATTGTTGTGTATTTACAGCTATGGGGTAATATATTCCTGAGTATGGCCAGCTTGGTGATCTGTATGCAGCTTAGATACCTGTTCTATGAGTTCAAGAGACGGATCAAGAGGCATAAGAACTATAGAAGGGTCATCAGAAACATGGAAGAAAGGTGAATATATTGCTGCAGGGCTCAAGCTGGACCCAAATAGTTGGAAGAAGTGAGATAGCTTGGGAATGCGTCATATTATGATTATTTAATAAATATCAACATAATAGGGTTAAAATACACAGTACGAAGATCTAAGCAGTAACACATAATATATATATAATTACCTGCTCTACATAGATCTAAACAGTAACACATATAATATATATATAATTACCTGCTCTACATAGATCTAAACAGTAACACATATAATATATGTATAATTACCTGCTCTACATAGATCTAAACAGTAACACATATAATATATGTATAATTACCTGCTCTACATAGATCTAAACAGTAACACATATAATATATATATAATTACCTGCTCTACATAGATCTAAACAGTAACACATATAATATATATATAATTACCTGCTCTACATAGATCTAAACAGTAACACATATAATATATGTATAATTACCTGCTCTACATAGATCTAAACAGTAACACATATAATATATGTATAATTACCTGCTCTACATAGATCTAAACAGTAACACATATAATATATGTATAATTACCTGCTCTACATAGATCTAAACAGTAACACATATAATATATGTATAATTACCTGCTCTACATAGATCTAAACAGTAACACATATAATATATGTATAATTACCTGCTCTACATAGATCTAAACAGTAACACATATAATATATGTATAATTACCTGCTCTACATAGATCTAAACAGTAACACATATAATATATGTATAATTACCTGCTCTACATAGATCTAAACAGTAACACATATAATATATGTATAATTACCTGCTCTACATAGATCTAAACAGTAACACATATAATATATGTATAATTTCCTGCTCTACATAGATCTAAACAGTAACGCATATAATATATGTATAATTACATGCTCTACATAGATCTAAACAGTAACACATATAATATATGTATAATTACCTGCTCTACATAGATCTAAACAGTAACACATATAATATATGTATAATTACCTGCTCTACATAGATCTAAACAGTAACACATATAATATATGTATAATTACCTGCTCTACATAGATTTGGCATGGCTTCTACAGAGGATCTAAGCAGTAACAATGATGAATGTGCAGTGTGCTGGGAGAAGATGGAAACCGCCAGGAAACTGCCCTGTGGTCATCTCTTCCATAAGTAAGTGATCCTATAGCTATCTCTAAGTCCCAAGATCTTGTGTTGACCATACTGGTTCAGTGCTCGAAAAATAGGACAACCCGATGCCCCTCAAAATCCAAGTCGGGCCGGTCTCTCTTTAAATCTGACAAGCCTGTGGGCCTGTGTCTAAAAACATCTTGGACCCGTAAATCAATCAATTATACCTCTTTTGTCCTCTGTTTACAGCACATTAGCTACTGCAACACCTAAATTATAGCCCCCAATAAAGCGATTAAATAAACAATGACTTCACTAATTGCACATGCTGAGAAACCCCCGATACATTAGCATACGACTCGCTGATTGACTGTATCGGGGATATACCTTCATTAATATGCATAAATAAATTGCGTGGTCTTTGTCTGCACACTGCGTGAAAGACAGTGTTTAGCAGGTTTTATTAGCGGCGAGATATGATAGGATATATTAACATAATTGAGTAGATGGAACTTCTACAGATCTCAAATGGACAAACATGTTGAAATTCCTCACGGGTCGTCAAAATGAAAGTGAAAGTAGAAAACGTAAACACAATATTGACCAAGGTGACAGTAAAAAGACTTTAAATTCAAAACGAAAACGTGTTCAGTCATCTGGAAAGAATCTTTCCACTGGCTACGGTTTGTTGAAATAACACACGAGATGTAAACTGTGAGTGATTTTATATTCTTGCAGACAAGAATGTGTTTACTACAGGTACGGATCGGTTCCATTTAAATCCAGTAAGGGCAAACCAGGCAAGCAGCTCACACAAAGCTTGTGCCACTCAGTACTTTCATCAGGAAGGTGATATAAGTTCACATACCAGGACTGTATACTAGAAAGTCGCCCATTTTGATGTAACATGCATATATATGGTCCGGTCCACTTTTAATCAGAGCCTGTCCACTTTAAATCAGAGCCTGTCCATTTTAATTTGGGGCCTATCCATTGTCAGAGGGGACAAACCCTGAGCCTGTCTGTTAAAAATATTTCCCGTGAGCACTGTGGTTTCTTTTCCGTCCAAAAACCGATGTTTTTCAATCATAACTTTAAATGATTATGCTGCATCGTCATTTCTTTTACACCAATAAATAGGTCAACTTGTCATAGACGGAATAACACAAAACAACTAATATCAAGGGAGGTAAATGCCGATTGTGCGGCTCCCAAAAGGGGTAATTAAAATTATTCGGACATTTCTAGTTTTCACCATACTTTAGTTTTGTGTGTTTCAATTGGAAACATTTGGGGAAAATCGGTCCACACACACATTGACTTCTATGATAAACTATGCACAGTCAAACCTGTGTTAGAGGTCTCCTCTATTAAGCAGCCAACCTGTATTAAGCAGCCAGTTTCCCAAGACTTTAACACTATAATCTATCATCACTGATGGTCACGGGTTCGAGCCCCGCTCAGACCGTGTCTCATTTATATGAAAAAGTTGGCAGTTTCTTACGGAGGTTGGTGCACCCAAGTACTGGTTAACCGCTGGAGCCTGTCCAGGAAAGGTGTTGTTAGGTAAACTGCCCGCCAGCAATATAGCCTTAAATGCAGGCGTAAAACCCGAAATATAAAAATTTTAAATATAAATGTTTCCCAAGATGTTGTTTATTATACATTTGACCTCAATTATACAGCCACCTGTGCTAAGCAGCCACTTTCTGTGATTCCTTTGGCTGGCTGCTTAAGACAGATTTCACTGTAAACTTGTAGCTCCAACACATAGCACGATAGATATAAAGCTACTATGTATGGGAAACTCCATGACCTTTCAATTAAGCCATGACCTTGAGGTTAACCATTCAAGGTAATGTGAAAACAATCATTTGGTCTTGTGTATAATACCAATGCGTTGATTTGCATCCAGTGCTATCCTCCAGTTATAGACAAACTTCTACATAAATCCCCATTAAATGCACATAATCCATGAAATGAATATAGATTGATGGTCCAATGGTAGAGCGTCGGATTTGGAATCAAACGGTCCTGGGTTTGATACTCAGTCAGGCTACATATGCAGTGTCATTGAGCAAGGCACCTCGCACACACTGCTTAGTACTGGTTAACCACTTAGGTTGGCTAAGCCTGTCCAGGAAAGCATGTCTAGGTCTCCGCAAATGGTTTGCCATTAATGGAACATACATATATTGATATATATTATGTAATCTTCAGCTCATGTCTGAGATCGTGGTTAGAGCAGGACACTTCCTGTCCAACGTGCCGACTGTCCCTTAATGAGCGCCCCACAGGTGTGGATCCTACCGGCAATATGTCAGACAGACCAGTACATGCTCCCGGTATTCCTCCAGCCAACCCACCGGGCAACCATATGACCAACCATTTCTTCCATTTTGATGGTATGTATACGGTAATACCGTTGAATTTATTTATTTATTATCTTCTCGGAGAACGTTTAGTGATATACAGAATGCTATCCAGGTGTATGTCCCTGTGTGAAGTGATATACAGTCTACATGCGTTATGTTAAAGTCGGTTTTGTCAAATTCTCCGGTTATCTCGAAGTCGGATCAAAGTCCCGTTTCAGACACTATCATTTACATATAACTGGATCTGTTTATATGGAATATCGTTAAGTCAAACTTCGGCTATGTCGAAATATTTTGTTCAGTCCGACGAGTGTAGAGTGTACAATGATATAAAACTTGAAAGTGGCTGTTTGTGCAAGGATAAATCTGGATATTTTGTAGTATTCACCACCCATCTAAGTATTTTGGCTGAGAGTTTATACCAATGGCTGATTACACAGACACACTACAGAACCAGAGGACCCATTTGTTAGAAGCCGAGTATCTTGCTCAGATCCCCATCTGTATCCTCCAGTGTCTTGTGTGGCTGCATGTACACTGTACAGTAACCATGATGGTGTTGATTGGCTGTAAAACCTACGACAAACCAATCCAATGCAGTAATTTATAGTTTATACAAATTTATTTTAGCATGATTGCGAAACAAGTTCTTACAACTTATATTAATCACTCTCGTCTGAGACCTCATTCCTGATGGAATCCATCGCCATGAGGGAGAGAGAAGAGGCAACTGGGAATTTAAATGCCTTGCCTAAGGATACAATCGTAACGGCGCTACCACTACGCTATCACGACTGTAGTGAAATGTAGTAACTAGTTTTCAAACATGTCAAATTGTTTACTGCAATTTCAAGCACTTTTTCGAGACAAATTCTAAACAATCAATTCAAGAAAAATTGACATATTAGGATAAATGTTTTGTAAATTAATTGAGAATATGTTTTATCAATTATACTAGCACTATGGCAGGCTCTGTTTTATTTTAGCGTCTCGGTACGTGAGTTGGCTGCCAAGCTTTTCTGTTGAAGTGACGCATACCAACATGCTAGCCACCAATAGGCCAACTCCAGCGCAAACATCACAGCTTGATAACATGGTAACATTTCGCTTCATCAGCGTTTTTGAATTTTCATTTCTCTGGTAAGCTGGTGTCAAGCTGAAGTATTGCCTAGTAACTAAAATGTACAGAATTGATTGACATTGTACGGAGACTTTTGTATGTTCACTACTTTGCATGTCATTTGTATTGTACAGACGGATCTGTAGTCCAGTGGTTAACACGTTGGACTGGTAATCTAGGGATCGCAGGTTCGATCCCTCATCTGACCCTTTATAAAATTAACCGTCTTTCAGTTGGGACTTTAAACCGAGGTCTTGTGTCAGTGCTTTACACCGTGCACGTAAAAGAACCAGAGGCGATTCTGGAATGGGTCTCTGTCTGTATCATTGCACTATCCTCCAAAAATCTAAAATGATTTATCTCTTCAGGAGGCGTCGCCGATATGGGTAACCAGTAGCGACGATAAATAAATATAAAACACACAAGTATTGTGCATGAACTGTTATGATATGGTCAGGGATCAGTTTAGAGGGCGATGTGGGCGAAATTGTCGCCCTATGGACCCTGACTTCGCCCTCTGGGGGCCCCACTTCTCCCTAAAAAATTTGTTTGTCTAGTAAGATACACTGGCCCATTATAAAGCACTCCTTCTATTCAAATGTTGTATTTAATTTGTACTGTGCATTTTAACCCAATTTTGCAGAAGTATATTAAAGAACACCATTTAAGGAAGCGATCACGCGCTTTCTCACTTCTCCCAAAAATTCTGACCTAGAATGAACCCTGTATGCTATGCATACAATGTACTTATATGAAATTTCAGGCCCGACAGGTGTTGCAGGTGTTCACAGTATATTATTGGAGATTGATATTTCAGGCCCATCAGGTGTTGCAGGTGTTCACAGTATATTATTGGAGATTGATATTTCAGGCCCGTCAGGTGTTGCAGGTGTTCACAGTATATTATTGGAGATTGATATTTCAGGCCCGACAGGTGTTGCAGGTGTTCACAGTATATTATTGGAGATTGATATTTCAGGCACGTCAGGTGTTGCAGGTGTTCACAGTATATTATTGGAGATTGATATTTCAGGCCCGTCAGGTGTTGCAGGTGTTCACAGTATATTATTGGAGATTGATATTTCAGGCCCGACAGGTGTTGCAGGTGTTCACAGTATATTATTGGAGATTGTTATTTCAGGCACGTCAGGTGTTGCAGGTGTTCACAGTATATTATTGGAGATTGATATTTCAGGCCCGCCAGGTGTTGCAGGTGTTCACAGTATATTATTGGAGATTGATATTTCAGGCCCGACAGGTGTTGCAGGTGTTCCCTCACATGCCGCTCAATATTGTAATGGACGATCTACGCGTCACCAGATCCGTTGACTTTACCATCGAAAACATTCTTGAAGGCAGACTTCAGGCACCCCCGGTACGTGTCTTTATTAAATCTTTCCATTTTTACAAGAGTCCGCCTCCGTGGTCGAGTGGTTACGGTCGCTGACTTGTATACCACTGTAACCTATCATCACTGATGGTCACGGGTTCGAGCCCCGCTCAGGCCGTGTCTCATTTATATGAAAATGTTGGCAGTTTCTTACGGAGGTTGGTGGTGCACTGGTTAACTGCTGGAGCCTGCCCAGGAAAGGTGTTGTTAGGTAAACTGCCTGCCAGCGAAATAGCCCGGAATGGTGCTGATGCAGGTGTAAAACCCGAAATATAACATAACATAACAATTTTTACAAGAATGATCTTTGGTTAGTATTGTGATATGGACACCATAATCAACAGTTTATAAGAAGGTAATTTTCTTAGAACATAATATTGCTAGCGAGATTATGGCGTCATTGAAGTTAGCATTTTGATATGGGTATACAAGCTCGTCGTTGTAGAGCACAGGAATTTACATGCATCTATTTATCTTCAACTTCACATTAATGATTCTTTAGTGACCGACCCTCTGTCACGTTTATGCATATCACATTACTTTGTCGGGCGACTGGCCCGGCGACACTGGGCTCTTTATTGTAGAAACTGTTTGTACATTATTTATGGTTACCTGTGTTAGCCGTATGTATTTTATTTTTCGTTTATATACTGTGTATATATTCTTTCTATTATATGATCTGTGTGTAGATTGATTCTTGTTTATAAACTGTTTATCTATTATGTCTGGTTATAAACTGCGTGCATATTAGTTCAGGTTTATAAACTTTGGTATAAACTGTGTGTATTTTACTTCTTAGTTATGAACTGTGTATTTCATGTTTGTGAACTGTATGGATATCATCGCTGGTTTATGAACTGTATGTATATTATTGCTGGTTTATGAACTGTATGTATATTATTGCTGGTTTATGAACTGCATGTATATTATTGCTGGTTTATGAACTGTATGTATATTATTGCTGGTTTATGAACTATATGTCTATATTATTGCTTGTTTATGAACTGTATGTCTATATTATTGCTGGTTTATGAACTGTATGTATATATCATCGCTGGTTTATGAACTGTATGTCTATATTAAATTATTAATGCTGGTTTATGAACTGTATGTCTATATTATTGTTGGTTTATGAACTGTATGTCTATATTATTGCTGGTTTATGAACTATATGTCTATATTATTGCTGGTTTATGAACTGTATGTGTATATTATCATTGGTTTATGAACTGCATGTATATATCATTGCTGGTTTATGAACTGTATGTAATATCATCGCTGGTTTATGAACTGTATGTAATATCATTGCTGGTTTATGAACTGTATGTAATATCATTGCTGGTTTATGAACTGTATGTCTATATTATTGCTGGTTTATGAACTGTATGTGTATATTATCACTGGTTTATGAACTGCATGTATATATCATCGCTGGTTTATGAACTGTATGTAATATCATCGCTGGTTTATGAACTGTATGTAATATCATCGCTGGTTTATGAACTGTATGTCTATATTAAATTATTAATGCTGGTTTATGAACTGTATGTCTATATTATTGCTGGTTTATGAACTGTATGTCTATATTATTGTTGGTTTATGAACTATATGTCTATATTATTGCTGGTTTATGAACTGTATGTGTATATTATCATTGGTTTATGAACTGCATGTATATATCATTGCTGGTTTATGAACTGTATGTAATATCATCGCTGGTTTATGAACTGTATGTAATATCATTGCTGGTTTATGAACTGTATGTCTATATTATTGCTGGTTTATGAACTGTATGTGTATATTATCACTGGTTTATGAACTGCATGTATATATCATCGCTGGTTTATGAACTGTATGTCTATATTAAATTATTAATGCTAGTTTATGAACTGTATGTCTATATTAATGCTGGTTTATGAACTGTATGTCTATATTAAATTATTAATGCTGGTTTATGAACTGTATGTCTATATCATTGCTGGTTTATGAACTGTATGTCTATATTAATGCTGGTTTATGAACTGTATGTCTATATTAAATTATTAATGCTGGTTTATGAACTGTATGTCTATATCATTGCTGGTTTATGAACTGTATGTCTATATTATTGCTGGTTTATGAACTGTATGTATATATCATTGCTGGTTTATGAACTGTATGTGTATATTATCATTGGTTTATGAACTGTATGTATATATCATTGCTGGTTTATGAACTGTATGTGTATATTATCATTGGTTTATGAACTGTATGTATATATCATTGCTGGTTTATGAACTGTATGTGTATATTATCACTGGTTTATGAACTGTATGTATATCAGTGCTGGTTTATGAACTGTATGTATATATCATCGCTGGTTTATGAACTGTATGTAACTTATTTCAGCCTAGCACTATGATAAGTAGAGCGCTGGAGGATGACGATACACAATCGGATGACTCGGACAGTTATCAGGTATGTATGGAGGTTGTGTTGTGTGATTATGCTGAAGCATAATTCTATTACTTTCAGAAGATTTGCACAAATATACAGGGCTTCATTCTGATATGGCCCGTTGCAGGGTTGGCTTTCTTCCGGGAAGAACGGTATTTCTTCCCTTCCGTGGGAAGAAACATGGGAAAAATGGGAAGAAACACCTTTCTTCCCGGAAGAAATGGGAGAAACTAGGAAGAAACTGGGAATAAAGTGTGATATTTTTATTGCATCACTGTCAGCAACTATAAGAGAATAATATTTACATATATACATTAGCACAATGTTCTCACAATTAGCAGTCTTCACATCAGGTAGATAAGCACACTGTTCATGTAAAAAAACAGCAGTTAATAATCAATCTCAAGATCACCTCTCAGGAGCCGGAAACAGAACACTAACTTTCCTGCAGTTTGATTTCCTAGTCTGTTGCTAATTTTACTGTGGATCTGTCCAAAGTTGGAAAATATACGCTCTACTGACGCTGAGGAAGCTGGTGCCTGTAGAAGACATACCACAAAGTCTACAAAGTCAGAATTTACACCACTGGATTTAGCTGCTTTCCACCAGGTAACTGGATCCATCCGAAGTGCTGCCTCATTGAAAAATGCAGCAGGGTATGGTGTGGATTTGGCTTGAAAGGCAATCAGCTCAGTGATGAAGGCAGGACTCTTGGACATAATAAAGTCATTAACAATCTCCAATTGCCAAGCAGATAGTTTAACACCCTGATATGCTGGATGTAGTTTGTAAGCTGTAAAGTGTTCTGGTATGATTGCTTGCTTAAACCGCTTTGTGACAAGGGTCTTGTGCGCTGGTGACTGAAGATTGGGATTATCCAGAAGAGACAGCCATGTATGGCACGCTGATGCCAGAGAGGAGTAGTCTGCCTGGCAAGCATCAATAGCAGTTGCTACAGGGCGAAGCAGCTCTGCCATGTCCTTGGAATTCCTATAGATACTGATATCCTGTATCTTTTTGGCAATGGTTTGGTCAATCTCATCCTCATGGTCCTGAACAATCTTCATGTAGCTGGTTCTGTTGGCAATATAGCTGAGAGTTGAGACTTCCATCGTGTTTCTCCAGGGAGCTGTGGTTTCTTACTTTCGGCACACTCAGACAGCCAAGCACATGGCTTATGGTGGTTGCGAAAATACTTCTGTACTTCCACAACATGCTTCATCACTGACTGTGATGTTAGATCCAGCCCAAGTAAGTTGAGCCAGTGGGCAGAGCAGCCATACACAGTGAGGTCTGGGTCATCTTCTTGTAAGGCAGCACGCATTTTTTCTATGTTCTTAGCATTGTCAGTACATACTCCAGATACAGTGCAGTTGTAGTTTTCCCTTGCCTTTTTGATGAACTCCTGACACAACATCTTGCAATTGTCCCCTGTTTTTGACATAGATCCAGTAGGGTGGCTATCTAAAAGATAGGATAGGATCATACACAGTGTCTAGGAGTTTTCCGGCTATCTGCTTCCTGTTAGGTGGCTGATATCCTGCTCGTAGTGTACTCATCATCTTTTTGTACTGTGGATGGTCAGCGGCATTGAATGGTATATTGCATGCGTAGAAGAATTTGGCAATCTCCAAGTCAATGGCATTTTTCTGGTTTAGAGATGTCTTCACAACACAACTATCCATGTCTGGTTGGATTGAGATAGCTTGTCGTTTGGTTGGTGGAGGAGATGGAGATCTCCGTCTTTTTACTGACATAGGCTGCTCAGGGATCTCTTTTTCTGCTGGTAAGTGGTATGCTGCACTGCATTTCGCATAATGGAGTTTTAGACGGCAAGCTTTAGGAAGCTGCTGGTTCTCACAAAGTTTGCACCTAGCATACTCTTTTCCAGCCACTGTCACAGAAACAAAGTGTTCCCAAATAGTGTCACGAGGTCTGCCACCCCTATACATTATGATTTAAATAGAACTGATGAGAAAAATAAATGTCAACTTGGTGATAATGGTTCCCAGTTTAACGCAAAGGCACTGTCAGTTTCTGAATTTAAATTACTTCTCTCGCTTGGTTATATAGTGAAAATGTAATCAATGGGATGCCTTTGAATAAAATGAAGCCATGGTAAAAGTTGTTTAATAAGGGGCATGCCATTGTCGTGTATTGTATTTCAATAGGAAACCCCTGAACAAAAATGAAGCCATATCACATGTTTGCCACTTTTAGAAGTCAATAACCTGTCAATTGAAACATATAACAATAGCTAGTAATTATAACAGGTTGGTTGGTGTGACCCAGCTTATGGGACTTCACTATACAATCTAATTGACACCTGTCAATTGGACTTGATCAACAGATGTTATTGTTGAAGCAATATTAATCATAATATATACATTTTATCTATATTTTGCGCATATATTACTAAACAAATTGACAAAAAGGAGGTTTCTTCCATTTCTTCCCAGTAGTTGGGAAGAAACGTATTTCTTCCGTATCGGGAAAAACGGGAAGAAACCTGCCAACCCTGGCCCGTTGGTAAGCCGCCAACTAGTTAAATAATGGTTACCGATTACATATCAATCGGTCAGGTGCCTGGCCTTCAAGGGTGGAATCGGGAAGTGCTGATGTTCATAAGAGGTGTCTCATAAGTCAGAAATGGCTGGCCCTTTCAATAGGGTTTGACACTGTAATAAACAAACACACTTACTTTTATACCCTATGCAACCCAATGCAACAGATCATCTTTATTGTGACAAGAGGTGTGGCCGAGAGATTACGGTCGTTGACTTCAAATCACTTGCCCAGGGTTCCCGCTGTCGGTCGCCAATTGCGACAAAAAACAAATATTGGCGCTAAATTTTGTGAATTGGCGAAAATATTTGGCGCAACTTTTTTCTCTTCAAATGTTTTGTCGAATACATGGCTTCAAATATTTATTTGTGAACTATATGGCTCTTAGTTTTTTTAATTGGCTTCAGTGTTTTTCAAATGGCGACAGAAGTGGCGCAGACAGAGGGAACCCTGCTTGCCCCTCAACGCTGAACGTTTGAATCCCAATGGGGATTATTTCTGGAATTATTTCATGTGAGGAAGGTAACCGGTTGACTTGTGGTATGTTGGGTGGTTCTACCTGGTATTGCATGCCTGGGATCTTATTTCATGTGAGGAAGGTAACCGGTTGACTTGTGGTATGTTGGTGGTTCTACCTGGTATTGCATGCCTGGGATCTTATTTCATGTGAGGAAGGTAACCGGTTGACTTGTGGTATGTTGGGTGGTTCTACCTAGTATTGCATGCCTGGGATCTTATTTCATGTGAGGAAGGTAACCGGTTGACTTGTGGTATGTTGGGTGGTTCTACCTGGTATTGCATGCCTGGGATCTTATTTCATGTGAGGAAGGTAACCGGTTGACTTGTGGTATGTTGGTGGTTCTACCTGGTATTGCATGCCTGGGATCTTATTTCATGTGAGGAAGGTAACCGGTTGACTTGTGGTATGTTGGGTGGTTCTACCTAGTATTGCATGCCTGGGATCTTATTTCATGTGAGGAAGGTAACCGGTTGACTTGTGGTATGTTGGGTGGTTCTACCTGGTATTGCATGCCTGGGATCTTATTTCATGTGAGGAAGGTAACCGGTTGACTTGTGGTATGTTGGGTGGTTCTACCTAGTATTGCATGCCTGGGATCTTATTTCATGTGAGGAAGGTAACCGGTTGACTTGTGGTATGTTGGGTGGTTCTACCTAGTATTGCATGCCTGGGATCTTATTTCATGTGAGGAAGGTAACCGGTTGACTTGTGGTATGTTGGTGGTTCTACCTGGTATTGCATGCCTGGGATCTTATTTCATGTGAGGAAGGTAACCGTTGACTTGTGGTATGTTGGGTGGTTCTACCTGGTATTGCATGCCTGGGATCTTATTTCATGTGAGGAAGGTAACCGGTTGACTTGTGGTATGTTGGGTGGTTTACCTAGTATTGCATGCCTGGATCTTATTTCATGTGAGGAAGGTAACCGTTGATTGTGGTATGTTGGGTGGTTCTACCTGGTATTGCATGCCGGGATCTTATTTCTGGAGGAAGGTAACCGGTTGACTTGTGGTATGTTGGGTGGTTCTACCTAGTATTGCATGCCTGGGATCTTATTTCATGTGAGGAAGGTAACCGGTTGACTTGTGGTATGTTGGGTGGTTCTACCTAGTATTGCATGCCTGGGATCTTATTTCATGTGAGGAAGGTAACCGGTTGACTTGTGGTATGTTGGTGGTTCTACCTGGTATTGCATGCCTGATCTTCCTCCACCAATAATAGCTGGAGAGTCACCATATGACCTAAACTGTTGGTGCGACTTTAAACAAATTATTGTCACAAGTTAATGCAACATAACACAATATCACATTGCCTCTTCTCTCTCCCTCGTGGCGATGGATTCCATCAGGAATGAGGTCTCGAGAGTGCTTAATATAAGTTGTAATAACTTGTTTCGCAATTGAGCTAAAATAAATTTGTATAAACACAATATCAACTGCAACTCGTCTTAAATTCTGTTGCATCAACTGTTTAAAGTAAAGACGATTTGTTGTATTGGGTGGAATAGATCATCGTATACCCATGGTAGACATATTCTGTTACTATATATGATATCAAACGTGGAACATTACACTGTCAGTTTGTTACAACAGAATGGTTTATAAAATTGGATAGGAAAAATGCTCGCTTCTCAGAAATGCAACACTGGGTTCGATCGATCCTCAGACGGGGAAGTATGGGAGACGGTACAATGGTTACAACAGAATGGTTTATAAAATTGAATAGGAAAAATGCATGCTTCTCAGCAATGCAACACTGGGTTCGATCCTCAGGACGGGGACGTACGTGAGGCGGTACAATGGTTACAACAGAATGGTTTATAAAATTGAATAGGAAAAATGCATGCTTCTCAGCAATGCAACCCTGGGTTCGATCCTCGGACGGGGAAGTATGTGAGATGGTACGATGGTCGCCTGATTGAACAGTGAGACAGCCACGTCCTCATAACATTCCTCGTTTTGTCAGGTTGCATCTACAACAAGACCAGAGAGTACAGATTCACTAGATACTGTCCCCGAAGACTTGGAGATACCCCAGCAGAGAGGAGCCCACAGCCTGCCAGACCCTACAGACAGAAAGTAAGGCCGTAAAACATTTTGCTACTGTATCTTTAGCGCAGCGGTTAGCGCACTCACTTCTCACCAATGCAACCAAGGTTCGATCCTCGGACTGGGAACTATGTGAGATAGTTGCCAGATCGGACAGGTGGGTTTTCTCCCACATGAATGACAACATATACGCTCTCATCTGCGTCAACAAGTGTGATTAACTCTTTGCACGCTAGCGGCAGATAAAATCACCTTTGCAAACAGCATAGAGCCAGATCAGACGGCATAGAACGTGCCGTCTGATCAGGCTATATGCTGTTTGCTATTCGGATAGTGGAGCTAAAACACTTGGCTGAATAGCAAACAACATGGATCCTGGATCTATGTTGTTTGCAAATGTGATTTTATTTACTCAGCAGGCAAAGGGTTAATATAAGTTGTTAAAGCTTATTTCACAATCATTGTAAAATAAATAAAGTTTAAACTTTAATGCAAATAGAAAATACCCCACGTAGTTGCTGGGGCTTTCATGTAATGAGCAACATTACTGGTTTCCCTATTACTTCCCTTGGCGGATAAAGTCCGATTTATCCCAGAACTTATGTTGGTCATTTTAGTTGGAATCCTTTGATTTTACTGTTGTTCCCTAACCAGATGTTGTGGTATGATAAATATAATTTTATTAAAATCGTGTTAATTAATTGATAACAAATGTTTACAGTAAAGAATCCATTTACAGGTGGAAATGAGTCGGGGGTGGATAACAGTTGCTGAAGAAGAACAGTTACTGTAATATTCCGCCCAATTCAGACATGAAGATATTGGAATATGTTTATGTTATTGCAAATATTTGTTAACAATTGAAGAAGATTTACATGAATTTCATGTCTAATGTGCATATCTTGACGATTAATTAACCGTAACTTAATCTTAGATGCAAACTAGTTCAGGTGTGTATTGAATGGTAGTAATGCGGTTTTTTCAGAGGGGCTCTCAGCGGGGGGAAATAAAAGCATACGATCAGCCTGAGGCAACACTATTATGTGCAATTATCATTAGAAAACATAAAATAAAAAGAACATTTGTGTTCCTCCGTGTAAGATTGGATTTTATCTCGTCTAGTGAGTGGAAGTCATGATAGCGCAATGGATACACGTTCGCTTCAGGTGCGAAAGGTCTGGAGTTCGAGCCCCGCTGGAGCCATTACGATTGTGCCCTTAGGCAAGGCATTTAAATTCCACGTTGCCTCTTCTCTCTCCCTCGTGGCGATGGATTCCATCAGGAATGAGGTCTCAAGAGCGATTAATATAAGTTGTGAGAACTTGTTTCGTTCAATGAGATAAATTCCAATGTTAGACTGATCAAAATACAAATTTTCTTTTTATGTTTTCAAATATCCCTCTTATTATTATCTAACTTTTGACATTATTTCCAGCGACACGATGACACAGTTTAGTGGGAGGTTCTCTAAATCAGCCAACGAGAGAGAATCAATGTTGGAGGACAGAAAAAGCAGCATGTTGGAGAAGGCTAAAAGGTAATGTACTGGTCGGTATGGGGTGAGGGAGGGGAGGGTGGTGCGTAAAAAGAATTGTCATTTTGAGCAAGGGAAAAGTTTGAAAATGTTGTAGCCTAACCCTATTAGCTCTATGTAGTGACAATAAACGGAACATGTATATTGCGTGGGAATGTTGTCCAGTTTATATTGTGCCTCTAGTCAATCCAGATATATAGCCGGGTACCCGTTGCCTGGCGATAATTTGCTAAATGTTCTGAATTTACGTAAATATTTAGCGCAATTTTTTTTTTTAACATATGTTAAATAAATGGCTTAAAATAAATATCTCTGAACTATATGGATCTTGGTTGGCCCCAAGTTTTTCAAATTGGCTCCAGTTTTTTTCAATTGGCGACAGAAGTGGCACACAATAATTACAGAGGGAACCCTGTATAGAATCATGCGTGATGATACTTGGTTATTCATGTTGACTAGTACTATTAATGTTATCCGCACGTTTTCTGTTATAAGCACCGGTGAAAATCTGAAAAAATGAAATACTAAAATATTCTGTTTTATACTTGCATTTTAGACGCTTCCAATCCAAAGAAAATGAATCAACAAATTCTGCGGAACAAACAGTTTACAGCCGACATGTTAGTGATCCAGACACAATGACGGTTACACCTAGTTCAAGTACTTTTCAGTCTATCGATTCTTCTACGGACTCGTTGAGACATCGACGAGAGCTTGCGTATCTGGCGGCCTCACGTCGGCAGCAACAGCGAGATGCAGCGGACACATGAACAATGCTCAGCTCCGGATTTACAGATCTTAAAGTTTTGTACAGATGATATTATCCAAGGCACGGGACAACTGTCGCCATTTTATATATTTGAGGCATCAATGTTTGAATTTTAGGCTCGGTCTTAGACTCGAGTTGAAACGGTTTGATTGGTGGACTGAAATTTACACTCAACTGCTTCCCAACCAATCAGCATGGTGTTGACATGGTGGATGGTATTATTAACCTTACACTCAATCTTTGTATGTGCCTTTATCGGAAAAGTTTTGAAGGATGTGTGTATGGTGTCCTGTCTTACCGGTGCCCTGTCTTACCTTACCGGTGCCCTGTCTTACCGCATACCTCATCAAGACATTCCTGGGTGTGGGCTCTATAGCCGTGAATTGTTCATTTTGTTATTACATCATAGCTGCGTTTCAATCAGGTTTCACTAAAATTTCGGTAAGCCTTTTTTCTCAACCACCCAACTGAATAATGACATCAACCACGCGTTTTGACCCTAACCCTGGGCGGAGCAAGTGATGAAGGGGCGTTATGCGTGGTTGATACTATATTCTGATCGGCTGGTTGAGATAAAGATTTTACCTAAAATTTCATCAATTGAGGAATTAACTATTTGTTGTTTATTTATAGTGTAGTTCAGAAAACAACATGTGTAGTTGTATATATCTGTGATGTAATTATTACCCTCCTCCTCCCTCCCTCCCCCTCTCCGACAGAGGGAGATTTGTTTTATTTTGTCCTTCTTTCTGAGCAGTGTCGTGAAAATGATTGTATGGAATATAACTATATATACTAAGATATAGCCCATTGTGCTAACTAGTGTCTGAATCCCTTCATGCCGCCCTTGATATTGCTAGCAAACATGTCTGTCCTGGGCCAAATATCTGGGGAAAAAAAGGATTGCATGTATTTAAATAATATTTGGTATGGCTATACACTAACTATTTGAATCCCTCAGTAGCAGCATATATTAGTTTATACAAATTTAGTTTAGCTTGATTGCAAAACAAGTTCTTACAACTTATATTAATCATGCCTTTCGCACCTCAAGCGAATACACTACCACTGCGATATCGTGACTGAGGTCTCGAGAGTGTTTAATATAAGTTGTAAGAACTCGTTTCGCAATCGAACTAAAATATATTTGTATAAACTAACTTCCGGATTGGGTTAGAGGTTTGATGTAGAGCTGCGATGTAGGTAGGTTTTCATGATGTCATTGGTAGAGAGGTTTAATGTAACATTACTTAGATCTCATTCTGTCTTATCTTGTACAGTACTACTGCAATATGGTTTATATACATGTATGGTACGGTTCCTAATTATCGGGTTATATAAACTGAAGTTATCAACTCGCCTACAGTGAGTTTTTGTGATCGGTCTCTGTAAGCTTGTTTAGTTTATACAAATTTATTTTAGCTCGATTGCGAAACAAGTTCTTTCAACTGATATTAATAACTCTCGAAACCTCATTCCTGATGGAATCCATCGCCACGAGGGAGAGAGAAGAGGCAACGTGGAATTTAAATGCCTTGCCTAAGGGCAGAATCATAACTGGCTCCAGCGGGACTCGAACTCCGGACTTTTCGCACCTAAAGCTCGTTTCACAATTGTAAAATAAATAAGGTTTATACATTTATGCAAACTACTAGTCCAATCATCATAAACTGGAATGATCATTGGGTAATCCTCTTTCCAAGATTTCCCAAATTTGGTCACTCTTAAAACTAGGTCAAATGAGTGCCAAAATTGCAAAATATTCTCTGCTGAAATTACAGGCACAAATGTGATGGTTCACCAAGTACTGGTTACCCGCTGGAGCCTGTCCAGGAACCAGGAAAGGTGTTGTTAGGTAAACTGCCTGCTGGCGATATAGCACAATATGGTGCTTATGCAAACGTAAAACCCGAACAAACAATTCTCCATATGATATGGTATGATCGCTTAGTCCACTACCGGGAACATGTGTGCGCATGTACATGTACCTAGGTAGTTTTCATTGTGTGTGTGTTTTACGTTTATTTATCGTCGCTACCGGTTGCCCATATGAGCGACGCCTCCTGAAGAGATTAGTCAATATAGATTGTTGGAGGATAATGCAATGATACAGACAGAGACCCATTCCAGAGTCTCCTCTGGTTCTTTTACGTGCACGGTGTACAGCACCGACACGAGACCTTGGTTTAACTTCCCATCTGAAAAACTGTAATTTTCATTGTCGCTGTTTTATATACAGACATACCTTGCTACAGTCTGTACATCACATAATGCAAGTATTCACATGTTTGTATGTGTTTCCCAGATTCTTGTACAAACATCTATTTAATGAATACTAAATGAATTTAGTTTTTATAATGAATGTGCAATCTTCCAAAACACTCGTATGTTTCCTTAGCCCTTTGAGCCTTTCAACTCGGGTGAGCGTTCAAGGGCCTTCATGGCCCTCTTGTTTTAATACCCTATGTACGGTATATTATCAATTATTGTAATTGTTGAAATATATACAGTACCGGTGAAACATGTATATTATTGTTATTATATTTGTGTATTATGATGTTATCAATGCAAATAAAACTATATAATATAGTGTGTACATGATCTATTACATGTACCGTCCATACTCCGTGTACATGATCTATTACATGTACCGTCCATACTCTGTGTACATGATCTATTACATGTACCGTCCATACTCTGTGTACATGATCTATTACATGTACCATCCATACTCCGTGTACATGATCTATTACATGTACCGTCCATACTCTGTGTACATGATCTATTACATGTACCGTCCATACTCTGTGTACATGATCTATTACATGTACCGTCCATACTCTGTGTACATGATCTATTACATGTACCGTCCATACTCTGTGTACATGATCTATTACATGTACCGTCCATACTCTGTGTACATGATCTATTACATGTACCATCCATACTCCGTGTACATGATCTATTACATGTACCGTCCATACTCTGTGTACATGATCTATTACATGTACCGTCCATACTCTGTGTACATGATCTATTACATGTACCATCCATACTCTGTGTACATGATCTATTACATGTACCGTCCATACTCTGTGTACATGATCTATTACATGTACCATCCATACTCCGTGTACATGATCTATTACATGTACCGTCCATACTCTGTGTACATGATCTATTACATGTACCGTCCATACTCTGTGTACATGATCTATTACATGTACCATCCATACTCCGTGTACATGATCTATTACATGTACCGTCCATACTCCGTGTACATGATCTATTACATGTACCGTCCATACTCCGTGTACATGATCTATTACATGTACCATCCATACTCCGTGTACATGATCTATTACATGTACCATCCATACTCTGTGTACATGATCTATTACATGTACCGTCCATACTCCGTGTACATGATCTATTACATGTACCGTCCATACTCTGTGTACATGATCTATTACATGTACCATCCATACTCCGTGTACATGATCTATTACATGTACATGATCTATTACATGTACCATCCATACTCCGTGTACATGATCTATTACATGTACCATCCATACTCTGTGTACATGATCTATTACATGTACCATCCATACTCCGTGTACATGATCTATTACATGTACCATCCATACTCCGTGTACATGATCTATTACATGTACCGTCCATACTCCGTGTACATGATCTATTACATGTACGGTCAATACTCCGTGTACATGATCTATTACATGTACCATCCATACTTTATATAATGTGTACACTGCTACATGATCTATTCCATGTACCATCCATACTCCGTGTACATGATCTATTCCATGTACCATCCATACTTTATATAATGTGTACACTGCTACATGATCTATTCCATGTACCATCCATACTTTATATAATGTGTACACTGCTACATGATCTATTACATGTACCATCCATACTTTATATAATGTGTACACTGCTACATGATCTATTCCATGTACCATCCATACTTTATATAATGTGTACACTGCTACATGATCTATTCCATGTACCATCCATACTTTATATAATGTATACACTGCTACATGATCTATTCCATGTACCGTCCATACTCCCCTATAAAACAAGTGTTTACCACCAGATTATGGCCTCAAGCTAGCTTCCCGGCTTCCCTTGGCTGTCCGATTAGCGCAGTGGTTAACGCTCTCGCTTCTCACCAATGCAACCTAGGTTCGATCCTCGGACAATTTGAGATGGTACGGTGGTCGTCAGATTGGACAGGTGGGTTTTCTCCGGGTACACCTGTTTCCTCCCAATGAATGACCATATTTACGCTTTCATTCGCGCCAACGAGACTGATTAATATAAGTTGTTAGAACTTGCTTCGCAATCGTTGTAAAATAAATAAAGTTTAAAGTTTTTTATATGTGATATAAAGAAATTGTTTTTAAATATTTATTTTTTTAATGTGTTAAATGGTATCAATAGTTACATTTTAGAAAAAGAAAGCACTCTGACACTGGACATTCCATCAACTTGCACAGGCCAAACATGCAATTTATACTAGGATATCCATGTTTGCCTACCATACATACCCGTCTATAAGACAAGTTTTTACACCAGATTATAACCCCAAAGTGGCTTCCCGTCTTATAATAGAAAACAATAAAATATAATAAAAAAAATTTGAATGTGTTGAATAATATCCATATATATATTTTAGAGAAAAGAAAAGAAAGCACTGACACTGAACATTTATTCAACTTGCACTGGCCAAACAGAAAGTACCCTGACACTGAACATTTATTCAACTTGCACTGGCCAAACAGAAAGTACAATGACACTGAACATTTATTCAACTTGCACTGGCCAAACAGAAAGTACCCTGACACTGAACATTTATTCAACTTGCACTGGCCAAACAGAAAGTACCCTGACACTGAACATTTATTCAACTTGCACTGGCCAAACAGAAAGTACCCTGACACTGAACATTTATTCAACTTGCACTGGCCAAACAGAAAGTACCCTGACACTGAACATTTCCTCAACTTGCACTGGCCAAACAGAAAGTACCCTGACACTGAACATTTATTCAACTTGCACTGGCCAAACAGAAAGTACCCTGACACTGAACATTTATTCAACTTGCACTGGCCAAACAGAAAGTACCCTGACACTGAACATTTATTCAACTTGCACTGGCCAAACAGAAAGTACCCTGACACTGAACATTTCCTCAACTTGCACTGGCCAAACAGAAAGTACCCTGACACTGAACATTTCCTCAACTTGCACTGGCCAAACAGAAAGTACCCTGACACTGAACATTTATTCAACTTGCACTGGCCAAACAGAAAGTACCCTGACACTGAACATTTATTCAACTTGCACTGGCCAAACAGAAAGTACCCTGACACTGAACATTTATTCAACTTGCACTGGCCAAACAGAAAGTACCCTGACACTGAACATTTATTCAACTTGCACTGGCCAAACAGAAAGTACCCTGACACTGAACATTTATTCAACTTGCACTGGCCAAACAGAAAGCACCCTGACACTGAACATTTCCTCAACTTGCACTGGCCAAACAGAAAGCACCGACACTGAACATTTCCTCAACTTGCACTGGTAGCCAAACATGCAATTTATGCATTGTCTGGTAATCATTTGGTCAACCAGTCTTATATGCCGAGTGCATGCCAAAACCCACAGATTTCATGACCAAAGCAGTGGGGGGGGGGGTCGTCTTATAGGCGAGATCGGCGATAATGGACGGCATGTATAGTGAATCTGTACACTACTATTCTAAATATATATATCTGTGTTATCCAATGCAAGCAGTTAGACGATGAAGTAGGCATATTGAATCTGTACACTACTATCCTACATACATATATATCTGTGTAATCTGTACAGTACTACCCTACATATATATCTGTGTTATCTGTGTAATCTGTACAGTACTACCCTACATATATATATATCTGTGTAATCTGTACAGTACTACCCTACATATATATATATATATATCTGTGTAATCTGTGTAATCTGTACAGTACTACCCTACATATATATATATCTGTGTAATCTGTACAGTACTACCCTACATATATATATATCTGTGTAATCTGTACAGTACTACCCTACATATATATCTGTGTTATCTGTGTAATCTGTACAGTACTACCCTACATATATATATATATCTGTGTTATCTGTGTAATCTGTACAGTACTACCCTACATATATATATATATCTGTGTTATCTGTGTAATCTGTACAGTACTACCCTACATATATATATATCTGTGTAATCTGTACAGTACTACCCTACATATATATCTGTGTTATCTGTGTAATCTGTACAGTACTACCCTACATATATATATATCTGTGTTATCTGTGTAATCTGTACAGTACTACCCTACATATATATATATATCTGTGTTATATGTGTAATCTGTACAGTACTACCCTACATATATATATATATATATCTGTGTTATCTGTGTAATCTGTACAGTACTACCCTACATATATATATATCTGTGTTATCTGTGTAATCTGTACAGTACTACCCTACATATATATATATCTGTGTTATCTGTGTAATTTGTACAGTACTACCCTACATATATATATATATCTGTGTTATCTGTGTAATCTGTACAGTACTACCCTACATATATATATATATCTGTGTTATCTGTGTAATCTGTACAGTACTACCCTACATATATATATATCTGTGTTATCTGTGTAATCTGTACAGTACTACCCTACATATATATATATATCTGTGTTATCTGTGTAATCTGTACAGTACTACCCTACATATATATATATATCTGTGTAATCTGTACACTACTACCCTACATATATATATATATCTGTGTTATCCAATGCAAGCAGTTAGACGATGAAGTAGGCATATTGAATCTGTACACTACTATCCTACATACATATATATCTGTGTTATCCAATGCAAGCAGTTAGACAATGAAGTATGCATATCCCGAGCTAGAGGGTGCTGACTCCCTCAAATACCTCTGTTTTTAGTTCAAGAAGTATTTTGTTATTGAATATATATATATGCTTCTCCCTTGTATTCCTTAAGCTCCTCCCATGTATTCCTTAAGCTTCTCCCGTGTATTCCTTAAGCTTCTCCCATGTATTCCTTAAGCTCCTCCCATGTATTCCTTAAGCTCCTCCCATGTATTCCTTAAGCTCCTCCCATGTATTCCTTAAGCTTCTCCCGTGTATTCCTTAAGCTCCTCCCATGTATTCCTTAAGCTCCTCCCATGTATTCCTTAAGCTCCTCCCATGTATTCCTTAAGCTCCTCCCATGTATTCCTTAAGCTCCTCCCATGTATTCCTTAAGCTCCTCCCATGTATTCCTTAAGCTCCTCCCATGTATTCCTTAAGCTCCTCCCATGTATTCCTTAAGCTCCTCCCATGTATTCCTTAAGCTCCTCCCATGTATTCCTTAAGCTCCTCCCATGTATACCTTAAGCTTCTCCCGTGTATACCTTAAGCTTCTCCCGTGTATTCCTTAAGCTTCTCCCTTGTATACCTTAAGCTTCTCCCGTGTATTCCTTAAGCTCCTCCCGTGTATTCCTTAAGCTTCTCCCTTGTATACCTTAAGCTTCTCCCGTGTATACCTTAAGCTCCTCCCGTGTATTCCTTAAGCTTCTCCCGTGTATTCCTTAAGCTTCTCCCGTGTATACCTTAAACTTCTCCCTTGTATTCCTTAAGCTTCTCCCTTGTATACATTATGCTTCTCCCTTATATACCATAAACTGCTGCATATTTTTATGATTTAACTTTACCCCAGATATATATGTACTGATATATATGTACTGATATATGTGTGCCGATATATATGTACCGATATATATGTGCCGATATATATGTACCGATATATATGTGCCGATATATATGTGCCGATATATATGTACCGATATATATGTGCCGATATATATGTGCCGATATATATGTGCCGCTATATATGTACCGATATATATGTGCCGATATATATGTACCGATATATATGTGCCGATATATATGTGCCGATATATATGTGCCGCTATATATGTGCCGCTATATATGTGCCGCTATATATGTGCCGATATATATGTACCGATATATATGTACCGATATATATGTACCGATATATATGTGCCAGTATATATGTGCCGATATATATGTACCGATATATATGTACAGATATATATGTGCCGATATATATGTGCCGATATATATGTACCGATATATATGTACCGCTATATATGTACCGATATATATGTACCGATATATATGTACCGATATATATGTGCCGGTATATATGTGCCGATATATAGTATCCGGCTCATACATAAATCAATGCAAATGTTATTAAAGTCACAAACCAGTTCAAGAATCTGTGACGTCAAAAGATGACATTTTTCTGTCCAGTCTCGTCCACTTAACCCGTTACTCCAGACGAAGCCAATTATTCAGTTTATCTCCATACTGCTCATAAGCAACTGGCACACTGTACAGTGGCTATATGTGGGAAGCGATTAAGGCGTTGTATGGTGTACATACTGCTGATAAGCAACCGGCTCACTGTACAGTGGCTATATGTGGGAAGCGATTACGGCATGGTGTACATACTGATGATAAGCAACTGGCTCACTGTACAGTGGCTATATGTGGGAAGCGATTACGGCATGGTGTACATACTGCTGATAAGCAACTGGCACACTGTACAGTGGCTATATATGGGAAGCGATTATGGCGTTGTATGGTGTACATACTGCTGATAAGCAACTGGTACACTGTACAGTGGCTATATGTGGGAAGCGATTAAGGCGTTGTATGGTGTACATACTGCTGATAAGCAACTGGTACACTGTACAGTGGCTATATGTGGGAAGCGATTAAGGCGTTGTATGGTGTACATACTGCTGATAAGCAACTGGCTCACTGTACAGTGGCTATATGTGGGAAGCGATTAAGGCATTGTATGGTGTACATACTGCTGGTAAGCAACTGGCTCACTGTACAGTGGCTATATGTGGGAAGCGATTAAGGCATTGTATGGTGTATATATGGAAGTATGGGTTAACTAATGACGATAGCAAAGAAATTGAATGTGCTCAAATGAGTTTTATCATGAATTATTAAGATCGCTAGCGTAAACAGGACACTCGTATGCTGTCCACTATCTGAATGGGAATACGACTTTAAAAGCACCACATTATCAATGCATGCCGAGAATGTGTACAGTCATACCTGTGTTAGTGGTCACCTCCATTAGTTTATACAAATTTATTTTAGCTCGAGTGCGAAACAAGTTCTTATAACTTATATTAATCACTCTCGAGACCTCATTCCTGATGAAATCCATCGCCACGAGGGAGAGAGAAGAGGCAATGTGGAATTTAAATGCTTTGCCTAAGGGCACAATCGTAACGGCTCCAGCGGCGCTCAAACTCCAGGCCTTTCGCATCTGAAGCGAACGCGTTACCATTGCGCTATCACGACTTCCACTGGTGGTCACCTCCATTAAGCAGCCAGTTTCCAGATTCCCAATAATTATGTTGTTCTGTTGCACATTTGACCCTTTATTAAGCAGCCATATTACACATTCCCAATGTGTTGTTTTATTAAGCATTTGACCTCTATTAAGCAACCACCTGTGCTCAGCAATTTCTATAATTCCATTGACTGGCTGATTAAGACAGGCATGACTGTATTGAAGAATTATATAATGTTAATGTATTGAGAATGTATTTAATGATAAATGCAATAAAATATTGTTTTATTAAAGAAACTCGTGTTGTTTGTAAACATTGAAGGATATCGTGTACCCATTCCTCGGTGGGTGGGGAATTCATGGAGGTATAAACAAGTTTTCCTTTGTACATAACAGTGTTCCAAGTACCCATTCCTTGGTGGGTGGGGAATTGATGGAGGTATAAACAAGTTTTCCTTTGTACATAACAGTGTTCCAAGTACCCATTCCTTGGTGGGTGGGGAATTCATGGAGGTATAAACAAGTTTTCTTTTGTACATAACAGTGTAAAAATTCATTTATTTCACAAATTCATTTCCATGTGCATGTTGTAAAAATGTTATTTTGTATTGTGTACCCTCCCTTGCCTGATGTGTACATTTTGTATTGTGTACCTTCCCTTGCCTGATAGGTACATTTTGTATTGTGTACCCTCCCTTGCCTGATAGGTACATTTTGTATTGTGTACCCTCCCTTGCCTGATGGGTACATTTTGTATTGTGTACCCTCCCTTGCCTGATAGGTACATTTTGTATTGTGTACCCTCCCTTGCCTGATGTGTACATTTTGTATTGTGACCTTTCCTTGCCTGATGTGTACATTTTGTATTGTGACCTTCCCTTGCCTGATGTGTACATTTTGTATTGTGACCTTCCCTTACCTGATGGGTACATTTTGTATTGTGTACCCTCCCTTGCCTGATGGGTACATTTTGTATTGTGTACCTTGCCTGATGGGTACATTTTGTATTGTGTACCCTCCCTTGCCTGATGGGTACATTTTGTATTGTGTACCCTCCCTTGCCTGATGGGTACATTTTGTATTGTGTACCCTCCCTTACCTGATGGGTACATTTTGTATTGTGACCTTGCCTGATGGGTACATTTTGTATTGTGACCTTGCCTGATGGGTACATTTTGTATTGTGTACCCTCCCTTGCCTGATGGGTACATTTTGTATTGTGTACCCTCCCTTGCCTGATCGGTACATTTTGTATTGTGACCTTCCCTTGCCTGATGGGTACATTTTGTATTGTGTACCCTCCCTTGCCTGATGGGTACATTTTGTATTGTGTACCCTCCCTTGCCTGATGGGTACATTTTGTATTGTGTACCCTCCCTTACCTGATGGGTACATTTTGTATTGTGACCTTGCCTGATGGGTACATTTTGTATTGTGACCTTGCCTGATGGGTACATTTTGTATTGTGTACCCTCCCTTGCCTGATGGGTACATTTTGTATTGTGTACCCTCCCTTGCCTGATGGGTACATTTTGTATTGTGACCTTCCCTTGCCTGATGGGTACATTTTGTATTGTGTACCCTCCCTTGCCTGATGGGTACATTTTGTATTGTGTACCCTCCCTTGCCTGATGGGTACATTTTGTATTGTGTACCCTCCCTTGCCTGATGGGTACATTTTGTATTGTGTACCCTCCCTTGCCTGATGGGTACATTTTGTATTGTGACCCTCCCTTGCCTGATGGGTACATTTTGTATTGTGTACCCTCCCTTGCCTGATGGGTACATTTTGTATTGTGACCCTCCCTTGCCTGATAGGTACATTTTGTATTGTGTACCCTCCCTTGCCTGATGGGTACATTTTGTATTGTGTACCCTCCCTTGTCTGGTGGGTACATTTTGTATTGTGACCCTCCCTTGTCTGGTGGGTACATTTTGTATTGTGACCCTCCCTTGCCTGATGGGTACATTTTGTATTGTGTACCCTCCCTTGTCTGGTGGGTACATTTTGTATTGTGTACCCTCCCTTGCCTGATGGGTACATTATGTATTATGACCCTCCCTTGTCTGATGGGTACATTTTGTATTGTGTACCCTCCCTTGCCTGATGTGTACATTTTGTATTGTGTACCCTCCCTTGCCTGATGTGTACATTTTGTATTGTGTACCCTCCCTTGCCTGATGTGTACATTTTGTATTGTGTACCCTCCCTTGCCTGATGGGTACATTTTGTATTGTGTACCCTCCCTTGCCTGATGTGTACATTTTGTATTGTGACCTTTCCTTGCCTGATGTGTACATTTTGTATTGTGACCTTCCCTTGCCTGATGTGTACATTTTGTATTGTGACCTTCCCTTACCTGATGGGTACATTTTGTATTGTGTACCCTCCCTTGCCTGATGGGTACATTTTGTATTGTGTACCTTGCCTGATGGGTACATTTTGTATTGTGTACCCTCCCTTGCCTGATGGGTACATTTTGTATTGTGTACCCTCCCTTGCCTGATAGGTACATTTTGTATTGTGTACCCTCTTGCCTGATGGGTACATTTTGTATTGTGTACCCTCCCTTACCTGATGGGTACATTTTGTATTGTGACCTTGCCTGATGGGTACATTTTGTATTGTGACCTTGCCTGATGGGTACATTTTGTATTGTGTACCCTCCCTTGCCTGATGGGTACATTTTGTATTGTGACCTTGCCTGATGGGTACATTTTGTATTGTGTACCCTCCCTTGCCTGATGGGTACATTTTGTATTGTGTACCCTCCCTTGCCTGATGGGTACATTTTGTATTGTGACCTTCCCTTGCCTGATGGGTACATTTTGTATTGTGTACCCTCCCTTGCCTGATAGGTACATTTTGTATTGTGTACCCTCCCTTGCCTCCCTTACCTGATGGGTACATTTTGTATTGTGTACCCTCCCTTGCCTGATGGGTACATTATGTATTATGTACCCTCCCTTGCCGGATGGGTACATTTTGTATTGTGACCTTCCATTGTCTGATGGGTACATTTTGTATTGTGACCTTCCATTGTCTGATGGGTACATTTTGTATTGTGACCTTCCCTTACCTGATGGGTACATTATGTATTATGACCCTCCCTTGTCTGGTGGGTACATATTGTATTGTGACCCTCCCTTGCCTGATGGGTACATTTTGTATTGTGTATCCTCCCTTGCCTGATGGGTACATTTTGTATTGTGACCTTTCCTTGCCTGATGGGTACATTTTGTATTGTGTACCCTCCCTTGCCTGATGTGTACATTTTGTATTATGACCCTCCCTTGCCTGATGGGTACATTTTGTATTGTGACCCTCCCTTGCCTGATGTGTACATTTTGTATTGTGACCCTCCCTTGACTGATAGGTACATTTGTATTGTGACCCTCCCTTGCCTGATGGGTACATTTTGTATTGTGTACCCTCCCTTGCCTGATGTGTACATTTTGTATTGTGTACCCTCCCTTGCCTGATGGGTACATTTTGTATTGTGTACCCTCCCTTGCCTGATGGGTACATTTTGTATTGTGTACCCTCCCTTGCCTGATGGGTACATTTTGTATTGTGTACCCTCCCTTGCCTGATGGGTACATTTTGTATTGTGTACCCTCCCTTGCCTGATGTGTACATTTTGTATTGTGACCTTTCCTTGCCTGATGTGTACATTTTGTATTGTGACCTTCCCTTGCCTGATGTGTACATTTTGTATTGTGACCTTCCCTTACCTGATGGGTACATTTTGTATTGTGTACCCTCCCTTGCCTGATGGGTACATTTTGTATTGTGTACCCTCCCTTGCCTGATGGGTACATTTTGTATTGTGTACCCTCCCTTGCCTGATGGGTACATTTTGTATTGTGACCCTCCCTTACCTGATGGGTACATTTTGTATTGTGTACCCTCCCTTGCCTGATGGGTACATTTTGTATTGTGACCCTCCCTTGCCTGATAGGTACATTTTGTATTGTGTACCCTCCCTTGCCTGATGGGTACATTTTGTATTGTGTACCCTCCCTTGTCTGGTGGGTACATTTTGTATTGTGACCCTCCCTTGTCTGGTGGGTACATTTTGTATTGTGACCCTCCCTTGCCTGATGGGTACATTTTGTATTGTGTACCCTCCCTTGTCTGGTGGGTACATTTTGTATTGTGTACCCTCCCTTGCCTGATGGGTACATTATGTATTATGACCCTCCCTTGTCTGATGGGTACATTTTGTATTGTGTACCCTCCCTTGCCTGATGTGTACATTTTGTATTGTGTACCCTCCCTTGCCTGATGTGTACATTTTGTATTGTGTACCCTCCCTTGCCTGATGTGTACATTTTGTATTGTGTACCCTCCCTTGCCTGATGGGTACATTTTGTATTGTGTACCCTCCCTTGCCTGATGTGTACATTTTGTATTGTGACCTTTCCTTGCCTGATGTGTACATTTTGTATTGTGACCTTCCCTTGCCTGATGTGTACATTTTGTATTGTGACCTTCCCTTACCTGATGGGTACATTTTGTATTGTGTACCCTCCCTTGCCTGATGGGTACATTTTGTATTGTGTACCTTGCCTGATGGGTACATTTTGTATTGTGTACCCTCCCTTGCCTGATGGGTACATTTTGTATTGTGTACCCTCCCTTGCCTGATAGGTACATTTTGTATTGTGTACCCTCCCTTGCCTGATGGGTACATTTTGTATTGTGTACCCTCCCTTGCCTGATGGGTACATTTTGTATTGTGACCTTGCCTGATGGGTACATTTTGTATTGTGACCTTGCCTGATGGGTACATTTTGTATTGTGTACCCTCCCTTGCCTGATGGGTACATTTTGTATTGTGTACCCTCCCTTGCCTGATGGGTACATTTTGTATTGTGTACCCTCCCTTGCCTGATGGGTACATTTTGTATTGTGACCCTCCCTTGTCTGATGGGTACATTTTGTATTGTGACCTTCCATTGTCTGATGGGTACATTTTGTATTGTGACCTTCCCTTACCTGATGGGTACATTTTGTATTGTGACCCTCCCTTGTCTGGTGGGTACATTTTGTATTGTGACCCTCCCTTGCCTGATGGGTACATTTTGTATTGTGTACCCTCCCTTGCCTGATGGGTACATTTTGTATTGTGACCCTCCCTTGCCTGATGGGTACATTTTGTATTGTGTACCCTCCCTTGCCTGATGTGTACATTTTGTATTGTGACCCTCCCTTGCCTGATGGGTACATTTTGTATTGTGTACCCTCCCTTGCCTGATGTGTACATTTTGTATTGTGACCCTCCCTTGCCTGATGGGTACATTTTGTATTGTGTACCCTCCCTTGCCTGATGGGTACATTTTGTATTGTGTACCCTCCCTTGCCTGATGGGTACATTTTGTATTGTGTACCCTCCCTTGCCTGATGGGTACATTTTGTATTGTGTACCCTCCCTTGCCTGATGGGTACATTTTGTATTGTGACCTTCCCTTGCCTGATGGGTACATTTTGTATTGTGACCCTCCCTTGCCTGATGGGTACATTTTGTATTGTGTACCCTCCCTTGCCTGATGGGTACATTTTGTATTGTGTACCCTCCCTTGCCTGATGGGTACATTTTGTATTGTGTACCCTCCCTTGCCTGATGGGTACATTTTGTATTGTGTACCCTCCCTTGCCTGATGGGTACATTTTGTATTGTGTACCCTCCCTTGCCTGATGGGTACATTTTGTATTGTGTACCCTCCCTTACCTGATGGGTACATTTTGTATTGTGACCTTGCCTGATGGGTACATTTTGTATTGTGACCTTGCCTGATGGGTACATTTTGTATTGTGTACCCTCCCTTGCCTGATGGGTACATTTTGTATTGTGTACCCTCCCTTGCCTGATCGGTACATTTTGTATTGTGACCTTCCCTTGCCTGATGGGTACATTTTGTATTGTGTACCCTCCCTTGCCTGATGGGTACATTTTGTATTGTGTACCCTCCCTTGCCTGATGGGTACATTTTGTATTGTGTACCCTCCCTTACCTGATGGGTACATTTTGTATTGTGACCTTGCCTGATGGGTACATTTTGTATTGTGACCTTGCCTGATGGGTACATTTTGTATTGTGTACCCTCCCTTGCCTGATGGGTACATTTTGTATTGTGTACCCTCCCTTGCCTGATGGGTACATTTTGTATTGTGACCTTCCCTTGCCTGATGGGTACATTTTGTATTGTGTACCCTCCCTTGCCTGATAGGTACATTTTGTATTGTGTACCCTCCCTTGCCTCCCTTACCTGATGGGTACATTTTGTATTGTGTACCCTCCCTTGCCTGATGGGTACATTATGTATTATGTACCCTCCCTTGCCGGATGGGTACATTTTGTATTGTGACCTTCCATTGTCTGATGGGTACATTTTGTATTGTGACCTTCCATTGTCTGATGGGTACATTTTGTATTGTGACCTTCCCTTACCTGATGGGTACATTATGTATTATGACCCTCCCTTGTCTGGTGGGTACATTTTGTATTGTGTACCCTCCCTTGCCTGATGGGTACATTTTGTATTGTGTACCCTCCCTTGCCTGATAGGTACATTTTGTATTGTGTACCCTCTTGCCTGATGGGTACATTTTGTATTGTGTACCCTCCCTTACCTGATGGGTACATTTTGTATTGTGACCTTGCCTGATGGGTACATTTTGTATTGTGACCTTGCCTGATGGGTACATTTTGTATTGTGTACCCTCCCTTGCCTGATGGGTACATTTTGTATTGTGTACCCTCCCTTGCCTGATGGGTACATTTTGTATTGTGACCTTCCCTTGCCTGATGGGTACATTTTGTATTGTGTACCCTCCCTTGCCTGATAGGTACATTTTGTATTGTGTACCCTCCCTTGCCTCCCTTACCTGATGGGTACATTTTGTATTGTGTACCCTCCCTTGCCGGATGGGTACATTTTGTATTGTGACCTTCCATTGTCTGATGGGTACATTTTGTATTGTGACCTTCCATTGTCTGATGGGTACATTTTGTATTGTGACCTTCCCTTACCTGATGGGTACATTATGTATTATGACCCTCCCTTGTCTGGTGGGTACATATTGTATTGTGACCCTCCCTTGCCTGATGGGTACATTTTGTATTGTGTATCCTCCCTTGCCTGATCGGTACATTTTGTATTGTGACCTTTCCTTGCCTGATGGGTACATTTTGTATTGTGTACCCTCCCTTGCCTGATGTGTACATTTTGTATTATGACCCTCCCTTGCCTGATGGGTACATTTTGTATTGTGTACCCTCCCTTGCCTGATGTGTACATTTTGTATTATGACCCTCCCTTGACTGATAGGTACATTTTGTATTGTGTACCCTCCCTTGCCTGATGGGTACATTTTGTATTGTGTACCCTCCCTTGCCTGATGTGTACATTTTGTATTGTGACCCTCCCTTGACTGATGGGTACATTTTGTATTGTGTACCCTCCCTTGCCTGATGGGTACATTTTGTATTGTGTACCCTCCCTTGCCTGATGGGTACATTTTGTATTGTGTACCCTCCCTTGCCTGATGGGTACATTTTGTATTGTGTACCCTTGCTGATGGTACATTTTGTATTGTGACCCTCCCTTGCCTGATGGGTACATTTTGTATTGTGTACCCTCCCTTGTCTGGTGGGTACATTTTGTATTGTGACCCTCCCTTGTCTGTGGGTACATTTTGTATTGTGACCCTCCCTTGCCTGATGGGTACATTTTGTATTGTGTACCCTCCCTTGCCTGATGGGTACATTTTGTATTGTGACCCTCCCTTGCCTGATGGGTACATTATGTATTATGACCCTCCCTTGTCTGATGGGTACATTTTGTATTGTGTACCCTCCCTTGCCTGATGTGTACATTTTGTATTGTGTACCCTCCCTTGCCTGATGGGTACATTTTGTATTGTGTACCCTCCCTTGCCTGATGTGTACATTTTGTATTGTGACCTTTCCTTGCCTGATGTGTACATTTTGTATTGTGACCTTCCCTTGCCTGATGTGTACATTTTGTATTGTGACCTTCCCTTACCTGATGGGTACATTTTGTATTGTGTACCCTCCCTTGCCTGATGGGTACATTTTGTATTGTGTACCCTCCCTTGCCTGATGGGTACATTTTGTATTGTGACCTTCCCTTGCCTGATGGGTACATTTTGTATTGTGTACCCTCCCTTGCCTGATAGGTACATTTTGTATTGTGTACCCTCCCTTGCCTCCCTTACCTGATGGGTACATTTTGTATTGTGTACCCTCCCTTGCCTGATGGGTACATTATGTATTATGTACCCTCCCTTGCCGGATGGGTACATTTTGTATTGTGACCTTCCATTGTCTGATGGGTACATTTTGTATTGTGACCTTCCATTGTCTGATGGGTACATTTTGTATTGTGACCTTCCCTTACCTGATGGGTACATTATGTATTATGACCCTCCCTTGTCTGGTGGGTACATATTGTATTGTGACCCTCCCTTGCCTGATGGGTACATTTTGTATTGTGTATCCTCCCTTGCCTGATCGGTACATTTTGTATTGTGACCTTTCCTTGCCTGATGGGTACATTTTGTATTGTGTACCCTCCCTTGCCTGATGTGTACATTTTGTATTATGACCCTCCCTTGCCTGATGGGTACATTTTGTATTGTGTACCCTCCCTTGCCTGATGTGTACATTTTGTATTATGACCCTCCCTTGACTGATAGGTACATTTTGTATTGTGTACCCTCCCTTGCCTGATGGGTACATTTTGTATTGTGTACCCTCCCTTGCCTGATGGGTACATTTTGTATTGTGTACCCTCCCTTGCCTGATTTGTACATTTTGTATTGTGTACTCTCCCTTGCCTGATCGGTACATTTTGTATTGTGTACCCTCCCTTGCCTGATCGGTACATTTTGTATTGAGTACCCTCCCTTGCCTGATGTGTACATTTTGTATTATGACCCTCCCTTGACTGATGGGTACATTTTGTATTGTGTACCCTCCCTTGCCTGATGGGTACATTTTGTATTGTGTACCCTCCCTTGCCTGATTTGTACATTTTGTATTGTGTACTCTCCCTTGCCTGATCGGTACATTTTGTATTGTGTACCCTCCCTTGCCTGATCGGTACATTTTGTATTGAGTACCCTCCCTTGCCTGATGTGTACATTTTGTATTATGACCCTCCCTTGACTGATGGGTACATTTTGTATTGTGTACCCTCCCTTGCCTGATGGGTACATTTTGTATTGTGTACCCTCCCTTGCCTGATGGGTACATTTTGTATTGTGTACCCTCCCTTGCCTGATGGGTACATTTTGTATTGTGTACCCTCCCTTGTCTGGTGGGTACATTTTGTATTGTGACCCTCCCTTGTCTGGTGGGTACATTTTGTATTGTGACCCTCCCTTGCCTGATGGGTACATTTTGTATTGTGTACCCTCCCTTGTCTGGTGGGTACATTTTGTATTGTGTACCCTCCCTTGCCTGATGGGTACATTATGTATTATGACCCTCCCTTGCTGATGGGTACATTTTGTATTGTGTACCCTCCCTTGCCTGATGGGTACATTTTGTATTGTGTACCCTCCCTTGCCTGATGGGTACATTTTGTATTGTGTACCCTCCCTTGCCTGATGTGTACATTTTGTATTGTGTACCCTCCCTTGCCTGATGGGTACATTTTGTATTGTGTACCCTCCCTTGCCTGATGTGTACATTTTGTATTGTGACCTTTCCTTGCCTGATGTGTACATTTTGTATTGTGACCTTCCCTTGCCTGATGTGTACATTTTGTATTGTGACCTTCCCTTACCTGATGGGTACATTTTGTATTGTGTACCCTCCCTTGCCTGATGGGTACATTTTGTATTGTGTACCCTCCCTTGCCTGATAGGTACATTTTGTATTGTGTACCCTCCCTTGCCTGATGGGTACATTTTGTATTATGACCCTCCCTTACCTGATGGGTACATTTTGTATTGTGTACCCTCCCTTGCCTGATGGGTACATTTTGTATTATGACCCTCCCTTGCCTGATAGGTACATTTTGTATTGTGTACCCTCCCTTGCCTGATGGGTACATTTTGTATTGTGTACCCTCCCTTGTCTGGTGGGTACATTTTGTATTGTGACCCTCCCTTGTCTGGTGGGTACATTTTGTATTGTGACCCTCCCTTGCCTGATGGGTACATTTTGTATTGTGTACCCTCCCTTGTCTGGTGGGTACATTTTGTATTGTGTACCCTCCCTTGCCTGATGGGTACATTTTGTATTGTGACCCTCCCTTGTCTGATGGGTACATTTTGTATTGTGTACCCTCCCTTGCCTGATGTGTACATTTTGTATTGTGTACCCTCCCTTGCCTGATGGGTACATTTTGTATTGTGTACCCTCCCTTGCCTGATGGGTACATTTTGTATTGTGTACCCTCCCTTGCCTGATGGGTACATTTTGTATTGTGTACCCTCCCTTGCCTGATGGGTACATTTTGTATTGTGTACCCTCCCTTGCCTGATGGGTACATTTTGTATTGTGTACCCTCCTTGCCTGATGGGTACATTTTGTATTGTGACCCTCCCTTGCCTGATGGGTACATTTTGTATTGTGACCCTCCCTTGCCTGATGGGTACATTTTGTATTGTGACCCTCCCTTGCCTGATGGGTACATTTTGTATTGTGACCCTCACTTGCCTGATGGGTACATTTTGTATTGTGACCCTCACTTGCCTGATGGGTACATTTTGTATTGTGACCCTCCCTTGCCTGATGGGTACATTTTGTAATGTGACCATCCCTTGCTTGATGGGTACATTTTGTATTGTGACCCTCACTTGCCTGATGGGTACATTTTGTATTGTGACCCTCCCTTGCTTGATGAGTACATTTTGTAATGTGACCCTCCCTTGTCTGATGGGTACATTTTGTATTGTGGCCCTCCCTTGTCTGATGGGTACATTTTGTAATGTGACCCTCCCTTGCCTGATGGGTACATTCTGTATTGTGACCCTCCCTTGCCTGATGGGTACATTCTGTATTGTGACCCTCCCTTGTCTGATGGGTACATTTTGTAATGTGACCCTCCCTTGCCTGATGGGTACACTTTGTATTGTGGCCCTCCCTTGTCTGATGGGTACATTTTGTATTGTGACCCTCCCTTGTCTGATGAGTACATTTTGTATTTTGTATTGTGACCCTCCCTTGCTTGATGAGTACATTTTGTAATGTGACCCTCCCTTGTCTGATGGGTACAGTTTGTATTGTGACCCTCCCTTGCCTGATGGGTACATTTTGTATTGTGACCCTCCCTTGCCTGATGGGTACATTTTGTATTGTGACCCTCCCTTGCCTGATGGGTACATTTTGTATTGTGTCCCTCCCTTGCTGATGGGTACATTTTGTATTGTGACCCTCCCTTGCCTGATGGGTACATTTTGTATTGTGACCCTCCCTTGCCTGTGGTACATTTTGTTGTGTACCCTCCCTTGCTGATGGGTACATTTTGTATTGTGTACCCTCCCTTGCCTGATGGGTACATTTTGTATTGTGACCCTCCCTTGCCTGATGTGGTACATTTTGTATTGTGTACCCTCCCTTGCCTGATGGGTACATTTTGTATTGTGTACCCTCCCTTGCCTGATGGGTACATTTTGTATTGTGTACCCTCCCTTGCCTGATGGGTACATTTTGTATTGTGACCTTCTTGCCTGATGTGTACATTTTGTATTGTGACCTTCCCTTGCCTGATGGTACATTTTGTATTGTGACCTCCCTTGCCTGATGGGTACATTTTGTATTGTGTACCCTCCCTTGCCTGATGGGTACATTTTGTATTGTGTACCCTCCCTTGCCTGATAGGTACATTTTGTATTGTGTACCCTCCCTTGCCTGATGGGTACATTTTGTATTATGACCCTCCCTTGCCTGATGGGTACATTTTGTATTGTGTACCCTCCCTTGCCTGATGGGTACATTTTGTATTGTGACCCTCCCTTGCCTGATGGGTACATTTTGTATTGTGTACCCTCCCTTGCCTGATGGGTACATTTTGTATTGTGTACCCTCCCTTGTCTGGTGGGTACATTTTGTATTGTGACCCTCCCTTGTCTGGTGGGTACATTTTGTATTGTGACCCTCCCTTGTCTGATGGGTACATTTTGTATTGTGTACCCTCCCTTGTCTGGTGGGTACATTTTGTATTGTGTACCCTCCCTTGCCTGATGGGTACATTTTGTATTATGACCCTCCCTTGTCTGATGGGTACATTTTGTATTGTGACCCTCCCTTGCCTGATGTGTACATTTTGTATTGTGTACCCTCCCTTGCCTGATGTGTACATTTTGTATTGTGTACCCTCCCTTGCCTGATGTGTACATTTTGTATTGTGTACCCTCCCTTGCCTGATGGGTACATTTTGTATTGTGTACCCTCCCTTGCCTGATGTGTACATTTTGTATTGTGACCTTTCCTTGCCTGATGTGTACATTTTGTATTGTGACCTTCCCTTGCCTGATGTGTACATTTTGTATTGTGACCTTCCCTTACCTGATGGGTACATTTTGTATTGTGTACCCTCCCTTGCCTGATGGGTACATTTTGTATTGTGTACCTTGCCTGATGGGTACATTTTGTATTGTGTACCCTCCCTTGCCTGATGGGTACATTTTGTATTGTGTACCCTCCCTTGCCTGATAGGTACATTTTGTATTGTGTACCCTCTTGCCTGATGGGTACATTTTGTATTGTGTACCCTCCCTTACCTGATGGGTACATTTTGTATTGTGACCTTGCCTGATGGGTACATTTTGTATTGTGACCTTGCCTGATGGGTACATTTTGTATTGTGTACCCTCCCTTGCCTGATGGGTACATTTTGTATTGTGTACCCTCCCTTGCCTGATGGGTACATTTTGTATTGTGACCTTCCCTTGCCTGATGGGTACATTTTGTATTGTGTACCCTCCCTTGCCTGATGGGTACATTTTGTATTGTGTACCCTCCCTTGCCTCCCTTACCTGATGGGTACATTTTGTATTGTGTACCCTCCCTTGCCTGATGGGTACATTTTGTATTGTGTACCCTCCCTTGCCTGATGGGTACATTTTGTATTGTGTACCCTCCCTTGCCTGATGGGTACATTTTGTATTGTGTACCCTCCCTTGCCTGATGTGTACATTTTGTATTGTGACCCTCCCTTGCCTGATGGGTACATTTTGTATTGTGTACCCTCCCTTGCCTGATGGGTACATTTTGTATTGTGTACCCTCCCTTGCCTGATGGGTACATTTTGTATTGTGTACCCTCCCTTGCCTGATGGGTACATTTTGTATTGTGTACCCTCCCTTGCCTGATGGGTACATTTTGTATTGTGTACCCTCCCTTGCCTGATGGGTACATTTTGTATTATGACCCTCCCTTGACTGATAGGTACATTTTGTATTGTGTACCCTCCCTTGCCTGATGGGTACATTTTGTATTGTGTACCCTCCCTTGCCTGATGGGTACATTTTGTATTATGACCCTCCCTTGCCTGATGGGTACATTTTGTATTGTGTACCCTCCCTTGCCTGATGGGTACATTTTGTATTGTGTACCCTCCCTTGCCTGATGGGTACATTTTGTATTGTGTACCCTCCCTTGCCTGATGGGTACATTTTGTATTGTGTACCCTCCCTTGTCTGGTGGGTACATTTTGTATTGTTACCCTCCCTTGCCTGATGGGTACATTTTGTATTGTGTACCCTCCCTTGTCTGGTGGGTACATTTTGTATTGTGACCCTCCCTTGTCTGGTGGGTACATTTTGTATTGTGACCCTCCCTTGCCTGATGGGTACATTTTGTATTGTGTACCCTCCCTTGCCTGATGGGTACATTTTGTATTGTGTACCCTCCCTTGTCTGGTGGTACATTTTGTATTGTGTACCCTCCCTTGCCTGATGGGTACATTTTGTATTGTGTACCCTCCCTTGTCTGGTGGTACATTTTGTATTGTGTACCCTCCCTTGCCTGATGTGTACATTTTGTATTGTGACCTTCCTTGCCTGATGTGTACATTTTGTATTGTGACCTTCCCTTGCCTGATGGGTACATTTTGTATTGGACCTTCCCTTGTTGATGGGTACATTTTGTATTGTGACCTTCCCTTGCCTGATGGGTACATTTTGTATTGTGTACCTTTGCCTGATGGGTACATTTTGTATTGTGTACCCTCCCTTGCCTCCCTTACCTGATGGGTACAGTTTGTATTGTGTACCCTCCCTTGCCTGATGGGTACATTATGTAT
>CM026395.1:59565824-59614862 GCA_014843695.1 Archivesica marissinica
GATGACAGTTTAGCCACCTGATTTCAATGGTGTGCAGATATATAATACCATATTGTGCTTTAGATGACAGTTTAGCCACCTGAAGTCAATGATGTGCAGATAGATAATACCAAATTGTGCTTTAGATGACAGTTTAGCCATTTGACTTCAATGGTGTGCAGATAGTTAAGACGACATAGTGCTTTAGATGACAGTTTAGGGACCTGACTTCAATGGTGTGTAGAGTGTTAAGAACAAAGTGTTCTTAAGATGACAATTTAGCCTCCTGGCTTCAATGCTGCGCAGAGAGCTAAGCCACATGTGTGCCTCAGATGACAGTTTAGCCACCTGACTTCAACGGTGTGCAGATAGATAATACCAAATTGTGATCTAGATGACAATATAGCCACCTGACTTCAATGGTGTGCAGATAGATAATACCAAAGTGTGCGTTGGATGACAGTTTAGCTACCTGACGTCAATGGTGTGGAGATAGATAATAACAAAGTGTGCATTAGATGACAGTTTAGACATCTGACTTCAATGGTGTGCAGATAATTTAAGACCACATAGTGATTTAGATGAGAGTTTAGGGACCTGATTTCAATGGTGTGCCGAGTGTTAAAACCCAAGTGTGCATTATACGATAGTTTAGCCACCTGACCTCACTGGTGTGCATATAGTTAAGACCACATAGTGCATTAGATGACAGTTTAGCCATCTGACTTCAATGGTGTGCTGAGTGTTAAACCCCAAGTGTGCTTTAGATGAAAGTTTAGCCATCTGACTTTAATGGTGTGCAGATAGATAATACCAACGTGTGCTTTGGATGACAGTTTAGGGACCTGACTTCAATGGTGTGCCGAGTGTTAAACCCCAAGTGTCCTTTGGATGAGAGTTTAGTCACCTGACTTCAATGGTGTGCCGAGTGTTAAACACCAAGTGTGCTTTGGATGACAGTTTAGCCATCAGACTTCAATGGTGTGCCGATAGATAATACCAAAGTGTGCCTTAGATGACAGAATAGACATCTGACTTCAATGGCGTGCAGAGAATTTAAGACAACATAGTGCTTTAGATGACAGTTTAGGGATCTGACTTCAATGGTGTGCCGAGTGTTAAAACCCAAGTGTGCTTTAGATGACAGTTTAGCCATCTGACTTCAATGGTGTGCTGATAGATAATATCAAATGGTGCTTTATATTGCAGTTTAGCCATCGGACTTCAATGGTGTGCTGATAGATAATACCAAATTGTACTTTAGATGACAGATTAGCCATCTGACTTCAATGGCGTGCAGAGAATTTAAGACCACATAGTGCTTTAGTTGACAGTTTAGGGACCTGACTTCAAAGGTGTACCGAGTGTTAATACCCATGTGTGCTTTAGATGACAGTTTATCCACCTGACGTCATTGGTGTGCAGATAGGTAAGACCACATAGTGCTGTGGATGACAGTTTAGCCATCTGACTTCAATGGTGTGCTGATTGATAATACCAAATTGTGCTTTAGATGGCAGTTTAGCCATCTGACTTCAATGGTGTGCAGAGAATTTAAGACCACATAGTTCTTTATATGACAGTTTATGGACCTGACTTCAATGGTGTACCGAATTTTAAACCCCAAGTGTGCTTTAGATGACAGTTTAGCCATCTGACTTCAATGGTGTGCTGATAGATAATACTAAATTGTGCTTTAGATGGCAGTTTACCCATCTGACTTCAATGGTGTGCAGAGAATTTAAGACCACATATTTCTTTAGATGACAGTTTAGGGACCTGACTTCAATGGTGTACCGAAAGTTAAACCCCAAGTGTGCTTTGGATGACAGTTTAGCCATCTCATTTCAATGGTGTGCTGATAGATAATACCAAAGTGTGCTTTGGATGACAGGTTAGCCACCTGACTTCAATGGTGTGCAGATAGATAATACCAAAGTGTGCTTTAGATGGCAGTTTAGCCATCTGACTTCAATGGTGTGCAGAGAATTTAAGACCACATAGTTCTTTATATGACAGTTTATGGACCTGACTTCAATGGTGTACCGAATTTTAAACCCCAAGTGTGCTTTAGATGACAGTTTAGCCATCTGACTTCAATGGTGTGCTGATAGATAATACTAAATTGTGCCTTAGATGGCAGTTTACCCATCTGACTTCAATGGTGTGCAGAGAATCTAAGACCACATATTTCTTTAGATGACAGTTTAGGGACCTGACTTCAATGGTGTACCGAAAGTTAAACCCCAAGTGTGCTTTGGATGACAGTTTAGCCATCTCATTTCAATGGTGTGCTGATAGATAATACCAAAGTGTGCTTTGGATGACAGGTTAGCCACCTGACTTCAATGGTGTGCAGATAGATAATACCAAAGCGTGCTTTAGATGGCAGTTTAGCCATCTGACTTCAATGGTGTGCAGAGAATTTAAGACCACATAGTGCTTTAGATGACAGCTTAGGGATCTGACCTCAATGGTTTACCGAGTGTTAAACCACAAGTGTGCATTGGATGACAGTTTAGCCATCTGACTTCAATGGTGTGCTGATAGATAATACCAAAGTGTGCATTAGATGACAGTTTAGCCACCTGACGTCATTGGTGTGCAGAGAGTTAAGACCACATAGTGCTTTAGATGACAGTTTAGCCATCTGACTTCAATGGTTTGCTGATAGATAATACCAAATTCTGCTTTAGATGACAGTTTAGCCATCTGACTTCAATGGTGTGCAGAGAAATTAAGACCACATAGTGCTTTAGATGACAGGTTAGGGACCTGACTTCAATGGCGTGCCGAGTTTTAAACCCCAAGAGTGCTTTGGATGACAGTTTAGCCACCTGACTTCAATGGTGTGCAGATATATAATACCAAATTGTGCTTTAGATGACAGTTTAGCCATCTGACTTCAATGGTGTGCAGAGAATTTAAGACCACATAGTGCTTTAGATGACGTTTAGGGACCTGACTTCAATGGTGTGCCGAGTGTTAAACCCCAAGTGTGCGTTGGATGACAGTTCAGCCGTCTGACTGCAATGGTGTGCTGATAGTTAATACCAAATTGTGCTTTAGATGACAGTTTAGCCATCTGACTTCAATGGTGTGCAGAGAATTTAAGACCACATATTGGTTTAGATGACAGTTTAGGGACCTGACTTCAATAGTGTGCCGAGTGTTAAACCCCAAGTGTGCTTTGGATGACATGTTAGACATGTGACTTCATTGGTGTGCTGATAAATAATACCAAATTGTGCTTTAGATGACAGTTTAGCCATCTGACTTCAATGGTGTGCAGAGAATTTAAGACCATATAGTGCTTTAGATGACAGATTAGGGACCTGACTTCAATAGTGTGCCGAGTGTTAAACGCCAAGTGTACATTGGATGACAGTTTAGCCATCTGACTTCAATGTTGTGCTGATATTTAAGACCACATAGTGCATTAGATGACAGGTTAGGGACCTGACTTCAATGGTGTGCCGAGTTTTAAACACCAAGTGTGCTTTGGATGACAGTTTAGCCACCTGACTTCAATGGTGTGCAGATATATAATACCATATTGTGCCTTAGATGACAGTTTAGGGACCCGACTTCAATGGTGTGTAGAGTGTTAAGAACTAAGTGTTCTTAATATGACAGTTTAGCCTCCTAGCTTCAATGCTGCTCAGAGAGCTAAGCCACATGTGTGCTTAAGATGACAGTTTAGTCACCTGACTTCAATGGTGTGCAGACAGGTAAGACCCAATAGTTCTCTAGATGACAGTTTAGGGACCTGACTTCAATGGTATGCCGAGTGTTAAACCCCAAGTGTGCTTTGGATGACAGTTTAGCCATCTGACTTCAATGGTGTGCTGATAGATAATACCAAATTGTGCTTTAGATGACAGTTTAGTCATCTGACTTCAATGGTGTGCAGAGAATTTAAGACAACATAGTGCGTTAGATGACAGTTTATGGACCTGACTTCAATGGTGTTCCGAGTGTTAAACACCAAGTGTGCTTTGGATGACAGTTTAGCCATCTGACTTCAATAGTGTGCTGATAGATAATACAAAATTGTGCTTTAGATGACAGTTTAGGGACCTGACTTCAATGGTGTGCCGAGTGTTAAACCGCAAGTGTGCTTTGGATGACAGTTTAGCCATTTGACTTCAATGGTGTGCTGATAGATAATATCAAATTGTGCTTTAGATGGCAGTTTAGCCATCTGACTTCAATGGTGTGCAGAGAATTTAAGACCACATAGTGCTTTAGATGACAGGTTAGGGACTTGACGTCAATGGTGTGCCGAGTGTTAAACCCCAAGTGTGCTTTGGATGACCGATTAGCTCTCTGACTTCAATGGTGTGCAGATAGATAATACCAAATTGTACTTTAGATGACAGTTTAGCAATCTGACTTCAATGGTGTGCAGAGAATTTAAGACCACATAGTGCTTTAGATGAGAGTTTAGGGATCTGACTTCAATGGTGTGCCGAGTGTTAAACCCCAAGTATGCTTTGGATGACGGTTTAGCCATCTGACTTCGATGTTGTGTTGATAGATAATACCAAATTGTGCTTTATATGGCAGTTTAGACATCTGACTTCAATAGTGTGCTGATACATAATACCAAATTGTGCTTTAGATGACAGTTAAGCCACCTGACGTCATTGGTGTGCAGATAGTTAAGACCACATAGTGCCTTAGATGACAGTTTTGCAATCTGACTTCAATGGTTTGCTGATAGATAATACTAAAGTGTGCTTTAGGTGACAGTTTAACCATCTGACTTCAATGGTGTGCAGAGACATTAAGACCACATAGTGCTTTAGATGACAGGTTAGGGACCTGACTTCAATGGTGTGCCGAGTTTTAAACCCCAAGTGTGCTTTGGATGACGGTTTAGCCATCTGACTTCAATGGTGTGCAGATAGATAATACCAAAGTGTGCTTTGGATGACAGTTTAGCCACCTGACTTCAATGGTGTGCAGATAGATAATACCAAAGTGTGCTTTAGATGACAGTTTCGCCATCTGACTGCAATGGTGTGCAGAGAATTTAAGACTACATAGTGCTTTAGATGACAGTTTAGGGACATGACTTCAATGGTTTGCCGAGTGTTAAAACCCAAGTGTGCTTTATATGACAGTTTAGCCACCTGACGTCATTGGTGTGCAGATAGTTTAGACCACATAGTGCTTTAGATGACAGTTTAGGGACCCGACTTCAATGATGTGTAGAGTGTTAAGAACAAAGTGTTCTTAATATGACAGTGTAGCCTCCTGGCTTCAATGCTGATTAGAGTGCTAAGCCACATGTGTGCTTCAGATAACAGTTTAGCCACCTGCCTTCAATGGTTTGTAGACAGGTAAGATCCAATAGTGCTCTAGATTACAGTTTAGGGACCTGACTTCAATGGTGTGCTGAGTGTTAAACCCCAAGTGTGCTTTGGATGACACTTCAGCCATCTGACTTCAATGGTGTGCTGATAAATAATACCAAATTGTGCTTATTATGGCAGTTTAGCCATCTGACTTCAATGGTGTGCTGATAGATAATACCAAATTGTGCATTAGATGACAGTTTAACAATTTGACTTCAATGGTGTGCAGAGAATGTAAGACCACATAGTGCTTTAGATGACAGTTTAGGGACCTAACTTCAATGGTGTGCCGAGTGTTAAAACCCAAGTGTGCTTTAGATGACAGTTTAGCCATCTGACTTCAATGGTGTGCTGATAGATAATACCAAAGTGTGCTTCAGATGACAGTTTAGCCATATGACTTCAATGGTGTGCAGAGAATTTAAGACCACATAGTGATTTAGATGACAGTTTAGGGACCGGGCTTCAATGGTGTGCTGATAAATAATACCAAATTGTGCTTATTATGGCAGTTTAGCCATCTGACTTCAATGGTGTGCTGATAGATAATACCAAATTGTGCATTAGATGACAGTTTAGCCATCTGACTTCAATGGTGTGCAGAGAATGTAAGACCACATAGTGCTTTAGATGACAGTTTAGAGACCCGACTTCAATGGTGTGCCGAGTGTTAAACCCCAAGTGTGCTTTGGATGATAGTTTAGCCATATGACTTCAATGGTGTGCTGATAGATAATACCAAATTGTGCATTAGATGACAGTTTAGCCATCTGACTTCAATGGTGTGCAGAGAATGTAAGACCACATAGTGCTTTAGATGACAGTTTAGAGACCCGACTTCAATGGTGTGCCGAGTGTTAAACCCCAAGTGTGCTTTGGATGATAGTTTAGCCATATGACTTCAATGGTGTGCTGATAGATAATACCAAATTGTGCATTAGATGACAGTTTAGCCATCTGACTTCAATGGTGTGCAGAGAATGTAAGACCACATAGTGCTTTAGATGACAGTTTAGAGACCCGACTTCAATGGTGTGCCGAGTGTTAAACCCCAAGTGTGCTTTGGATGATAGTTTAGCCATATGACTTCAATGGTGTGCTGATAAATAATACCAATGTGTGCTTTAGATGACAGTTGAGCCATCTGACTTCAATGGTGTTCAGATAATTTAAGACCACATAGTGCTTTAGATGACAGTTTAGTGACCTGACGTCAATGGTGTGCCGAGTGTTAAAACCCAAGTGTGCTTTAGATGACAGATTAGCCATCTGACGTCAATGGAGTGCAGATAGTTAAGACCACATAGTGTGTAGAGTGTTAAGAACAAAGTGTTTTTAATATGACAGTTTAGCATCCTGGCTTCAATGCTGCTCAGAGAGCTAAGCCACATGTGTGCTTCATATGACAGTTTAGCCACCTGACTTCAATGGTGTGCAGACAGGTAAGACCCAATAGTGCTATAGATGACAGTTTAGGGACGTGACTTCAATGGTGTGCCGAGTGTCAAAACCCAAGTTTGCTATGGATGACAGTTTAGCCACCTGACTTCAATGGTATGCAGATATATAGTACCACAGTGTGCTTTCGATGACAGTTTAGCCATCTGACTTCAATGGTGTGCAGAGTGTTAGAACCCAAGTGTGCTTTAGACGACAGTTTAGCCACCTGACGTCATTGGTGTGCATATAGTTTAGACGACATAGTGCTTTAGATGACTGTTTAGGGACCCGACTTCAATGGTGTGTAGAGTGCTAAGAACAAAATGTTCTTAATATGACAGTGTAGCCTCCTGGCTTCAATGCTGATCAGAGAGCATTGATCGGATCACAGTTTAGCCACCTGACTTCAATGGTGTGTAGACAGGTACAACCCAATTATGCTCTAGAGTACAGTTTAAGGACCTGACTTCAATGGTTTGCCGAGTGTTAAAACCCAAGTGTGCTTTGGATGACAGTTTAGCCACCTGACTTCAATGGTGTGCAGATAGATAATACCAAATTGTGCTTTAGATCCCAGTTTAGCCACCTGACCTCAATGGTGTGCATAGAATTTAAGACCACATTGTGCTTTTGATGACAGTTTAGGGACCTGACTTCAATGGTGTGCTGAGTGTTAAACCCCAAGTGTGCTTTGTTTGACAGTTCAGCCATCTGACTTCAATGGTGTGCTGATAAATAATACCAAATTGTGCTTTAGATGACAGTTTAGCCATCTGACTTCAATGGTGTGCATATAATTTAAGACCACATAGTGATTTAGATGACAGTTTAGGGACCTGACTTCAATGGTGTGCCGAGTGTTAAAACCCAAGTGTGCTTTAGATGACAGTTTAGCCATCTGACTTCAATGGTGTGCTGATAGATTATACCAAAGTGTGCTTTAGATGACAGGTTAGCCATATGACTGCAATGGTGTGCAGAGAATTTAAGACCACATAGTGCTTTAGATGACAGTTTAGGGACCTGACTTCAATGGTGTGCCGAGTGTTAAACCCGAAGTGTGCTTTGGATGACAGTTTGGTCACCTGAGTTCAATGGTGTGCCGAGTGTTAAACCCCAAGTGTGCTTTGGATGATAGTTTAGCCATATGACCTCAATGGTGTGCTGATCGATAATACCAAATTGTGCTTTAGATGACAGTTGAGCCATCTGACTTCAATGGTGTGCAGAAAATTTAAGACCAAATGGTGCTTTAGATGACAGTTTAGGGACCTGACTTCAATGGTGTGCCGAGTGTTAAACCCCAAGTGTGCTTTGGATGACAGTTTAGCCATCTGACTTCAATGGTGTGCTGATAGATAATACTAAATTGTGCGTTAGATGGCAGTTTAGCCATCTGACTTCAATGGTGTGCAGATAGTTAAGACCACATAGTTTAGGGACCCGACTTCAATGGTGTGTAGAGTGTTAAGAACAAAGTGTTCTTAATATGACAGTTTAGCCTCCTGGCTTCAATGCTGCTCAGAGAGCTAAGCCACATGTGTTCTTCATATTACATACAGTTTAGCCACCTGACGTCAATGGTGTGCAGACAGGTAAGACCCAATAGTGCTATAGATGACAGTTTAGGGACCTGACTTCAATGGTGTGCCGAGTGTTAAAACCCAAGTTTGCTTTGGATGACAGTTCAGCCATCTGATTGCAATGGTGTGCTGATAGATACTACCAAATTGTGCTTTAGATGACAGTTTACCATCTGACTTCAATGGTTTGCATAGAATTTAAGACCACAACGTGCTTTAGATGACAGGTTAAGGACCTGACTTCAATGGTTTGCCGAGTGGTAGACCCCAAGTGTGCTTTGGATGACAGGTCAGCCATCTAACTTCAATGGTGTGCAGATAGATAATACCAAAGTGTGCTTTGGATGACAGTTTAGCCATCTGACTTCAATGGTGTGCAGATATATAATACCAATGTGTGCTTTAGATGACCGTTATAGCCATCTGACTTCAATGGTGTGCAGAGAATTTAAGACCATATAGTGCTTTAGATGACAGTTTAGTCACCTGACTTCAATGGTGTACCGAGTATTAAACCCCAAGTGTGCTTTGGATGACAGTTTATCCATCTGACTTCAATGGTGTGTCATAACAGAATATGTGTGTATATAATAGTATTGAAGGAAAGTGATTCGAATAAGTTACTATGTAACTTTTCCCCCAATCCTAACTGTGCTGTTGCAACTATTCCCATGTTTTGTACCATTCTTGAATAAAATATTGTTTAAACTAAGCGAGGTTCTGTCGACATATTCTGACCACGAGGGTGGAATATCTCTGTCCTACACCAGTGCATGTTGATGGATACTTTTCTCACACTCCTCCTGACATGGACATTCGTTTTATTGCCAAAGCTGTTCATCTTTGGATCGGAAAAATACATTCTGAGCTTTTGTGTGTGTGTTTTACGTTTATTTATCGTCGCTACCGGTTGCCCATATGAGCGATGCCTCCTGAAGAGATTAGTTATTTTAGATTTTGGAGGATGGTGCATATATACAGACAGAGACCCATTCCAGAGTCTACTCTGGTTCGTTTCATGATGTAAAGCACCGACACGAGACCTCGGTTTAACGTCCCATCTGAAAGACTGTTAATTTTATTAGGGTCAGACGGGGGATCGAACCTGCGATCCCTGGATTACCAGTCCAGCGTGTTACCACTGGACTACATATCCGTCTGTTCATTCTGAGCTAGTCTACATATGTAATTAAGTATTTCTGGACACTTTAATACCCCTGTGTTACTATGAAAGCATCTACCGGTATCTGACACAGACTGATTGAGGGTATCGTTCATTTAGTTCCTGTATACATTCATCCCTAAATGGTACATTTGGTGTAACAAATATTGGTATTTGATCGTCTAACAAGGTGGTGTCTCTTTACATATTCCACTCCATATTGAAATGTGCTGGTGAAACCCTTCCAATATTCGGTAGTAATGGTAACATGTTCCAGCCTACCTGTAGGCCTATATTCCTAATGAATTCATGTTGTGTTGCATATTCAATAATTGAGTACCTGTATGTCGATACCCGGGATTGTTCAATTTTAAATAGTTTACCAGCTTATATTTCTTTGCAGCTTATATTTCTTACCAGCTTATATTTCTTTGCAGCTTATATTTCTTTTGCAAATGCGTTTAAATGCCATTTTCTTATACATGTAATTACAATACCCGGAAATGATTTTGTCCACCATATTGTTTGCTGTTTTGCCTCGCGCTTGTAACATTTCAATTCTTTTCACGACCTTGTTTGATTCCTAACTTTGGGTTATCGAAGGGGAAGGTGTTTGACAGTTTATTGTGCAATGGTTATTTTACACGTTATCAAATATCAAATGTCTTGGCACTATTAATGACTGAAACCGTTGTATCTGTGTACATTATTGTGTTGTTTTAGTGGTAGAAAATGCCTCTTACATAACTTGTATATTACTGTTGGATGTCAGAGGATCAGTAGGATCATTATTAACCCATTTCATTGTGGATACCGTTCAAACAGTATTTGCAAAGAACATAGAGCCAGATCAGCCGCCATGGAACGTACCGTGCTGTTTGCTATTCAGATGATCATGCTAAGACACTTTGCTATGTAGCAAACAACATAGATCCTGATCAGCACACAGCGTCACGCTGCAGCTGATCTGGATCTATATTGTTTGCAAAAGCCTTTAAATGTATCCAGAATGAAATGGGTTAAGTACATTTAAATAACAACTATTTGTTTTGACTTTATATTTAAAACAGAGTCTTTGTTTGACATGCACAGCTAGACGCCATCGTTCTATTTGTTGATAATCCCTCATTTGTGGAAGTCGTGATAGCGCAGTGGATGCGCGTTCGCTTCAGGTGTGAACGGTCCGGAGTTCGAGCCCCGCTGGAGCCGTTACGATAGTGCCCTTAGGCAAGGCATTTAAATCCACGTTGCCTCTTCTCTCCCTCGTAGCGATGGATTCCATCAGTAATGAGGTCTCGAGAGCGATTAATATCAGTTGAAAGAACTTGTTTCGCAATCGAGCTAAAATAAATTTGTATAAACTAACCCTTCATTTATAAACAGCTGTGCATTTTAATCAAATTAAATTTCATTAACTGTTTACGAGGTTGCTTATTATTTTCGGAAGTTCTTCCAATCTTGTGGAGTCGCCCATCGTCCGTCTGTCTGTTATCACCCATAACATGGTACTTACGTGGCTTAGAGAACAAGAGATCTACTGTCTAGTGGCTTAAGGTTAGGTGTTATGTGGCTATAAAACTTTTTTGTGGCCACACATTCCGTTCATGTGGCAATATATAACAAAGGAATATTCACTTAATATACAATTTTGGGTATATCCGTTACTCCGGTCGACCATTGTCCATAGCTAATAGAGTGATAGCCTTATCCTTTATCTGTATGTCTGCGGCACGGTACGATACAGTGTCCGTCTGTACACTTCCATAGTTATCAGAGTTTAGTCCATTACGTCTGTCGACTGTTCGTCCTGCTTGAGATGTGCAGCATATTGTCATTGTAAATAAAGTAGCGCAGTACGACTATAGTGAGGTCGATAACAATATTGTTCCAAATCGACATTGATTGGTTCATCAGGGACATTCTCCCAGTTTCATTGATCACATTATCTCAGTTTCACAGAGGACATTCTCCCAGTTTCACAGAGGACATTCTCTCAGTTCCAAAGATGACATTCTCCCAGTTTCACAGAGGACATTCTCTCAGTTCCAAAGATGACATTCTCCCAGTTTCACAGAGGACATTCTCTCAGTTCCAAAGATGACATTCTCCCAGTTTCACAGACGACATTATCTCAGTTCCAAAGATGACATTCTCCCAGAGGACATTCTCTCAGTTCCAAAGATGACATTCTCCCAGTTTCACAGAGGACATTCTCTCAGTTCCAAAGATGACATTATCCCAGTTTCACAGAGGACATTCTCTCAGTTCCAAAGATGACATTCTATCAGTTTCACAGATCACAATCTCTCAGATTCATAGATGACATTCTCTCAGTTTAATTGACTGCTTTCTCTCTGTTTCACAGATCACATTCCTCAGTTCCACAATCTATCGGATCTCCTCACTGTTCAAACCAGACCTCTTCACTGTTAGTTGTTTCGTCGACAGACTTCAGGCGCGTAGCTAGGCTTACGCATGTACGCACGTGCGTAAGATTTATTTTGACAGTTCCTGAAAATGAAATTAAATAAATGCGAAAAATGCAATAAAAAGTGAATCGTAAGGGGGGACACTGACATTGGTCATTCACAAGAAAGCAGACATGAAGAAAATACCAACATATATTGATTGTAGCTGATGTTCATAGTAGACAAACGTCACCTGAGACGATATAGCGGAACAAATCCCGGTGGGTCATGCCTCCAGACTTTCCTGGAATAGTGCATATTCCATATTTAGGCCTAGCTACGCGTCTGACAGTAGGCCTACTATAGACGAAACACTGTTAACAAACAAGGTAAGGTATATTCATTTATGAATATGGTTAATAACAAACACGTAGATTGTTCTGTCACGTTAGCCTATAGTGTGTTCTGACCGCTTTAATATTTAGTCGTTCTTAGCCTGCACTTTATTTCCAATTGAGAAGAGTTGTTTCCCCTATTACAAAGTACGCCATTATTATCAAACGACATTATTAGCATTCCGTCCTAAATCTAGTCGAATATTGGCTTCCATGGTGTAAGTGATACGTCGTTTCTTGTTTTAATTTATGCACAGTTATCTCATATAGCAATACGTGTATGGTTTTATAAGTGACACTCGTAGAACTGCGTTAATTCGTTGATTTTGTGTGAATCGAAGGTCACGTGACTTATTCATCATTTCATGTATTCCAAATATTTAGACTGGAAAAATGTGATTCAACGGACGGATCTGCAGTCCAGAGGTAACACGTTGACTGGTAATTCAGTGATCTCGGGTTCGATCCACTGTCTGACCCTAATAAAATGAACAGTCTTTCAAATGACACTTTAAACCGAGGTCTCGTGTCGGTGCTTTACAATGTGCACGTAAAAGAACCAGAGGAGACTCTGGAATGGGTCTCTCTCTGTATCATTGCACTATCCTCCAAAATGACTAATCTCTTCATGAGGTGTCCATCATATGGGCAACCAGTAGCGACGATAAATAAACGTAAAACACACGGAAAAATGTGACATTTTACTATCAAATCATTTTTCGTTACGAGCATTTTATGTAATTTCGTGTCCATCTTTGACCGGATTGAGGCTACTAAATCGTCTTGTCATTTCTATGAACTTGCCATTTTATGTGCAGTGCTCTCTTTGCAGCCTTTCTTACATCCGCTTCTGTTATTGGTTCTTGCGAGTCAATTTCCATCTTTTAGGCCTCCTTTGCTAACTTGTCTGCGATCTCATTTCCAAGTATTGTGGCATGTCCTAGATACCAGTCAAGTTGGATGAATGTACCCAGGCCTTCCAGGCCAGTCCACAGTAGCTTAATGTCTTGCACTGCTTTAACATTCATCTTACAATCCCAACCAAGCGTAACAGGGTTGGCTTTCTTCCGGGAAGAAAGGTATTTCTTCCCTTCCATGGGAAGAAACATGGGAAAAAAGGGAAGAAAGTGTCTTCCACCTTTCTTCCCGGAAGAAATGGGAGAAACTAGGAAGAAACTGGGAATAAAGTGTGATATTTTTATTGCATCACTGTCAGCAACTATAAGAGAATAATATTTACATATATACATTAGCACAATGTTCTCATAATTAGCAGTCTTCACATCAGGTAGATAAGCACACTGTTCATGTAAAAAAACAGCAGTTAATAATCAATCTCAAGATCACCTCTCAGGAGCCGGAAACAGAACACTAACTTTCCTGCAGTTTGATTTCCTAGTCTGTTCCTAATTTTACTGTGGATCTGTCCAAAGTTGGAAAATATACGCTCTACTGACGCTGAGGAAGCTGGTGCCTGTAGAAGACATACCACAAAGTCTACAAAGTCAGAATTTACACCACTGGATTTAGCTGCTTTCCACCAGGTAACTGGATCCATCCGAAGTGCTGCCTCATTGAAAAATGCAGCAGGGTATGGTGTGGATTTGGCTTGAAAGGCAATCAGCTCAGTGATGAAGGCAGGACTCTTGGACATAATAAAGTCATTAACAATCTCCAATTGCCAAGCAGATAGTTTAACACCCTGATATGCTGGATGTAGTTTGTAAGCTGTAAAGTGTTCTGGTATGATTGCTTGCTTAAACCGCTTTGTGACAAGGGTCTTGTGCGCTGGTGACTGAAGATTGGGATTATCCAGAAGAGACAGCCATGTATGGCACGCTGATGCCAGAGAGGAGTAGTCTGCCTGGCAAGCATCAATAGCAGTTGCTACAGGGCGAAGCAGCTCTGCCATGTCCTTGGAATTCCTATAGATATTGATATCCTGTATCTTTTTGGCAATGGTTTGGTCAATCTCATCCTCATGGTCCTGAACAATCTTCATGTAGCTGGTTCTGTTGGCAATATAGCTGTCCAAACAGGTGAGTTGAGACTTCCATCGTGTTTCTCCAGGGAGCTGTGGTTTCTTACTTTCGGCACACTCAGACAGCCAAGCACATGGCTTATGGTGGTTGCGAAAATACTTCTGTACTTCCACAACATGCTTCATCACTGACTGTGAAGTTAGATCCAGCCCAAGTAAGTTGAGCCAGTGGGCAGAGCAGCCATACACAGTGAGGTCTGGGTCATCTTCTTGTAAGGCAGCACGCATTTTTTCCATGTTCTTAGCATTGTCAGTACATACTCCAGATACAGTGCAGTTGTAGTTTTCCCTTGCCTTTTTGATGGACTCCTGACACAACATCTTGCAATTGTCCCCTGTTTTTGACATAGATCCAGTAGGGTGGCTATCTAAAAGATAGGATTTGTTCTCAACCTGGAGGCAACTTGCAATTATAGGTTCATTGTGGCAATTACTCCAGCCGTCTTGTACAAGAGTTGCAGTTTTTCCGCCAATGACATGCTTCATATCCTCCTGGAGTTGATCATACACAGTGTCTAGGAGTTTTCCGGCTAACTGCTTCCTGTTAGGTGGCTGATATCCTGCTCGTAGTGTACTCATCATCTTTTTGTACTGTGGATGGTCAGCGGCATTGAATGGTATATTGCATGCGTAGAAGAATTTGGCAATCTCCAAGTCAATGGCATTTTTCTGGTTTAGAGATGTCTTCACAACACAACTATCCATGTCTGGTTGGATTGAGATAGCTTGTCGTTTGGTTGGTGGAGGAGATGGAGATCTCCGTCTTTTTACTGACATAGGCTGCTCAGGGATCTCTTTTTCTGCTGGTAAGTGGTATGCTGCACTGCATTTCGCATAATGGAGTTTTAGACGGCAAGCTTTAGGAAGCTGCTGGTTCTCACAAAGTTTGCACCTAGCATACTCTTTTCCAGCCACTGTCACAGAAACAAAGTGTTCCCAAATAGTGTCACGAGGTCTGCCACCCCTATACATTATGATTTAAATAGAACTGATGAGAAAAATAAATGTCAACTTGGTGATAATGGTTCCCAGTTTAACGCAAAGGCACTGTCAGTTTCTGAATTTAAATTACTTCTCTCGCTTGGTTATATAGTGAAAATGTAATCAATGGGATGCCTTTGAATAAAATGAAGCCATGGTAAAAGTTGTTTAATAAGGGGCATGCCATTGTCGTGTATTGTATTTCAATAGGAAACCCCTGAACAAAAATGAAGCCATATCACATGTTTGCCACTTTTAGAAGTCAATAACCTGTCAATTGAAACATATAACAATAGCTAGTAATTATAACAGGTTGGTTGGTGTGACCCAGCTTATGGGACTTCACTATACAATCTAATTGACACCTGTCAATTGGACTTGATCAACAGATGTTATTGTTGAAGCAATATTAATCATAATATATACATTTTATCTATATTTTGCGCATATATTACTAAACAAATTGACAAAAAGGAGGTTTCTGCCAACCCTGAAGCGTAAGTATACCTATAGCTGATTGACTGTCGGATAGGATTCTTAGGTGGTTGAGCTTGCGTTTTCTGTGCTCTTGCAGTATGAACTGTAGAGTGATTTTGATCGCAATTACTGGTAGCTCACCAATCAGGATTGAGGCAAGCTTCGATACTGGTCGTTTATTCTCTATGCGTTCATCATTTGGCATAAATATACATGAACCTGCACCACATGGGCCGGGGTTGCCCCGACAAGAACCATCTGTGAAGGCAATGACAGCATTTGGGTCAGTTGTTTGTAACATCTGGTTGATTACTTGTCTAGCTTTGTTTTGCTGTTCCGTCAACTTGTTGTTTGAGGAGCTCAGGTTGTTCTAATATGTAGGCTTGCATCTGCTGGGTTGGATACGAGCCCTTATTAGAAACAAATAAAGTTGAGTCGTTAGACTATTGGCTGAGTATATATATATATATATATGTAGTAATAAATGTGGTGAGAGGGTTTAGGCCTGTACTCTATACAAATGTATTAATATGAAATAATAGTGCTTATACCATGGACATTCGGTTACCTACGGTTCGACTATGAATAATGTGTGTGTTTTACGTTTATTTATCGTCGCTACCGGTTGCCCATATGAGCGACGCCTCCTGAAGAGATTAGTCATTTTAGAATTTTGGAAGATAGTGCAATGATACAGACAGAGACCCAGTCCAGAGTCTCCTCTGGTTCTTTTACGTGCATGGTGTAAAACACCGACACGAGACCTTGGTTTAAAGTCCCATCTGAAAGACTGTTAATTTGATTAGGGTCAGGCGGGGGATCGAACCTGTGAATAACTTTTAGTCGGTCTCTTTTATAGTAGATGAAGTAATATTACTATATAAAGTGATCATTCTTGCATTTAATATGCTTGACTAAGCTCAGATTTTAAAATACAACCGCAATTGCACTCACATGTGAATTCAAAATGGCGTCAAATAAAGAACCTCAAATCCGGCCACCAATCAAATTTTATGTACCAGAAATGTGTTTTCCTGTATTGTGACATTATTGACACATGCATGACCTTGTAAAGCCAAGCATTAGACTTCTCGTGTTACAAAATTAAACAAATATTTCTTTGCATATATCTTTGTGTACAGGATTTTATTTAGGGTACAAGTGAATGAGACTTATAAAAAACATCAACATTTACATATTTTAGATCTATGTCTGCTCATTTTAATGTTTGGCAGTTTTAGCGTCCACCTAATAATCCAAGTACCTGCTACTGACAGCGATGATGTCATTTGCAAACAAATATGAAAACAGGCTGTTTACGATACTAACATGACGTTATATTGCTTGTAGCAGTGAAGATGGACCAGCTGATGTGTGGTATCTGTGGACACTGCAGTGATTGTGTCATCAAGTTTCTACAGCATAAGGTTACACGTAAGTTGTTCTTCAACATTTACACATAAGTCTTCAAACGTGGTAGGACCGGTGACTGTAGAACAGTATGACATGTAGTTTACACAAACCGGGTAGAACAGGTGATCATTGACCAGATTGACAGACACAGTTTACACAAACAGGGTTGAACAAGTGAGCATTGAACAGTATGGCACATAGTTTACAAACATGATAAGAAAGGTGACGATTGACCAGTATGACACATAGTTTACAAACATGGTAGGAAAGGTGACTATAGACCAGTATGACACATAGTTTACAAACATGATAGGAAAGGTGACTATAGACCAGTATGACACATAGTTTACAAACATGGTAGGAAAGTTGACTATAGACCAGTATGACACATAGTTTACAAACATGATAGGAAAGGTGACTATAGACCAGTATGACACATAGTTTACAAACATGGTAGGAAAGGTGACCATAGACCAGTATGACACATAGTTTACAAACATGGTAGGAAAGGTGACCATAGACCAGTATGACACATAGTTTACAAACATGGTAGGAAAGGTGACCATAGACCAGTGTGGCACATAGTTTACAAACATGGTAGGAAAGGTAAACATAGACCAGTATGACACATAGTTTACAAACATGGTAGGACAATAGACCAGTACATTTATGACGCGTAATCTTCAAACATAGTAGGACAAGTGACTGTAGACCAGTATGATGCGTAATCTTCAAACGTGGTAGGACAGGTGAGTGTGTTGTATGGCGATACCCATAATGCATTTTTAAGTACATGTACTTTGAAGTTACCAGTATTATTTAGAAGTGTGAACTATTACATTACCAGGATGTGTGTTTTCATTCAGTGATTGTATTGTAGATATTGACCGGGGCGCTGGACGTGGCTGCGAGATATGTCAGCTGGCCTTCTCCCGCCAGACTCCACTCCAGGAACACTACCGGCGCAAACACCAGGTCATTCTGGATTCTACATGGGAAAGGGCCGATACAAGAGTAGCGAAAGCAGTAAGGCAGCGCAATGTTAAGGCAATAAGTCGAATACTAAAAAAAGCACCTAGTGGAGCAAGTAGCTTAGATCTCGGGATGAATGTGATACAACAGACTGATAATACAACTAGTGGGATACAACATACAGCAGATGTAATACAACATACAGTGGGTGTAATACAACATTCTGATAATACAACTAGTGGGATACAACATACAGTGGATGTAATACAACATTCTGATAATACAACTAGTGGGATACAACATACAGCAGATGGTATGCAACATACAGTGGATGTAATACAACATTCTGATAATACAACTAGTGGGATACAACATACAGCAGATGGTATGCAACATACAGTGGATGTAATACAACATTCTGATAATACAACTAGCGGGATACAACATACAGCAGATGGTATGCAACATACAGTGGATGTAATACGACAGACTGAGAGTACCACTAGTGAAATACAGCATGCAGTGAATTCAGTTGTCCCTTTACCCAGAACTGAAATCTTTGTGGCAAAGGTGCTTGCTAAAGAAATTGTTGAAGAAAACCATATTACATGTATAACATCATTAATGGACTCGAGACAACACGTTTTTAGCACCATTGTGTGTGAAAGGAATGAAGATATTGCTGATGGTAAGGTGGGAAATTCCGGCTGGTTCACGGATGAAACTGGGGGCGAGAATAGGAAGTACATAAACTATAATGCAGAACATAATACTGATTGCATAATGGAGAAAAATGTAATCAAACAAATAAATGAAGAAACTGGTAGCATGGCAGATGGCTGTGTTCCTGGTGTGGATATGAAACCTGCATCAAGCGTTCACAATATCTCCGATCATACTGTAGGAAAGAATGAAATTTTGACGGAGGGAGCAGTAAGCTTTGACTCTGTGGATTTGTTGCATAATTGTGAAGGAAGCATTAATGTACCAATGGATATTGTAGTGACCCATGACAGTGCTACAGAATCCATTGTGCATACTGATATACCAATAGAAAATATTGCTGTTGAAACTGATGTGGAAACTTCCGAATCTGTGATTGAAGGAGAGCAAAATGGTGACAGTGTGGGATCTACTGAAATTAGGAAAGAAAACATTGATGTTGCCAATAATGACGTAACAAGTACGGTGTATGTGGCTCATAGAACAAAGGGGTTTAGGAAGAAAGGAAAACTGACACCACTCTCTGGGAAAATACCACAGGAGTTGGGTATGCCAGATTTTTATTTCTTGAATATTGTAAGAAAAAGTGGTAAGACGTCTGTTAATACAGGACAGGATGAATTTAAGTGTTTGTACTGTATGAGTACAATACGGTGGAGAGGTAGCATGTGCCGACATATGAGGGAACGCCATGATGAGTTACTCACATCAGGTGAGGCCCTGATACAGCCACTACAGCTGAGTGGTGAAGAAGACGGGAAAGTTATGAAAATGACAGAATATATACAGATGGAAACAGCTGAGCAACCAAGAAAGAAATTACGAGGTGTTGAAACTCAGGACCTGCCTGGTGACTTTCCGTGTGATCAGTGTGGAAAGGTGTTTAACAGATTGCGGTATCTCAGATTTCATTTACAGCACCATAAACTCAAGAAAGACTTGATGTGCGCCACATGTTCCAAAACATTCAAATCAAAGAACAACCTTACTCAGCATTTGAAGGTCCACGAAGACCGAGAAGCGTACAAATGCCGCGAGTGTGACTTTGAGTCGACGGTGAATATCGCGATTCATAAACATCGGCAGATTCACAACGGCAATAGTCTGATTTGTGAAATTTGTGGGAAAGCTTATAGTGACAAATCAACTTTGAGAAAACATAAACAGGTTCATGACCCTGCACGTCCGTTTGGTTGTTCCCAACCGGGCTGCACATGGAGATTTCGTACTCGGGTTATGTGTAATGCACATATCCAAGCCCATAGCTCTAAAGGGAAGTTTGAATGTTCAGTGTGTGGTTATGCCTTCAGACAGAGACACCACTTACAGAGGCACGAGAAAACTGTGCATAATATCGTGCATGAGACCAGGCCAGCCTATAGAACATACTTTACTAACCACGATACCGACTTCAATGACAGTCAATTTGACAATATTGAAGATGAGGGTAGGAATGAGATGGGAGTAGCACAAGGAGTCAATCTGATCATAAATGAGGGAAATATCTCGAATGTAATAACGACGGATCATTTTGATCTGGAGAGTGCTTTGCAGAATGGACAACTTGTGATAGCTGCGGACCACGGTGGTATAAACTACGAAATGTCGGACATGAGTAGCAACGTGGTGTACCAGACGCTGCTGCAGGACGGGGAGGTGCAGCAGTTCGAGACGCAGACTGTATGCGTTTCTCAGTCAGATGCAAGCCAGATGGCCTATGAGGAAGTTGAGACTGTGCAATCGGAAGTTGAAATAAGAGACTGTGCAATCGGAAGTTGAAATAATGCAAACTTGAGATTATGATTGACTTCAAACCACTTGACCCTCACCACTGTAGGGTGGAATCCCACTGGGGCGTGTCAAATTCTTTCATGGGAGGAAGCTATGTAGCTGCCTTGCGGAAGCCAGTGATTGGACCGAGTGCCAGCCTATGCCTTACATACTGCTAGGAGCGACACCCAAAAACCCAGTCTTGTGTTTCTGATTGGTTGAGTCCGAGTTTTACTCTCAGACTTAACCCGAGTTCTGAAAAAAGGTTTTATAATCTTAGGCCCTGGATTATCATTATTTGTGACTAGTTTTCTTTGCATTTCGGTATGGTGTGTTTAACGTTTATTTATCGTCGCTACCGGTTGCCCATATGAGCTACGCCTCCTGAAGAGATTAGTCATTTTAGATTTTGGAGGATAGTGCAATGATACAGACAGAGACCCATTCCAGTCTCCTCTGGTTCTTTTATGTGCACGGTGTAACGTCCCATCTGAAAGACTGTTAATTTTTATTAGGGTCAGATGGTATGCTCATTGCTGCCGTTAGTATACCAAGCTTAATTCGAAGGAATAAAACAAAACTAAACCCAGTTTCTAATATGTGAATATATTTCAATAAACTGACTGTACATGGGATACAAAAGTATCTATTTGACTATATGTTGTGTATATTCAACAGCAGAAAATAAACAAAGAACAAAGGTATAAATATTGAAAAATAAAATATTGTTCAACCTAATTATAAATAAAATATTGTTAAACCTAATATCTGTCAATACATGAATGTACATTAGTGGAAACCAGTATGTCCCATTCGTGAGATCTGATCTCCCTGCTATCAACGAATCAAACTAGTGCTTTATTTAGCGAGGTTGTAAAACAGTTTACAATGACATTCAATTTGCTTAAGTAATCACGGGAGACTTGGAATTTCACGTCGTGGAATGCACTGGCTAATAAAGCAGGCACATTTTTAACCATTATTAAGCATGAAAGTACGATAAAATGTATTATTGTTTTAAAAGATTTGTTTTAAAGTATAATTAACAAACATATTAATGGACTACGCGTTGATACAAATGAGGGAAGTTTGATTTGTCGGCTTTCACACCGATATCCATCTTCCTACACTAGTTACTTCAGCTATCCTGCCATTATAGTTGATTAGTGAACTCCCACCCAGAGTATCGTGTGGGCTCAATATCCCACCCACCCAGAGTATCGTGTGGGCTCAATATCCCACCCACCCAGAGTATCGTGTGGGCTCAATATTTCACCCACTCACTCACCCAGAGTATAGTGTGGGCTCAATATCCCACCCACCCAGAGTATGGTGTGGGCTCAATATCCCACCCACCTAGAGTATCGCGTGGGCTCAATATTTCACCCACTCACCCACCCAGGGTATAGTGTGGGCTCAATATTTCACCCACCCAGAGTATAGTGTGGGCTCAATATCCCACTCGCCCAGAGTATTGTGTGGGCTCAATAGTTCACCCACTCACCCACCCAGGGCTCATATTTCACCCACCCAGGGTATAGTGTGGGCTCAATATTTCACCCACCCAGAGTATCGTGTGGGCTCAATATTCCACCCACTAGAGTATATTGTGGGCTCAATATCCCACCCACCCAAAGTATAGTGTGGGCTCAATATTTCACCCACCCAGGGTATAGTGTGGGCTCAATATTTCACCCACTCACCCACCCAGGGTATAGTGTGGGCTCAATATTTCAACCACTCAGAGTATAGTGTGGGTTCAATATTTTACACACCCACCCAGAGTATCGTGTGGACTCAATATCCCACCCATCCTGAGTATCTGTGGGCTCAATATCCCACCCAGAGTATATGTGGGCTCAATATTTCATTGGGTATAGTGTGGGGCTCAATATTTTACACACCCACCCAAAGTATAGTGTGGGCTCAATATCCCACCCATCCAGAGTATCGTGTGGGCTCAATATCCCACCCACCCAGAGTATATGTGGGCTCAATATTTCATTGGGTATAGTGTGGGGCTCAATATTTTACACACCCACCCAAAGTATAGTGTGGGCTCAATATCCCACCCACCCAGAGTATAGTGTGGGCTCAACATCTCACCCACCCAGAGTATATAGTGGTAGAGTTCTGTTGTGGATTCTGTTGTTGAGTGCGGTCTTCAGTCTGTTATCTACATCAATTAAATACATGTTACCATGCTGAACATTCATATTAATATTCGATCTATTAATATTTTTGTTGAATATATAAAGAACATAATTATTGCACAGTAGTGTGGTAAATGCAATATACACGCAATTACACTGTTAATTAGTAACAAATAATTAAAACAATCCATGCACTTTTCTATATAGCATATGGTACCACTACCCTTTTCTATATAGCATATGGTACCACTACTGGAAAAGATATATAGCATATAGTACCACTACCCTTTTCTATATAGCATATGGTACCACTACCCTTTTCTATATAGCATATAGTACCACTACCCTTTTCTATATAGCATATAGTACCACTACCCTTTTCTATATAGCATATGGTACCACTACCCTTTTCTATATAGCATATGGTACCACTACCCTTTTCTATATAGCATGTAGTACCACTACCCTTTTCTATATAGCATATAGTACCACTACTGGAAAAGATATATAGCATATAGTACCACTACTGGAAAAGATATATAGCATATAGTACCACTACCCGTTTCTAGGTATTGACTATTCGAAAAGATATATATCTGCAATTCGTAAACAATTTACAAATATTTGAAATGATGATCTGAAAAACGACGCCTCGTACTAGAGGCATTTGGAATACAACACGGGTCGAGATCGCATGCATTTAATACAATACTGAAATAACCCAATAATAAATATTTAAAAACAACTAATTGACCTGCAAACAAAAATGGAGCAGATTTTGATGATGTTTATATAGGATTATGTACAGTACAGCGTCTGCGAGGTTAAATTGTTAAGTAACAATTTGCTGCACATTTCACCCCCTTTACACATGTGCAGATAAAGTTTAAAGCAACAATTCACTGCACATATCACCCCTTTACACAAATGGGGATAAACTTTAAAGCAACAATTTACTGCACATTTCACCCCTTTACACATGTGGGGATAAAGTTTAAAGCAACAATTTACTGCACATTTCACCCCCTTTACACATGTGCGGATAAACTTTAAAGCAACAATTTGCTGCACATTTCACCCCTTTACACATGTGGGGATAAAGTTTAAAGCAACAATTCACTGCACATTTCACCCCTTTACACAAATGGGGATAAACTTTAAAGCAACAATTCACTGCACATTTCACCCCCTTTACACATGTGCAGATAAAGTTTAAAGCAACAATTCACTGCACATTTCACCCCTTTACACAAATGGGGATAAACTTTAAAGCAACAATTTACTGCACATTTCACCCCTTTACACATGTGGGGATAAAGTTTAAAGCAACAATTTACTGCACATTTCACCCCCTTTACACATGTGGGGATAAAGTTTAAAGCAACAATTTACTGCACATTTCACCCCCTTTACACATGTGGGGATAAAGTTTAAAGCAACAATTTACTGCACATTTCACCCCTTTACACAATCATTTAGTTTATTTCAGTAAGATATTATATAGCATTGGAAGTCAATTAGAATGCATATATCATTTAAATAAAAAAATGCAAAACCTTTTGAATGTGGAGATGTTTGTAACATTGAAACCGATTGTTTACACATACACTGTACGTTATTTTTAAATAATGTATCAATACAGAGCACATGTCGCACCTCTAATGGTTTAATTTGTTATGTAAGGCACTAGAAAACTAACCATACTTCATAAGAACGTTGCAACATTTGAATATAAGCAAGAGTTTGGGCAGCAATAACGGTACAAAATACAACTGGCAGAATTGAGGCATATGTTGACATATAATACAACCTAAGCTACAAACTATATCTAGTACATGAGTATACCATCCGTACAACTATGGATGTTCTTGACTTCCTGTCACCGCCAATGTTTGCCTTCTTCATATTCAATTGAAGCCAATATGACGTACAAAAACATTTTCTTATTCACCTCACCTGTTCTCAAATATACTGATAACCTGTTCTCAAACATACCGGTAACCTGTTCTCAAACATAGCAGTAACCTGTTCTCAAACATACTGGTAACCTGTTCTCAAACATACCGATAACCTGTTCTCGATCATACCAGTAACCTGTTCTCGAACGTTCTGTTTGTGTGATAATACCTGTACATTTGAGAGAACAGACTTTCTTCCCTTACCACAAAAAATAGCCATCAATTAATAAAACATTTTGAACAAATATTTAAAATTGCACATTTGTTCAGGTCAAACGATATTTGTTCAGATATTATCTAGCGATTAGCTTTCTTCAAATGGATACAAATTACAGTTCAGCAGAGAATTACAACTCATTGACCACACCATAAATGCTGACAATAATTGTCTCGGATTTAAAACCTCAATATGCGCTGTGAACTTGTGATCTGTTTCTAGCATCATTTGTTCAGATTGTGATCTGTGTCCAACATCATTTGTTCAGATTGTGATCTGTCATTTGTTCAGATTGTGATCTGTTTCTAGCATCATTTGTTCAGATTGTGATCTGTGTCTTGCATCATTTGTTCAGATTGTGATCTGTTTCTAGCATCATTTGTTCAGATTGTGATCTGTTTCTTGCATCATTTGTTCAGATTGTGATCTGTGTCTTGCATCATTTGTTCAGATTGTGATCTGTGTCTTGCATCATTTGTTCAGATTGTGATCTGTTTCTAGCATCATTTGTTCAGATTGTGATCTGTTTCTTGCATCATTTGTTCAGATTGTGATCTGTTTCTTGCATCATTTGTTCAGATTGTGATCTGTGTCTTGCATCATTTGTTCAGATTGTGATCTGTTTCTAGCATCATTTGTTCAGATTGTGATCTGTTTCTAGCATCATTTGTTCAGATTGTGATCTGTTTCTAGCATCATTTGTTCAGATTGTGATCTGTTTCTAGCATCATTTGTTCAGATTGTGATCTGTTTCTTGCATCATTTGTTCAGATTGTGATCTGTTTCTGTTTCTAGCATCATTTGTTCAGATTGTGATCTGTTTCTAGCATCATTTGTTCAGATTGTGATCTGTTTCTAGCATCATTTGTTCAGATTGTGATCTGTGTCTTGCATCATTTGTTCAGATTGTGATCTGTTTCAGATTGTGATCTGTTTCTAGCATCATTTGTTCAGATTGTGATCTGTGTCTAACATCATTTGTTCAGATTGTGATCTGTTTCTAGCATCATTTGTTCAGATTGTGATCTGTTTCTAGCATCATTTGTTCAGATTGTGATCTGTGTCTAACATCATTTGTTCAGATTGTGATCTGTTTCTAGCATCATTTGTTCAGATTGTGATCTGTTTCTTGCATCATTTGTTCAGATTGTGATCTGTTTCAGATTGTGATCTGTTTCTAGCATCATTTGTTCAGATTGTGATCTGTTTCTAGCATCATTTGTTCAGATTGTGATCTGTTTCTAGCATCATTTGTTCAGATTGTGATCTGTGTCTTGCATCATTTGTTTAGATTGTGATCTGTTTCTAGCATCAGCTTGTGATCTGTTATTTATTTTTTGTTGTTAGGTAGAAGTGGTGCCCCCAAGGGGCTAAGTCAGGTTTCTATAGGTAACTACTTCGCCCATGTTGCCTCTAGAAAGAACCCTGCACTAGGAGAAACTTGCAGAACATATTCTGATGTTTTCACTTAAAATATCACAATGGGGTTTTAAACACTAACCGTTTAGTACGAGTGTATGTAAGTTATTAGTTATTTTATAATAACCATTTCTCTACAGTAATAGGACCATTTCTGTGTATGACCATTTCTGTGTAGTAATAGGACCATTTCTGTGTTGTAATAGAACCATTTTCTGTGTTGTAATACGACCATTTCTGTGTTGTAATACGACCATTTCTGTGTTGTAATACGACCATTTCTGTGTTGTAATAGGACCATTTCTGTGTTGTAATAGAACCATTTTCTGTGTTGTAATACGACCATTTCTGTGTTGTAATACGACCATTTCTGTGTTGTAATATGACCATTTCTGTGTATGACCATTTCTGTGTAGTAATATGACCATTTCTGTGTTGTAATACGACCATTTCTGTGTATGACCATTTCTGTGTAGTAATATGACCATTTCTGTGTATGACCATTTCTGTGTAGTAATATGACCATTTCTGTGTTGTAATACGACCATTTCTGTGTATGACCATTTCTGTGTTGTAATACGACCATTTCTGTGTTGTAATACGACCATTTCTGTGTTGTAATACGACCATTTCTGTGTTGTAATACGACCATTTCTGTGTTGTAATACGACCATTTCTGTGTATGACCATTTCTGTGTTGTAATACAACCATTTCTATGTTGTAATAGGACCATTTCTGTGTTGTAATAGAACCATTTTCTGTGTTGTAATAGGACCATTTCTGTGTTGTAATAGGACCATTTATGTGTTGTAATAGAACCATTTTCTGTGTTGTAATAGGACCATTTTCTGTGTTGTAATATAACCATTTTCTGTGTTGTAATAGAACCATTTTCTGTGTTGTAATACGACCATTTCTGTGTTGTAATACGACCATTTCTGTGTTGTAATACGACCATTTCTGTGTATGACCATTTCTGTGTTGTAATACAACCATTTCTGTGTTGTAATAGGACCATTTCTGTGTTGTAATAGAACCATTTTCTGTGTTGTAATAGGACCATTTCTGTGTTGTAATAGGACCATTTATGTGTTGTAATAGAACCATTTTCTGTGTTGTAATAGGACCATTTTCTGTGTTGTAATATAACCATTTTCTGTGTTGTAATAGAACCATTTTCTGTGTTGTAATACGACCATTTCTGTGTTGTAATACGACCATTTCTGTGTTGTAATACGACCATTTCTGTGTATGACCATTTCTGTGTTGTAATACAACCATTTCTGTGTTGTAATAGGACCATTTCTGTGTTGTAATAGAACCATTTTCTGTGTTGTAATAGGACCATTTCTGTGTTGTAATAGGACCATTTATGTGTTGTAATAGAACCATTTTCTGTGTTGTAATATAACCATTTTCTGTGTTGTAATAGGACCATTTCTGTGTTGTAATAGGACCATTTCTGTGTTGTAATAGGACCATTTCTGTGTTGTAATAGAACCATTTTCTGTGTTGTAATAGGACCATTTCTGTGTTGAAGCTTACAAATCGCATTCATCGTTGTTCACAACCACACATCACATTCAGTTGGCAGAATTGACCGGTTCCAGGCAATCTATTTAAGTTTCTTGGCTATCTGCACTCTCTGCAACTGCTGTAAGACACAACATAACATACGTCAGTTCCATAAACCATGCTACAGTAGTACATTATATACGTCAGTTCCATAAACCATGCTACAGTAATGCATTATATACGTCAGTTCCATAAACCATGCTACAGTAATGCATTATACACGTCAGTTCCATAAACCATGCTACAGTAATACATTATATACGTCAGTTCCATAAACCATGCTACAGTAGTACATTATATATGTCAGTTCCATAAACCATGCTACAGTAATACATTATATACATTGGTTCCATAAACCATGCTACAGTAATACATTATATACGTCAGTTCCATAAACCATGCTACAGTAATACATTATATACGACAGTTCCATAAACCATGCTACAGTAGTACATTATATACATTGGTTCCATAAACCATGCTACAGTAATGCATTATATACGTCAGTTCCATAAACCATGCTACAGTAGTACATTATATACATTGGTTCCATAAACCATGCTACAGTAATACATTATATACGTCAGTTCCATAAACCATGCTACAGTAATACATTATATACGTCAGTTCCATAAACCATGCTACAGTAATACATTAAATACGTCAGTTCCATAAACCATGCTACAGTAATACATTATATATGACAGTTCCATAAACCATGCTACAGTAATACATTAAATACGTCAGTTCCATAAACCATGCTACAGTAGTACATTATATACGTCAGTTCCATAAACCATGCTACAGTAGTACATTATATATGTCAGTTCCATAAACCATGCTACAGTAATACATTATATATGTCAGTTCCATAAACCATTCTACAGTAGTACATTATAATTATATGTCAGTTCCATAAACCATTCTACAGTAGTACATTATAATTATATGTCAGTTCCATAAACCATGCTACAGTAGTACATTATATATGTCAGTTCCATAAACCATGCTACAGTAGTACATTATATATGTCAGTTCCATAAACCATGCTACAGTAATACATTAAATACGTCAGTTCCATAAACCATGCTACAGTAATACATTAAATACGTCAGTTCCATAAACCATGCTACAGTAATACATTATATACGTCAGTTCCATAAACCATGCTACAGTAGTACATTATATACGTCAGTTCCATAAACCATGCTACAGTAGTACATTATATATGTCAGTTCCATAAACCATGCTACAGTAATACATTATATATGTCAGTTCCATAAACCATTCTACAGTAGTACATTATAATTATATGTCAGTTCCATAAACCATGCTACAGTAGTACATTATATATGTCAGTTCCATAAACCATGCTACAGTAGTACATTATATATGTCAGTTCCATAAACCATGCTGCAGTAATGCATTATATACGTCAGTTCCATAAACCATGCTACAGTAGTACATTATATACATCAGTTCCATAAACCATGCTACAGTAGTACATTATATATGTCAGTTCCATAAACCATGCTACAGTAGTACATTATATACGTCAGTTCCATAAACCATGCTACAGTAATACATTATATACATCAGTTCCATAAACCATGCTGCAGTAATGCATTATATACGTCAGTTCCATAAACCATGCTACAGTAGTACATTATATACATAAACCATGCTACAGTAATACATTAAATACGTCAGTTCCATAAACCATGCTACGGTAGTACATTATATACATCAGTTCCATAAACCATGCTACAGTAGTACATTATATACGTCAGTTCCATAAACCATGCTACAGTAGTACATTATATACATCAGTTCCATAAACCATGCTACAGTAATACATTATATACGTCAGTTCCATAAACCATGCTACAGTAATACATTATATACATCAGTTCCATAAACCATGCTACAGTAATACATTAAATACGTCAGTTCCATAAACCATGCTACAGTAGTACATTATATACATCAGTTCCATAAACCATGCTACAGTAGTACATTATATATGTCAGTTCCATAAACCATGATACAGTAATACATTATATACGTCAGTTCCATAAACCATGCTACAGTAATACATTATATACATTGGTTCCATAAACCATGATACAGTAATACATTATATACATAAACCATGCTACAGTAATACATTAAATACGTCAGTTCCATAAACCATGCTACGGTAGTACATTATATACGTCAGTTCCATAAACCATGCTACAGTAATACATTATATACGTCAGTTCCATAAACCATGCTACAGTAGTACATTATATACATCAGTTCCATAAACCATGCTACAGTAGTACATTATATATGTCAGTTCCATAAACCATGCTACAGTAATACATTATATACATTGGTTCCATAAACCATGATACAGTAATACATTATATACATAAACCATGCTACAGTAATACATTATATACATCAGTTCCATAAACCATGCTACAGTAGTACATTATATACATCAGTTCCATAGACCATGCTACAGTAATACATTATATACATCAGTTCCATAAACCATGCTACAGTAATACATTATATACGTCCGTTCCATAAACCATGCTACAGTAGTACATTATATATGTCAGTTCCATAAACCATGCTACAGTAATACATTATATACATAAACCATGCTACAGTAGTACATTATATACATCAGTTCCATAAACCATGCTACAGTAATACATTATATACGTCAGTTCCATAAACCATGCTACAGTAATACATTATATACGACAGTTCCATAAACCATGCTACAGTAATGCATTATATACGTCAGTTCCATAAACCATGCTACAGTAATACATTATATATGTCCGTTCCATAAACCATGCTACAGTAATACATTATATAAGGTCAGATCGTATACACCGAGGCAGTGACAATGGGGACACATCGCGCTGGGGCGGGGATTTGCACTTGTTGATTAAGGTATTTTCATCCGATACATTTTTAGTTTGATCATATTTTATTTGCTATTTTACATATATAGTACATATAGACTTAACATTCATTATATGTGATAAAATGCAAAATGGGTTGGGCAACAACTTCTAGCAACATTAGTAAACTGCCCTCCCCAAGAAGAAGAATTGGCAATCAGGCATTCTGCAAAGAAGCAAACAAATATGGTGGAATATAGAAAAGAATTAACAAAAAATAAAGCCAAACTGGTAACTTAGTAAAGAGAAGGAAGATGTGTAGTAGTAGAGATTAGCCATTAGCCGATACATTACGGGTTGATCTACATATAGTACTTTTTGACTTCATAGAAACTAGAAATAATGTCTAGAAATAACGTAAAGACTGAATTGCACATCAAGTCCGCCTCCGTGGTCGAGTGGTTAAGGTCGCTGACTTGTATACCACTGTAACCTATCATCACTGATGGTCACGGGTTCGAGCCCCGCTCAGACCGTGTCTCATTTATATGAAAAAGTTGGCAGTTTCTTACGGAGGTTGGTACACCCAAGTACTGGTTAACCGCTGGAGCCTGCCCAGGAAAGGTGTTGTTATGTAAACTGCCCGCCGGCGATATAGCCCAAAATGGTGCTGATGCAGGCGTAAAACCCGAAATATAACATAACATAATGAATTGCACATCGACAGCAACATATTCAGATGCAGTTTACAATACAAGACTTTTGAGGTCACTGTCAGACATAGAAATAGATGCAAATTGATATAAAAACAACAGATGTTGAAGTTTTGCTGCTTGCATTAAATCTTTTACTGCCATTATAAAAATTAACCCATAACCTGCTAATCACAACTAAAGTTGCTTTGCAAACAGCATAGAGCACAGAACGTTCCGTCTGATCAGGCTCTATGCTATTCAGATAGTGGAGCTAAAACACTTGTCTGAATAGCAAACAACATAGATCCAGATCAGATGGCACATTCCGTCCAAATTATTCACAGGTCAAAGGTTAATTGGCTATTTCTAGTCGCCACATATCTGCCTTACAAAAACAAGATCTGAAAAAGATAAATTATTGAAGTACAAAATACTATAAGTTAAAATTTGTGAATATTCAAATGGTATAAATAAAGTTGTTTATTTATTTATTAACAGACAGGATAGGTATCTGACAATACACACTGGACATCATATATGTGCAGGTATAATATATCCAGGTGTACGTTTGGAAAGAAGTGGATGCCAGTGCACTGTGGGATGGATATGGGTTACAGTGCATTGTGGGAAAGTAAAACAGGTTATACAGATTAACAAAACGTAAAAACAGAATAAATAAAAGTACATTTGCATATGCTACAATTCAATGGTTGTTTGAAAGTGATAATTTGAGATGTGACTTCTGGTATAGTCTACGATATGTAAAAGTCTATGGTCAGCAAGTATTGTGGTACAGGGGCATCGTCGTAACACATGGCGATACACATTTCAGTTGTGTGAAATAGAATGACAGCGGTCACATAGAAATGTATCAGAACACAGAGATTATGCCAATCAAAACTGTAGTACCATTTAGCTCTACCCCCATATGAGGGGCTATGTTTATCAATGTATGTACCCCATATGAGGGGCTATGTTTATCAATGTATGTACCCCATATGAGGGGCTATGTTTATCAATGTGTGTACCCCATATGAGGGGTTATGTTTATAAATGTATGTGTACCCCATATGAGAGGCTATGTTTATAAATGTATGTGTACCCCATATGAGGGGTTATGTTTATAAATGTATGTGTACCCCATATGAGAGGTTATGTTTATAAATGTATGTGTACCCCATATGAGGGGTTATGTTTATAAACATGTAAGTGTCCCCCATATGAGGGACTATGTTAATAAATATGTAAGTGTACCCCATATGAGGGGTTATGTTTATAAACATGTAAGTGTCCCCCATATGAGGGACTATGTTAATAAATATGTAAGTGTACCCCATATGAGAGGCTTTGTTTATAAATGTATGTGTACCCCATATGAGGGACTATGTTAATAAATATGTAAGTGTACCCCATATGAGAGGCTTTGTTTATAAATGTATGTGTACCCCATATGAGGCTATGTTAATAAATGTAAGTGACCCCATATGAGAGGCTTTGTTTATAAATGTATGTGTACCCCATATGAGAGGCTTTGTTTATAAATGTATGTGTACCCCATATGAGAGGCTATGTTTATAAACATGTAAGTGTCCCCCATATGAGGATGCTATGTTTATAAATGTATGTGTACCCCATCACAGGGATTCGGCACGTTTGGGGGTACTAGTATATATATTTAAGTACAGGGATTCTACTCTGTGGGATGTCAGATTTCGCATCGATCAGTAAAATGGCCATATCTGAAACAATTTTGTACAAAGCTGTCCAAATATAACGCCTATCCCGAGTCTTTATATTGTTCTTCAAATAAAACACAACTTTAAGCTGCATGCATGTATACTTTGCAAACAATTGCCACATACATTGGCCATAGCAGGTCACATTTCCATACTAGGACACGGGTTCTGTCAGCAACAAAAAAAAATCTTCGACGGGAGAGTTTTAACTGTGAATAACATTATCAATAAAATGTGTTTCCACTAACCTGTATGTTTATTCGGCAAAAATGTACGTCAAAAAGAGATTTCGTAGCATTTTCAATTTGTTTTGAAAAATTCTAAAGCGGCGCAATTCGCGTTGAAACGAGCGTTCTGATTGGATTATGATTGTTCTTCATATATAAAAAAACATCTTGTTACATTCTAATAATCCAATCAGAACGCTCGTTTCAACGCTGGTTTCAACGCGAATTGCGCCGCTTTAGAATTTTTCAAAACAAATTGAAAATGCTACGAAATCTCTTTTTGACGTACATTTTTGCCGAATAAACATACAGGTTAGTGGAAACACATTTTATTGATAATGTTATTCACAGTTAAAACTCTCCCGTCGAAGATTTTTTTTGTTGCTGACAGAACCCGTGTCCTAGTATGGAAATGTGACCTGCTATGGCCAATGTATGTGGCAATTGTTTGCAAAGTATACATGCATGCAGCTTAAAGTTGTGTTTTATTTGAAGAACAATATAAAGACTCGGGATAGGCGTTATATTTGGACAGCTTTGTACAAAATTGTTTCAGATATGGCCATTTTACTGATCGATGCGAAATCTGACATCCCACAGAGTAGAATCCCTGTACTTATATATATATACTAGTACCCCCAAACGTGCCGAATCCCTGTGTACCCCATATGAGAGTCTATGTTTATAAATGTATGTATGTCCCCCATATGAGGGGCTATGTTTATAAATGTATGTATGTCCCCCATATGAGAGGCTTTGTTTATAAATGTATGTGTACCCCATATGAGAGGCTATGTTTATAAATGTATGTGTACCCCATATGAGAGGCTATGTTTATAAATGTATGTATGTCCCCCATATGAGAGGCTTTGTTTATAAATGTATGTGTACCCCATATGAGAGGCTTTGTTTATAAATGTATGTGTACCCCATATGAGAGGCTATGTTTATAAATGTATGTATGTCCCCCATATGAGAGGATTTGTTTATAAATGTATGTGTACCTCATATGAGGGGCTATGTTTATAAATGTATGTGTACCCCATATGAGGGGCTATGTTTATAAATGTATGTGTACCCCATATGAGAGGCTATGTTTATAAATGTATGTGTGTACCCCATACAAGAGGCTATGTTTATAAACATGTAAGTGCCCCCCATATGAGGGGGCTATATTTGCAAACATGTGTACAGTTTTAGCTGTATTTGATCTATTTGTATATAGTTTTCACAATATTCCACACCAAGTTTCATCGAAATTGGCTCAGCGGTTTCAGAGGACACAGACACAAGACGACCAGCCTACATACTATTGGCCTTCCCTGAGCTATAGTTGAGGTGAACTAATAATAGAAATAACAAAACGTCAAGAGAAACAATACACATGCAATGATTATTGAAATGTAGATGATGCAATGATTATTGAAATGTAGACGATGCAATAATTATTCAAATGCAGATGATGCAATGATTATTCAACTGTAGATGATGCAATAATTATTGAAATGTAGATGATGCAATGATTATTGAAATGTAGATGATGCAATGATTATTGAAATGTAGATGATGCAATGATTATTGAAATGTAGATGATGCAATGATTATTGAAATGTAGATGATGCAATGATTATTGAAATGTAGACGATGCAATAATTATTCAACTGTAGATGATGCAATGATTATTGAAATGTAGATGATGCAATGATTATTGAAATGTAGATGATGCAATGATTATTGAAATGTAGATGATGCAATGATTATTTAAATGTAGATCATGATGGGATAAAAACAGAATGCTTGAGTTTGGGGACTTCAAGGTTGCACCAACAGGGGCGTATCTAGCCAGTTTGAATGTGTAGGCTCTATTAATCAATTGAACACAAGGTACATTAGTGCTGAAGGGGTCTGACATGCTCCCCCAGGAAATTAAGAACATCAGTGTTGCACTCTGGCAAATTTTTTGGGATGTATGCTTTAGACGTTTAAATTTCGATATTTTTATACAGACATGCCTCGCTCCACATATCATATTGCATTCATGACGTATTTGACAATCTGAGGCTCAGGCCTTTCAGTGGCTTATAGACACTCTGTGCCTGACCAACAGTTATATGTATTTATGGCGACTCCAGTTTTTATTTTAGCTCGATTGCGAAATAAGTTCTTACAACTTATATCAATCATTCTCGAGACCTCATTCCTGATGGAATCCATCGCCATGAGGGATGGAGAAGAGGCGATGTGGAATTTAAATACCTTGCTACTAACGGCACAACGGCTACAGCTGGCCGCAAACTTGGGGCCTTTCGCACCTGAAGCGAACACACTACCCCTGCGCTATCATGACTTCCACGACAAGCAGTAGTTCAGGCACGGATGGGTAACAGGGTTGAACCACCGACCTTCCACAAGCCAGCTGGATAGCTTCCTCAAATTTGACCACCCCAATAAGATTCAAACCTACAGCGGAGAGGGGCAAGCGATTTGAAGTCAATGACCGTAACCACTCGGCCACCCGAAAAACAGAGAGATGTCTTCAGAAGATAAGGTGTAAATTATTTTGATAAAGGTAAAATAAACTAAATTTACTCACTATATTGTAAATGGTTATTTCTCTGGAAAGTTTAGTACAAGAATCAAACAAAAATAAACAAACCTACTATAATTAACCCTTTCCCTCATAGAAGCACCTCTTGACGCCATTAACAATACGACATACATTGACAATGTAGTAGCCAAACCAATGTTCATAATAAAGGCCACAATCTCATGTAGTCTCAGTAATATCTATGGAGGTGGGATAGATATGGCGACTACTTATCCACTGCATGATAGCTAAATGGCAGTAATTTGTATGTTAATATAATAGTATATTAACCTAAATCTCTATGTAGTCCCAGTAATATCTATGGAGGTGGGATAGATATGGTGACTATTTATCCACTACATGATAGCTAAATATCTGTCGTTTGAATGGAGATATAATAGTAAATTAACCTATTAAATCTCTATGTAGTCCCAGTAAACAAAAAACATCCACTCATGTACTAAATCTGTCGTTGAGAATAATAGTAATTAACAATCTCTATGATATCTATGGAGATGGGATAGATACTTATCCACTGCATGGTATCTAAATGGCTGTCGTTAGTAGAATAATAGTATATTAACAATAATCTCTATGAAGGAAAGGATTAAGAACTAATATTTGTCTTTCAGTTAATTATTGGCGAATAAAACATGCTTTGGAGTTCAGATACGTAGGAATTAACCATGCATGCTTAAGTGGTTAATTCCGGCGGTCAGAACGACATGTTTTATTTGACTACAACGCAAATAAAAATATTATTTCGTTTCTAACATAACCAAAATATCTAAAAAGTGTGCTATATTTTAGAGTGCGTAAATGATAACACAGTCGCAAAACTACAAACCATGTTTTACTGCATATTTAAACACGGTAAATTTCTTATGCGCATACAGACAAAATGCCGAACCATGTTGAACCAATCAGACTTGAGAATGCCACACACTTCACTAAACTACTCTACATTTGCTACACACATTGTGCCGTGACTCTTAGAGTGATGTGTAAATACAAACACAAGCACCTTGCAGAGGAGGTTACACACACCCCTATCAAATCAAGACAAACAAACATTTTGCATAAAGGATTGAAAATTGACGTGTGTTTTCTTATAATTTCTACCCCTCCCTTCCCTTCAGTGACCCCCTGCATGCATGCCTTGATCTGAAATTCTGAAAAGGATGCAGACTTGCAAGAAAAGGTGTGTCTTACAGTCTACGCTGTTCCAAGAATGATCTAATTATCAGATCCCCGCCACACGATAAGTCGCAAATTTGGACTAAATACGTTTTAATTGGAAAGTGATTATTTTTTTACTTTGTCTCATTGAAAAGAATAATTAATGTAAATATAAGTAATGCCTTTGACCTCCACGCACTTTAAACACACTCAATGTAGTTCATACCCCAAATGGAAACTATTAACTCGCGATTCATTCCTTAAATAACTATATTAACTTTTATGTTATATTTCGGGTTTTACGCCTGCATCAGCACCATTTCGGGCTATATCGCTGGCGGGCAGTTTACCTAACAACACCTTTCCTGGGCAGGCTCCAACGGTTAACCAGTACTTGGGTGCACCAACCTCCGTAAGAAACTGCCAACTTTTGCATATAAATGAGACACGGTCTGAGTGGGGCTCGAACCCGTGACCATCAGTGATGATAGGTTACAGTGGTATACAAGTCAGTGACCGTAACCACTCGACCACGGAGGCGGACCTAAACCCCAAATGGAAACTATTAACTCGCGATTCATTCCTTAAATAACTTCTATATTAACTTTTAACAATCAAACTCCAAGACAAGGTGGTAACAGTAAGTTTCTCGGCAATAGGCTTGGCTTTGTTAATACTGCTATTGTTAGGATTAATGGCCGAGATAAACGATGGTAAGGTTTGTTAACAGGCTACGCTTAAATACACAACAACAAAACATAGTCATATACAAAATGTACCTCTTTCTGAAGAGCAAGTTTTGATTGATAGGCAATCTTGGACATTTCCACCTCCACCCATTTAGGCACATCTGGTATGAAATAGGCAACTGCTATCTTCACGGCCAATAATACATGCTGAAATAAGAGAAATTAACAGCTATCTTCACGGCCAATAATACATGCTGAAATAAGAGAAATTAACAGCTATCTTCACGGCCAATAATATATGCTGAAATATGAGAAATTAACAGCTATCTTCACGGCCAATAATATATGCTGAAATAAGAGAAATTAACAGCTATCTTCACAGCCAATAATATATGCTGAAATAAGAGAAATTAACAGCTATCTTCACGACCAATAATATATGCTGAAATGAACAGCTATCTTCACGGTCAATCAAATATGCTGAAATAAGAGAAATTATTAGCAGCGATTTTCACTGCCAATAACACAAGAGACAAAGGTATCAAAAACTTGTCAATTGTACATATTTCCTACATCACAATCCAACCTACAAGCCGAGTCGACTCTGAACAATAAAAGGAAACAAATATGCAAGCATAGACTGGAAAAATCATTGTGTGGTTTATAACGGGTCTATAAAACATTATGTGAAAGGAAAACTGGAGAAGTTGATATCGTATTAATACCGTGTCACATGAAGCCGAGGATGTATCTGGAAGTGTTGGAGAGAAGTGGACAGATCAACTGTTAATAAACTCTCACTTGCAGGACAATGGTCTTCTTGACAGCAAATTTACAAGAGAACATAATACCGTATATGTATGTCCCTTTAATGTCAAACCCCATTGCAGGGACGTATACAAGTTTTCTTGGGCAGGCTTAGCCGACCTAAGTGGTTAACTAGTAGGTACTAACCAATGTATGTGAGGTTACAATTACACTACAAATGTGGCCTGAATGAGTATCGAACCGGGGACCATTTGATTCCAAATCCGACACTACCACTGGATGACGGACGCCACACCTATACATATACAGCAGCTTAGGAAATGAAATCTGTATGTCTGACCTTGTTATCTTGTATATAAAGAATACCACTATGCATTAACATATTTAGAAAACAAATAACGTTTAAATGTTGATATAAATGTACAAACCAGAAGTACATTAGACCAATAACTCAAATGTACTGACCAGCTTGCAGGAAATCAGTGGCAATACCATATGGAGGCAAACAAAATGAGGTTGCCAGTAAACTCTATCACTTAATTCTCCTTGTTGCCAGACCGATCCGTAGTTATGACGGCAAACTCAAATTCCAAAGGGTATGACTAACTGGCGACCCAAATTGGAATGCATTATGTTCTGTTGATTTCCAACGGGAACAAAAGCAAGTGAACAATTTTTTCCGCAGTCATGTCTTGGACACATCGTCCCCGGTAACCACATCTATATTACTCTTTAAGCAAACCAGCATTTCACAAACTTACCTCAACAATAACAAAGATAAGGATGATATTGACCGGCGTGTAGTTGCTAGGCAACAGTTTCTGCACTCCAGGGTTCATACCAATCAACGCACAGTTTGTCATTACTGCCATTACGCTCACCACCTCAAATGCGACCTATATATGTATAAACATCAACATATAGTTAGAGTTCATTTAATTTGTTGTTTTTTTGGTTTAAACATATTTATTCATTCATAATGTACAGTACATATCTATTGTATACAGAATGAAAATGGATTTAATCGAAAGCTTAAAGCTTATTGACATTATTTCCATATTGTTGTTTTAGGGGGGGTGGGGTGAAGTCACACCAACAGCTTAGGTGATACGGTGACTCTCCAGCATTATGGCAGAGACTGACACCAGAACCACTGGCATACCGCTAGCCAGCTGGATAGCTTCCACAGTGGGATTCAAACAAACAGCTATGAGGGGCAAGTGATTTGAAATCGATGACCGTAACCACTCGGCCCCGCTATAATTTATACTTGCCAAACATTTGTAACTTAAGCATTAACCCTTTCAACCCCACAGGCCTCTAAATAGGCTTATGAAAAGTGTAGATCCAGATGAGCCGGCTCGTGACGAGCCGCCTCATCAGGATCTGCACTTTTTTGCCAGTAATAATTATTACTATTTTTAGATAAAATTACCCATTTTGATAAATGAACTGGTCCAAAGGTAATTTTCTTATTCATTTATTGGTCTGAAAATATCAGGCACCAGTCCATGTCAGTTACTTGGGGTTGAATGGGTTAAGTGTCTAAATTGGTAAAAATCCAAGAGATTAAATGAGTTTGTTGCCTAGATATCTGCCTTCACGACAGGTCTGGTAACCTGTAGATGGACTTAACATTTATTTCATAAACTTTAATTTTTAATTTCAATGAGTACCGGTATGTTTAAAGAATTTTGTAATTTAGAATACAGTCAAACCTGTGTTAGTTGTCACCTCTATTAAGCAATCAACCTGTATTAAGCAGCCAGTTTCCAGACTCCAAATATGTTGTTTTATTGTACATTTGACCTCTATTAAGCAGCCACCTGTGCTAAGCAGCCACTTTCTGTGACTCCCTTTGCTGGCTGCTTAATGCAGGTTTTACTGTATTTTAAGACATAAATTGTTGTTCTTTATTAAACTACTTAACAACAATCATTCCCTCATAACAACAGTCAATTTTATGCATTAACTATCACAGTTAATATAAAGCAGTTGATTGCTAGAACCAGAGGAGACTCTGGAATGGGTATCTGTCTGTATCATTGCACTATCCTCCAAAAATCTAAAATGACTAATCTCTTCAGGAGGCGTCGCTCATATGGGCAACCGGTAGCGACGATACATAAACGTAAAACACACACAGCATGTCGCTTTTACATTGATGGTGTGCTTTCTTGTCAAAACGGCACTTACCTGCCAAGCACCAATATCCGAGGCCGATTCTGAGAACGGCCGTTGAAACACACGGCACATCTTAAATGCATCAGATCTAATCTCGGTAACGTTGTTCAGTAATGCCCACACGGCCGCTAGTGGGAACACAGATGAGAACAAGAATACGTAGCCAAACTGTAGAAACATCTCCAGGTAGTCATTCAGCGTTCCCTGTTAGATAGTAAGGGAAATAACTCAAACTGACTCACCAATATGCTGTCGTGACAGCGCAGTGGTAGCGCGATCGCTTCAGGTGCGAAAGGCCTACAGTTTGCGCCCAGCTGTAGCCGTTATGATTGTGCCATTAGGCAAGCAAGGTATTTAAATTTCACATTACCTCTTCACACTCCCTCGTGATAGATTCCATCAGGAATGAGGTCTCGAGAGTGATTAATATAAGCTCTAAGAATTAGTTTCGCAATCGAGCTAATAAATGTATTTGTATAAACTACACACTGAATCCAAAAAATGAGGCATACATAGGTGTAGGGTGGGAGTAGCTAACTGACAACTGTTTCAGAAAGGGAGTGCTTTCAGATTTTTTCGAGCACTTTTTTCATGTGCAAATATATCCAATGTTATTTTTTCATAAAGCACCGAGTATAAAGTCATTGATGATTCTGTCGACAAAAACGTATCATAAAAATGTTACTGAATCTGCGCCACCTTGCTAAATGTTAGACCAATCAGAGATAGTAAACCTGCACCAACTTGTTAAATGTTCAACCAATCAGAGATAGCAAACCTGTGCCACCTTGCTAAATGTTTGACCAATCAGAGATAGCAAACCTGAGCCACCCTGCTAAATGTTTGACTAATCAGAGATAGCAAACCTGTGCCACCTTGCTAAATGTTCGACCAATCAGAGATAGCAAACCTGTGCCACCTTGCTAAATGTTCAACCAATCAGAGATAGCAAACCTGTGCCACCTTGCTAAATGTTCGACCAATCAGAGATAGCAAACCTGAGCCACCATGCTAAATGTTCGACCAATCAGAGATAGCAAACCTGAGCCACCCTGCTAAATGTTTGACTAATCAGAGATAGCAAACCTGTGCCACCTTGCTAAATGTTCGACCAATCAGAGATAGCAAACCTGTGCCACCTTGCAAAATGTTTGACCAATCAGAGATAGCAAACCTGTGCCACCTTGCTAAATGTTCGACCAATCAGAGATAGCAAACCTGTGCCACCTTGCTAAATGTTCGACCAATCAGAGATAGCAAACCTGTGCCACCTTGCTAAATGTTTGACCAATCAGAGATAGTAAACCTGCACCAACTTGTTAAATGTTCAACCAATCAGAGATAGTAAACCTGTGCCACCTTGCTAAATGTTTGACTAATCAGAGATAGCAAACCTGCACCAACTTGTTAAATGTTCAACCAATCAGAGATAGAAAACCTGTGCCACCTTGCTAAATGTTTGTCCAATCAGAGATAGCAAACCTGTGCCACCTTGCTAAATGTTCGACCAATCAGAGATAGCAAACCTGAGCCACCCTGCTAAATGTTCGACTAATCAGAGATAGCAAACCTGTGCCACCTTGCTAAATGTTCAATCAATCAGAGATAGCAAACCTGTGCCACCTTGCTAAATGTTCGACCAATAAGATATAGCAAACCTGAGCCACCCTGCTAAATCATATAAAAATGTCCATACCTCCTTAGCTCTTTCAGCGCCGAAATGAATCAATAGCAATGTTTGCAAACAACATAGATCAAGATCAGCCATGTCTGATCAGCATCTATGTTGTTTGCTATTTGGACATGTGCTTCAGCTCCACTATCTGACGAGCAATCAGCATACAGCCTGATCAGACGCTACGCTATGTTCTGTCTCATCGGGTTCTCTGCTTTTTGCATAGGTGCTTATATGCGACAGTGGCAGTGAAAGAGTTAACAACGAAAAGAATATACGTGGCAGTCACTACAATTTGCAATTTTTCTGTTTGGCAAGAAGCACACTGTAAATAAACCTACAAAATAAGCAAGACAAGAGCCTGTTACCTCGTATACATCCATGGTACTCTCCACACTCGTTTGTTTCTGGAGATCTTCTCCAATCTCTCCGTTCTCACCATGGAAGTCGACTTTCTGTAGCTCATCAAACTTCTTCATTGCCTTGTCAAGCTTCCTTGCACGGCGACTGTGTAGCAGGAACGGCACGATGGATTCCTGGATCTGTCCTACTATCTGAGTGGTGATCAGTAGGGCAGCCAAATGCTAAAACAGACCGTATTCGCTTATGTATAAGACGTAGATTGCTAGTGCTCCCAGTGCTATTCTCTAGCTTAAATTGTAGTAGCTGGGAACCAAATTGTAGCAGCTGTGTTTTCCAGGAAGCAGTGAAATGTAATTTTACATTCACTGAAAAGTCTCTATAATACACTGGAACCCATAACATAAACCGTTCCATATCAGGGTTCCCTCTGTCTGAAATTTTGTCTGTGCCACTTCTGTCGCCATTTGAAAAAAACTGGAGCCAATTAAACATTTTTTAGAGCCAACTAAAAGCCATATAGTTCATAGATAAATATTTGAAGCCATGTATTTGGCAAAACATGTGCTTCCACCCACAGAAGAATTTTTTTTAAAAGTTGCGCCAAATATTTTCACCAATTAATAAAGCTTAGCGCCAGTATTTGTTATTTGTCGCAATTGGCGACCGACAGCGGGAAACCTGTATATATATCAATGGATCATCATTTCAAATTTGTCCATTTCGTCAGAATATCAAACACTGAGGACAGGTCTTTATGCATTCCGACTTAAAATTGAGTAAATTATTATTGAGCACCAAATTATGTATTTAATATTTAAACATGTACTTACACTCTTCAAAAGCTTCATATCTTGCATATAGAAGGCAACATAGAACAACGAGATGAAACAGTTGATGAATTCAAACTGAAACAAACATTAAATATTGAATACATATACAAATGATGCAACAAATATTGAATATATATACAAATGATGCAACAAATATTGAATACAGATACAAATAATGAAACAAATATTGAATATATATACAAATAATGAAACAAATATTGAATAGATATACAAATAATGCAACAAATATTGAATACATATTCAAATAATGCAACAGATATTGACCACATTGTTGACGACAGCATAAGAACATAGAGTGTGTTGATAGTAAAACATACTACTGACATTTTATATTCACAGCAAACAATTGATGAAACAAAATATACATATGTTTATTGTGTTAAGCTAAGAATTTGGTAAATAACAAACGGTCGACATATAGACACGACATATAGACATGGCATATATACACGGCATATAGACACGACATATAGACACAGCATATAGACAAGACATATAGACACGGCATATAGACACGACATATAGACACGGCATATAGACACGACATATAGACACGGCATATAGACACGACATATAGACACGGCATATAGACACGGCATATAGACACGACATATAGACACGACATATAGACAAGAAATATAGACACGACATATAGACACGGCATATAGACACGGCATATAGACACGGCATATAGACACGACATATAGACACGACATATAGACACGACATAGACACGACATATAGACACGGCATATAGACATGGCATATAGACTGTAAGACACGGCATATAGACACGACATATAGACACGGCATATAGACACGACATATAGACACGGCATATAGACACGACATATAGACACAGCATATAGACACGACATATAGACACGGCATATAGACATGGCATATAGACTGTAAGACACGGCATATAGACACGACATATAGACACGACATATAGACACGGCATATAGACACGACATATAGACACAGCATATAGACACGACATATAGACAAGACATATAGACACGGCATATAGACACGACATATAGACACGACATATAGACACGGCATATAGACACGACATATAGACATGGCATATAGACACGGCATATAGACACAGCATATAGACATGGCATATAGACACGACATATAGACACGGCATATAGACACGACATATAGACATGACATATAGACACGGCATATAGACATGACATATAGACACGGCATATAGACACGACATATAGACACGGCATATAGACACGACATATAGACACAACATATAGACACGGCATATAGACACGACATATAGACACGGCATATAGACACGGCATATAGACACGACATATAGACACGGCATATAGACACGACATATAGACACGACATATAGACACGACATATAGACACAACATATAGACACGACATATAGACACGACATAGACACGACATATAGACACGACATATAGACTGTAAGACACGGCATATAGACACGACATATAGACTGTAAGACACGGCATATAGACATGACATATAGACAAGACATATAGACTGTAAGACACGGCATATAGACACGACATATAGACGGCATATAGACACGACATATAGACACGACATAGACACGACATATAGACACGGCATATAGACACGACATATAGACACGGCATATAGACACGACATATAGACACGACATATAGACACGACATATAGACACAGCATATAGACGCGACATATAGACACGACATATAGACACGGCATATAGACACGACATATAGACACGACATATAGACACGGCATATAGACACGGCATATAGACACGACATATAGACACGACATATAGACACGACATATAGACACGGCATATAGACACGACATATAGACACGGCATATAGACACGACATATAGACACGACATATAGACACGGCATATAGACACGGCATATAGACACGGCATATAGACACAACATATAGACACGGCATATAGACACGGCATATAGACACGGCATATAGACACGGCATATAGACACGACATATAGACATGGCATATAGACACGACATATAGACGGCATATAGACACGACATATAGACACGACATATAGACACGGCATATAGACACGACATATAGACATGGCATATAGACGCGACATATAGACATGGCATATAGACACGACATATAGACACGGCATATAGACACGACATATAGACATGACATATAGACACGGCATATAGACACGGCATATAGACACAGCATATAGACACGGCATATAGACACGGCATATAGACACGACATATAGACACGACATATAGACATGGCATATAGACACGACATATAGACACGACATATAGACACGACATATAGACACGACATATAGACACGACATATAGACGGCATATAGACACGACATAGACACGACATAGACACGACATATAGACACAACATATAGACACAACATATAGACACGACATATAGACACGGCATATAGACACGGAAAACACCATATAGACACAGCATATAGACACGACATATAGACACGACATATAGACACGGCATATAGACACGACATATAGACACGACATATAGACACGACATATAGACACGGCATATAGACACGGCATATAGACACGGCATATAGACATGGCATATAGACACGGCATATAGACACGGCATATAGACACGACATATAGACACGGCATATAGACACGGCATATAGACACGGCGCATACTCACGAGTATTAGTTTCAATATCATGTGGTTGTCATACGACGTCTGTAATCTGTGATTTTCTGAAACAGTTCAAACACTTTATTTACAGGGGCTGCCAAGCTTGATGACATAATTAAGCCAAAATGATACATGTTGTTTCTTTACTTTACGCTTCGATGAGGCGCAAGGAATATGTACAAAATGCCAAAATAAATATTCTTGGACAATATATGTGGGTATTTAATCTGCCTACAATGGTTCCCAGGTCTCTTCTCCACAACGTGCACGTCGTGACCTAGGCACAGCTCACAGCAGGAATATGGTTCAAGGACTTCGCTGATGGAAGCCGCGCCATCGGAATCGCGTGACTATACATTTACATATAGAGTACCTTACTACTAACTTCCCTACTTGGCGAGACAGCAACACTTAGTGCTGGCGGCGGCGGATAGCTGGTTTTCTTTTAGACGGCTCCTTCAAGGGGACGGATCTCCTTCAAGGAAGACGGCGGGATGCAGACTTCTTGATGGCGTGAGGACCCCAGTGAAGAAACCGGAACCATTATTGCTGTTGTGAGCTGACAAATCATGGAGGATGTGGCCCTACAAAGGACCCCTTCGGAGGATGATACAGGACTTGTCACCCTGAGAAGAACGAAGATGCCTTTCCAGCTGTCCACCTAAACAACGTAGATCACTACATAAACTTCTTAGAGAAACCAGTCGCCCAAATGCCTCGGCGGAGGCGACTATAAAGAAAACAATATCGTTCGTACAATGGTTCCAACTGTCTTACAGTCACGTCTACTTACTTTAATAGCTTTTATTATACCTCATCGAAATTTCTAGGAATACCATTGGTCAATTTGCTACAATGTGGTATAAGTGCGTGATTGCAACATTAGTAGTATTTAATAAATGTCAACATAATAAACTTGGGTTAAAATATACATTGTGACCATTAAATACAATATTTGAATAGAAGGAGTGTTTTACAATCACCAGTGTACATGTATCTTACTGGACAATATTTTGTCTGAAAAATGTAAACAAATGTTTTTTAGGGAGAAGTGGTGGCCCCAGGGGGTGAAGTCAGGGTCCCAATGGAGACTACTTGGCCCATGTCGCCCTCTCGAATGAGTCCTGCATACAGCTTGAAGGTAAGGCAATAAAGAATGTGCTCTACAAGAGCTGTAAAAGGGGCTAATGTTAAAAGTGCCAAAGCATAAAATTTAAATGAACATACCAAATTCATTAAGCAATGTTGCGATCTTCCTGTAGATTGCGTTGAGTATAGCAATGATGATCGCGTACACGACCGTGGGCATGAACGTGTTGATGAGATTCAGCCAGCCTTTATCCTCCATATACCACTTATCAACAACAGCCTGGCACCAGAAATATCCCAGCATAGCATAGAATGCTGCTGCAAGACACAGGCATAGGATGGGAACCGTTACACCATAAAATCTCAATAATCTCTGCGTTTTTGGGAACACCGGTTCCGGCTTCCCAGTAACCGGATTCGATCCCATTCGACCGTGGTAATTGGCTCGAGGTTCTTCAAATCTCGACGACACAGAGTCCATACTGCCCCACTTAAATGCGAGTTCGGCACAGTAACGTTTCCAGGCTTCGAGAAATATTGTAGCCCAGACGAGATTGAACACGGCAAAGATGGCTTCGCGGTAGAGATTCTGCCAAGAGGTTATCCAGTACAAGACGCCGATGACTGCCGGAGGTATTAGGGAGATCGTGTAGAATCCGAGGAAGGCAAAGTATAGAGCAATCTTCTCACCGTAGTAATGTTGTATCTTATCTAAAACAGAAACAATGAAATACTCAAATATCAACCAGAACAAATAATGGTTTTGTTGAGTTGGGTTTTACGGCACATCAATGCAGTTCATGCTATACAGGACTGTACAGGACCCGAATTTGTTGTTTCTCATCTCTGTTATAATAGAAACCACGAGCTAGGATGTCTGTAAAAATTGCTCACAAGAATCTTAGTTACGTTATTATATGTTATATTTCGGGTTTTACGCCTGCATCAGCACCATTTCGGGCTATATCGCCGGCGGGCAGTTTACCTAACAACACCTTTCCTGGGCAGGCTCCAGCGGTTAACCAGTACTTGGGTGCACCAACCTCCGTAAGAAACTGCCAACTTTTTCATATAAATGAGACACGTCCTGAGCGGGGCTCGAACCCGTGACCATCAGTGATGATATGTTATAGTGGTATACAAGTCAGCGACCTTAAACACTCGACCACGGAGACGGACCAAGAATCTTAGTATAACAAGATTACATAGTACTATTATTAGTAGAGGGGGTGCACAGCAACAATATTGTATAGTAGAGGGGGTGCGCATCAACAAGATTGTATAGTAGAGGGGGTGCACAGCAACAATATTGTATAGTAGAGGGGGTGCACAGCAACAATATTGTAT
>CM026395.1:59615862-59741288 GCA_014843695.1 Archivesica marissinica
AACAATATTGTATAGTAGAGGGGGTGTGCAGCAACAATATTGTATATTAGAGGGGGTGCACAGCAACAAGATTGTATAGTAGATGGGGTGCACAGCAACAATATTGTATAGTAGAGGGGGTGCACAGCAACAATATTGTATAGTAGATGGGGTGCGCAGCAACAAGATTGTATAGTAGATGGGGTGCACAGCAACAATATTGTATAGTAGAGGGGGTGCACAGCAACAATATTGTATAGTAGATGGGGTGCACAGCAACAATATTGTATAGTAGATGGGGTGCACAGCAACAATATTGTATAGTAGAGTGGGTGCACAGCAACAATATTGTATAGTAGATGGGCTGCGCAGCAACAAGATTGTATAGTAGAGGGGGTGCACAGCAACAAGATTGTATAGTAGAGGGGGTGCACAGCAACAAGATTGTATAGTAGAGGGTGTGTGCAGCAACAAGATTGTATAGTAGAGGGGGTGCACAGCAACAATATTGTATAGTAGAGGGGGTGCACAGCAACACGATTGTATAGTAGAGGGGGTGTGCAGCAACAATATTGTATAGTAGAGGGGGTGCACAGCAACAATATTGTATAGTAGAGGGGTGCGCAGCAACAAGATTGTATAGTAGAGGGGGTGCACAGCAACACGATTGTATCGTAGATGGGGTGCACAGCAACAATATTGTATAGTAGAGGGGGTGCGCAGCAACTCTGTGGGCGGATCATGTTGGAGAGACAATTATATTATACAGACTTTGTTTAATATATTGTTGATATCATGTGTGGAAACACACAGGGTACAACATACTGGGATATCCCAGAAACACACAGGTACAACATACTGGGATATCCCAGAAACACACATGGTACAAAATACTGGGACATCACAGAAACACACAGGTACAAAATACTGGGACATCACAGAAACACACAGGTACAAAATACTGGGACATCACAGAAACACACAGGTACAAAATACTGGGACATCACAGAAACACACAAGATACAAAATACTGGGACATCACAGAAACACACAGGGTACAAAATACTGGGACATCACAGAAACACACAGGATACAAAATACTGGGATATCCCAGAAACACACAGGTACAAAATACTGGGACATCACAGAAACACACAGGGTACAAAATACTGGGACATCACAGAAACACACAGGGTACAAAATACTGGGACATCACAGAAACACAGGATACAAAATACTGGGACATCACTGAAACACAGGATACAAAATACTGGGACATCACAGAAACACAGGGTACACAATACTGGGACATCACAGAAACACACAGGGTACAAAATACTGGGACATCACTGAAACACAGGATACAAAATACTGGGACATCACAGAAACACAGGGTACAACATACTGGGACATCACAGAAACACACAGGGTACAAAACACTGGGACATCACTGAAACACAGGATACAAAATATTGGGACATCACAGAAACACAGGATACAAAATACCGGGACATCACTGAAACACACAGGGTACAAAATACTGGGACATCACTGAAACACAGGATACAAAATACTGGGACATCACAGAAACACACAGGATACAAAATACTGGGACATCACAGAAACACACAGGATACAAAATACTGGGACATCACAGAAACACAGGATACAAAATACTGGGACATCACAGAAACACAGGATACAAAATACTGGGACATCACTGAAACACAGGATACAAAATACTGGGACATCACAGAAACACACAGGGTACAAAATACTGGGAGATCACAGAAACACACAGGATACAAAATACTGGGACATCACAGAAACACACAGGATACAAAATACTGGGACATCACAGAAACACACAGGGTACAAAATACTGGGACATCACAGAAACACACAGGGTACAAAATACTGGGACATCACAGAAACACACAGGTATAAAATACTGGGACATCACAGAAACACACAGGTATAAAATACTGGGACATCACAGAAACACACAGGGTACAAAATACTGGGACATCACAGAAACACACAGGTATAAAATACTTGGATGTCCCAGAACACACACAGGGTACAAAATACTTGGATGTCCCGGAAACACACAGGATACAAAATACTTGGATGCCCCAGAACACACAAAACACGGTCTTTCAATGAAAAGGATTATCAGAAGACAACACTGTGATTGGGTAATAAATGGAAGAACAGTGATTATAGATTTCATGATAAGAACAAGTGTAATATACCTATTGGTTGCTTGGCTGTCGGCCTCTTGTACCATTCTGCTCCCATCTTCTTCAGGAACTCTTGGTCATGGACAGGGAACAAATTTTTTATCAGGTCCTGGCTGATCAGTTTCTTTACTAGAAATGATGTAAAAGTGTTTGTTTATTATAGTGTCACCCCTATTTAAAGGGCCAGCCATTTCTGACTTATGAGACACCTCTTTTTAGGAACATCAGTACTTCCCGAATTCTATGCTTGTATGCCAGGCGCCAGACTTGTAGGCAATCGGTAACCATTATTTAACTAGCTGGCGGCTCACCAACCGCCATATCAGAACGAACCCCTAACAAGATTTGAACCTTCGACCTCCTGCTCCGTAGGCGGATGCCTTAACCACTAGGCCAGGGAGATGGTGTACTGTAATTGTATATGATGTATATTGAAGGTATATGAAACAAACAATTTTAGTAGATAATTAACTCTTTCACCGCCAATGTCGCATAAAAGCGACTTTGTAAAAAAGTAGAGAACCCGATCGGACAGAACATGCCGTCTGATCAGGCTATATGCTGATTGCTCTTCAGACAGTGGAGCTGAAGCACCTGTCCGAATAGCAAACAACATAGATCCTGATCAGATGTGGCGTTATGCCACGGCTGATCTGGATCTATGTTGTTTGCACATGCTCTGAATTTATTCGGCTCTGAAAGAGTTAATGTACATGTGATTATTTTGCAAGGATAAATATTGGTAAAACAGTAGAAAGCATTCGTTTGCGAGGTCATGAGTTATGAATGTACCAAACAAATATTTATTTCCGATGTTTATTTTTCTACAGTGTCTGATTTGTGATCAAAATTAATTACAAAACATGAACAACATAGAAACAATACTAAATATATCGTAATAAACAGTATAATATGAATTTCTACATTTGTGGAAGTCGTGATAGCGCAATGGGAGGGAGCGCGTTCGCTTCAGGTGTGAAAGGCCCGGAGTTTGAGCCCCGCTATACCCGTTACGATTGTGCCCTTAGACAAGCAAGGCATTTAAATTCCATGTTGCTTCTTCTCTCTTCATCGTGGCAATGGATTCAATGAGGAATGAGGTATCGAGAGTGATTAATACAAGTTGTAAGAACTTGTGTCGCAATCGAGCTCAAATAAATTTGTATAAACTATATGCTACATGCTATCAATACTACCTACATGACATTATCTCTAGCTTGCAATAGACTGAGGCCAAATAATAAACAATCTGTGTTTACCATTTCATGCACACACAAAAAATAGGGTTGGTCGGTAGGGAATTTGTTATTTTAATATTTTTTTACAGAAAAATGTGGGGGGAAATAATTTGAACTTTTTTCTTTCTTCAAAATTTCATATAAATATTCAGGGTCAAAATGAGGTCGGTCGGGAAATCGTAAACAAAGGTATTATTTTTTTGGCATCAGGCTTACTTGGCAATATTGGAAACACGCAATCCCATTAATGGATGGGAGCATAGTCTGGCATCAATCAGGTACAGTAATCCTACAAACAACCATATTTAATTCTGCATATTTATATCTATTTGTGGATGAAATATTATATATTTCGGGTTTTACGCCTGCATCAGCACCATTTTGGGCTATATCGCCGGCAAGCAGTTTACTTAACAACACCTTTCCTGGGCAGGCTCCAGCGGATAACCAGTACTTGGGTGCACCAACCTCCGTAAGAAACGGCCAACTTTTTCATATAAATGAGACACGGCCTGAGCGGGGCTCGAACCTGTGACCATCAGTGATGATAGGTTACAGTGGTATACAAGTCAGCGACCTTAACCACTCGACCACGGAGGCGGAGTTTTGTGGATGAAAATGTCTGAACGGTTATAATTCAATGTATGAGATATACCTATGGTACGTCCAGTATAAAGCTTGATAAACTCGTATCCCGGGACGTGCTCGTCACTCTCTGTCGCTCGGATGTTTTCCAGCTCACGGAAAATGATCTTCTGTTTCTCAGCCATTGTTAAAAAGTTGTCAGCACTGGCTGTTAAAATAAAACGACAATATCTGAGGCATAGAGATACAAACAACCATCCGAGACATAGAGATACAAACAACCATCCGAGACATAGAGATACAAACAACCATCCGAGACATAGAGATACAAACAACCATCCGAGACATAGAGATACAAACAACCATCCGAGACATAGAGATACAAACAACAATCTGAGACATAGATACAAACAATAATCCGAGACATAGAGATACAAACAACAATCTGAGACATAGAGATACAAACAACCATCCAAGACATAGAGATACAAACAACCATCTGAGACATAGAGATACAAACAACCATCCGAGACATAGAGATACAAACAACCATCCGAGACATAGAGATACAAGCAACCATATCTGAGACATAAAGATACAAACAACCATATCCGAGACATAGAGATACAAACAACCATATCCGAGACATAGAGATACAAACAACAATCTGAGACATAGAGATACAAACAACCATCCAAGACATAGAGATACAAGCAACCATCCGAGACATAGAGATACAAACAACCATCTGAGACATAGAGATACAAACAACCATCCGAGACATAGAGATACAAACAACCATCCGATACATAGAGATACAAACAACCATCCGATACATAGAGATACAAGCAACCATATCTGAGACATAGAGATACAAACAACAATCTGAGACATAGAGATACAAGCAACCATATCTGAGACATAGAGATACAAACAACCATATCTGAGACATAGAGATACAAACAACCATCTGAGACATAGAGATACAAACAACCATATCTGAGACATAGAGATACAAACAACCATCTGAGACATAGAGATACAAACAACCACCCGAGACATAGAGATACAACCATCTGAGACATAGAGATAAAAAACCCATCTGAGACATAGAGATACAAACAACAATCTGAGACATAGAGATACAAACAGCAATCTGAGACATAGAGATACAAACAACAATCCGAGACATAGATACAAACAACAATCTGAAGTTGCCATCTTTATATATCTTCATCAAATCCATCATCTCAGCCTCCAGTAACAACTAATTCATCCTACCCCCATACCACCCGGGTTCGATCCTCGGACGGGGAAGTATGTGAGATGGTACGGTGGTCGCCAGATCGGACAGGTGGGTTTTGAATGATCACATATACACTTTCATCAGCATCAACAAGAGTGATTAATATAAGTTATTAGAACTTGCTTTGCAATCGTTGTAAAATAAATAAAGTTTAAACTAAATTCTCTCCCTCAACTCACCTCCTCCCTTGAAGTTGGCAAGGTCATTGATTGTGAACTCTCTGTAGTTACCATCTCTATATACCTTAATCAAATCCATCATCTCAGTCCCCAGTAACAACCGCTCCGTCGTACCCCCACCCTATTATCTCCCTCAACTCACCTCCTCCCTTGAAGTTGGCAAGGTTATTGATTGTGAACTCTCTGTAGTTACCATCTCTATATACCTTCATCAAATCCATCATCTCAGTCCCCAGTAACAACCGCTCCGTCGTACCCCCACCCTATTATCTCCCTCAACTCACCTCCTCCCTTGAAGTTGGCAAGGTCATTGATTGTGAACTCTCTGTAGTTACCATCTCTATATACCTTCATCAAATCCATCATCTCAGTCCCCAGTAACAACCGCTCCGTCGCTCCCCACCCTATTATCTCCCTCAACTCACCTCCTCCCTTGAAGTTGGCAAGGTCATTGATTGTGAACTCTCTGTAGTTACCATCTCTATATACCTTCATCAAATCCATCATCTCAGCCCCCAGTAACAACCGCTCCGTCGTACCCCCACCCTATTATCTCCCTCAACTCACCTCCTCCCTTGAAGTTGGCAAGGTCATTGATTGTGAACTCTCTGTAGTTACCATCTCTATATACCTTCATCAAATCCATCATCTCAGCCCCCAGTAACAACCGCTCCGTCGTACCCCCACCCTATTATCTCCCTCAACTCACCTCCTCCCTTGAAGTTGGCAAGGTCATTGATTGTGAACTCTCTGTAGTTACCATCTCTATATACCTTCATCAAATCCATCATCTCAGCCCCCAGTAACAACCGCTCCGTCGTACCCCCACCCTATTATCTCCCTCAACTCACCTCCTCCCTTGAAGTTGGCAAGGTCATTGATTGTGAACTCTCTGTAGTTACCATCTATATATACCTTCATCAAATCCATCATCTCAGCCCCCAGTAACAACCGCTCCGTCGTACCCCCACCCTATTATCTCCCTCAACTCACCTCCTCCCTTGAAGTTGGCAAGGTCATTGATTGTGAACTCTCTGTAGTTACCATCTCTATATACCTTCATCAAATCCATCATCTCAGCCCCCAGTAACAACCGCTCCGTCGTACCCCCACCCTATTATCTCCCTCAACTCACCTCCTCCCTTGAAGTTGGCAAGGTCATTGATTGTGAACTCTCTGTAGTTACCATCTCTATATACCTTCATCAAATCCATCATCTCAGCCCCCAGTAACAACCGCTCCGTCGTACCCCCACCCTATTATCTCCCTCAACTCACCTCCTCCCTTGAAGTTGGCAAGGTCATTGATTGTGAACTCTCTGTAGTTACCATCTCTATATACCTTCATCAAATCCATCATCTCAGCCCCCAGTAACAACCGCTCCGTCGTACCCCCACCCTATTATCTCCCTCAACTCACCTCCTCCCTTGAAGTTGGCAAGGTCATTGATTGTGAACTCTCTGTAGTTACCATCTCTATATACCTTCATCAAATCCATCATCTCAGCCCCCAGTAACAACCGCTCCGTCGTACCCCCACCCTATTATCTCCCTCAACTCACCTCCTCCCTTGAAGTTGGCAAGGTCATTGATTGTGAACTCTCTGTAGTTACCATCTCTATATACCTTCATCAAATCCATCATCTCAGCCCCCAGTAACAACCGCTCCGTCGTACCCCCACCCTATTATCTCCCTCAACTCACCTCCTCCCTTGAAGTTGGCAAGGTCATTGATTGTGAACTCTCTGTAGTTACCATCTCTATATACCTTCATCAAATCCATCATCTCAGCCCCCAGTAACAACCGCTCCGTCGTACCCCCACCCTATTATCTCCCTCAACTCACCTCCTCCCTTGAAGTTGGTAAGGTCATTGATTGTGAACTCTCTGTAGTTACCATCTCTATATACCTTCATCAAATCCATCATCTCAGCCCCCAGTAACAACCGCTCCGTCGTACCCCCACCCTATTATCTCCCTCAACTCACCTCCTCCCTTGAAGTTGGCAAGGTCATTGATTGTGAACTCTCTGTAGTTACCATCTATATATACCTTCATCAAATCCATCATCTCAGCCCCCAAGTAACAACCGCTCCGTCGTACCCCAACCCTATTATCTCCCTCAACTTACCTCCTCCCTTGAAGTTGGCAAGGTCATTGATTGTGAACTCTCTGTAGTTACCATCTATATATACCTTCATCAAATCCATCATCTCAGTCCCCAATAACAACCGCTCCGTCGTACCCCCACCCTATTATCTCCCTCAACTCACCTCCTCCCTTGAAGTTGGCAAGGTCATTGATTGTGAACTCTCTGTAGTTACCATCTCTATATACCTTCATCAAATCCATCATCTCAGCCCCCAGTAACAACCGCTCCGTAGTACCCCCAATAAACAACACCGTCTCCTGCAAATAACAACAATATAAACAAACATTATACAACTAAATGTATTACAATAATTGTGTTAAACAGGAGATTTCTAGAGTTGAAAATCAAAATATACTCAACAGCTAACAATGTCTAGTATATCACAATGACATGAATTTTAGAAACACTTTAGAAACAGAATAACTGAGAAACAGAAGCAATAGTGAGTAGGTTATCTAGCATGTACAATCAGCCTGGTTGGGAGGTCTAGAGCTGCTGTGCTCGCATACTTCCCACAATCAGCCTGGTTGGGAGGTCTGGAGCTGGTGTGCTCGCGTACTTCCCACAATCAGCCTGGTTGGGAGGTCTGGAGCTGCTGTGCTCGCGCACTTCCCACAATCAGCCTGGTTGGGAGGTCTGGAGCTGGTGTGCTCGCATACTTCCCACAATCAGCCTGGTTGGGAGGTCTGGAGCTGCTGTGCTCGCGTACTTCCCACAATCAGCCTGGTTGGGAGGTCTGGAGCTGCTGTGCTCGCGTACTTCCCACAATCAGCCTGGTTGGGAGGTCTGGAGCTGCTGTGCTCGCATACTTCCCACAATCAGCCTGGTTGGGAGGTCTGGAGCTGCTGTGCTCGCGTACTTCCCACAATCAGCCTGGTTGGGAGGTCTGGAGCTGCTGTGCTCGCGTACTTCCCACAATCAGTCTGGTTGGGAGGTCTGGAGCTGCTGTGCTCGCATACTTCCCACAATCAGCCTGGTTGGGAGGTCTGGAGCTGGTGTGCTCGCGTACTTCCCACAATCAGCCTGGTTGGGAGGTCTGGAGCTGGTGTGCTCGCATACTTCCCACAATCAGCCTGGTTGGGAGGTCTGGAGCTGCTGTGCTCGCGTACTTCCCACTTCCCACAATCAGCCTGGTTGGGAGGTCTGGAGCTGGTGTGCTCGCGCACTTCCCACAATCAGCCTGGTTGGGAGGTCTGGAGCTGCTGTGCTCGCGTACTTCCCACAATCAGCCTGGTTGGGAGGTCTAGAGCTGCTGTGCTCGCGTACTTCCCACAATCAGCCTGGTTGGGAGGTCTGGAGCTGCTGTGCTCGAGTACTTCCCACTTCCAACAATCAGCCTGGTTGGGAGGTCTGGAGCTGCTGTGCTCGCGCACTTCCCACAATCAGCCTGGTTGGGAGATCTGGAGCTGCTGTGCTCGCATACTTCCCACAATCAGCCTGGTTGGGAGGTCTGGAGCTGCTGTGCTCGCGTACTTCCCACAATCAGCCTGGTTGGGAGGTCTGGAGCTGCTGTGCTCGCATACTTCCCACAATCAGCCTGGTTGGGAGGTCTGGAGCTGCTGTGCTCGCGTACTTCCCACAATCAGCCTGGTTGGGAGGTCTGGAGCTGCTGTGCTCGCGTACTTCCCACAATCAGCCTGGTTGGGAGGTCTGGAGCTGCTGTGCTCGCATACTTCCCACAATCAGCCTGGTTGGGAGGTCTGGAGCTGCTGTGCTCGCGCACTTCCCACAATCAGCCTGGTTGGGAGGTCTGGAGCTGCTGTGCTCGCATACTTCCCACAATCAGCCTGGTTGGGAGGTCTGGAGCTGCTGTGCTCGCATACTTCCCACAATCAGCCTGGTTGGGAGGTCTGGAGCTGCTGTGCTCGCGTACTTCCCACAATCAGCCTGGTTGGGAGGTCTGGAGCTGCTGTGCTCGCATACTTCCCACAATCAGCCTGGTTGGGAGGTCTGGAGCTGCTGTGCTCGGTCTTACTTCCCACAATCAGCCTGGTTGGGAGGTCTGAGCTGCTGTGCTCGCGTACTTCCCACAATCAGCCTGGTTGGGAGGTCAGGAGCTGCTGTGCTCGCGTACTTCCCACAATCAGCCTGGTTGGGAGGTCTGGAGCTGCTGTGCTCGCGTACTTCCCACAATCAGCCTGGTTGGGAGGTCTGGAGCTGCTGTGCTCGCGCACTTCCCACAATCAGCCTGGTTGGGAGGTCTGGAGCTGGTGTGCTCGCATACTTCCCACAATCAGCCTGGTTGGGAGGTCTGGAGTTGGTGTGCTCGCGTACTTCCCACAATCAGCCTGGTTGGGAGGTCTGGAGCTGCTGTGCTCGAGTACATCCCACAATCAGCCTGGTTGGGAGGTCTGGAGCTGCTGTGCTCGAGTACTTCCCACTTCCCACAATCAGCCTGGTTGGGAGGTCTGGAGCTGGTGTGCTCGCCCACTTCCCACAATCAGCCTGGTTGGGAGGTCTGGAGCTGCTGTGCTCGCATACTTCCCACAATCAGCCTGGTTGGGAGGTCTGGAGCTGCTGTGCTCGCATACTTCCCACAATCAGCCTGGTTGGGAGGTCTGGAGCTGCTGTGCTCGCATACTTCCCACAATCAGCCTGGTTGGTTGGGAGGTCTGGAGCTGCTGTGCTCGAGTACTTCCACTTCCCACAATCAGCCTGGTTGGGAGGTCTGGAGCTGCTGTGCTCGGGTACTTCCCACAATCAGCCTGGTTGGGAGGTCTGGAGCTGCTGTGCTCGCGTACTTCCCACTTCCACAATCAGCCTGGTTGGGAGGTCTGAGCTGCTGTGCTCGCGTACTTCCCACAATCAGCCTGGTTGGGAGGTCTGGAGCTGCTGTGCTCGCGTACTTCCCACAATCAGCCTGGTTGGGAGGTCTGGAGCTGCTGTGCTCGCGTACTTCCCACAATCAGCCTGGTTGGGAGGTCTGGAGCTGCTGTGCTCGCGCACTTCCCACAATCAGCCTGGTTGGGAGGTCTGGAGCTGGTGTGCTCGCATACTTCCCACAATCAGCCTGGTTGGGAGGTCTGGAGTTGGTGTGCTCGCGTACTTCCCACAATCAGCCTGGTTGGGAGGTCTGGAGCTGCTGTGCTCGAGTACATCCCACAATCAGCCTGGTTGGGAGGTCTGGAGCTGCTGTGCTCGAGTACTTCCCACTTCCCACAATCAGCCTGGTTGGGAGGTCTGGAGCTGGTGTGCTCGCCCACTTCCCACAATCAGCCTGGTTGGGAGGTCTGGAGCTGCTGTGCTCGCATACTTCCCACAATCAGCCTGGTTGGGAGGTCTGGAGCTGCTGTGCTCGCATACTTCCCACAATCAGCCTGGTTGGGAGGTCTGGAGCTGCTGTGCTCGCATACTTCCCACAATCAGCTGGTTGGGAGGTCTGGAGCTGCTGTGCTCGAGTACTTCCCACTTCCACAATCAGCCTGGTTGGGAGGTCTGGAGCTGCTGTGCTCGGTACTTCCCACAATCAGCCTGGTGGGAGGTCTGGAGCTGCTGTGCTCGCGTACTTCCCACAATCAGCCTGGTTGGGAGGTCTGGAGCTGCTGTGCTCGCATACTTCCCACAATCAGCCTGGTTGGGAGGTCTGGAGCTGCTGTGCTCGCGTACTTCCCACAATCAGCCTGGTTGGGAGGTCTGGAGCTGCTGTGCTCGCGTACTTCCCACAATCAGCCTGGTTGGGAGGTCTGGAGCTGCTGTGCTCGCGCACTTCCCACAATCAGCCTAGTTGGGAGGTCTGGAGCTGCTGTGCTCGCGTACTTCCCACAATCAGCCTGGTTGGGAGGTCTGGAGCTGCTGTGCTCGCGCACTTCCCACAATCAGCCTAGTTGGGAGGTCTGGAGCTGGTGTGCTCGCATACTTCCCACAATCAGCCTGGTTGGGAGGTCTGGAGCTGGTGTGCTCGCGTACTTCCCACAATCAGCCTGGTTGGGAGGTCTGGAGCTGCTGTGCTCGCGTACTTCCCACAATCAGCCTGGTTGGGAGGTCTGGAGTGCTGTGCTCGCGCACTTCCCACAATCAGCCTGGTTGGGAGGTCTGGAGCTGGTGTGCTCGCATACTTCCCACAATCAGCCTGGTTGGGAGGTCTGGAGCTGGTGTGCTCGCGTACTTCCCACAATCAGCCTGGTTGGGAGGTCTGGAGCTGCTGTGCTCGCGTACTTCCCACAATCAGCCTGGTTGGGAGGTCTGGAGCTGGTGTGCTCGCATACTTCCCACAATCAGCCTGGTTGGGAGGTCTGGAGCTGCTGTGCTCGCATACTTCCCACAATCAGCCTGGTTGGGAGGTCTGGAGCTGGTGTGCTCGCATACTTCCCACAATCAGCCTGGTTGGGAGGTCTGGAGCTGCTGTGCTCGCATACTTCCCACAATCAGCCTGGTTGGGAGGTCTGGAGCTGGTGTTCTCGCGCACTTCCCACAATCAGCCTGGTTGGGAGGTCTGGAGCTGGTGTGCTCGAGTTTAATTCTGATAATCATTGATCTGGTGCAAGCCATCGACTTACAGCATCAAAACTTGTGATCAAAACCATATTTATATTATCATGCTAAGTGTATTCCTACAGTGACTGGTAACTGTAATCAATATCTATAAATTATACAGTCTACATCCGTTATATCGATTTCCAAAATACATCGACATAACCGAAGTTTGACTTAACGAAATTTGATATAAACAGATCCAGTTATATGTAAAATGATAGTGTCTGAAACGGGACTTTGATCAGACCTCGAGTTAACCGGATAATTCGACATAACCGACTTTGACATAGCGGATGTAGACTGTACATTAAAATATGATTTCAACTGAAACGATTATATAATCCTTCACAAATTGTTGTACATCATAGTACATGCATACATATAACATCATACAACTTCACCAAATAAAGAACCAATGGGACATAATGGTTAGTGCATGCAGTTTTATGAGTTTAACGGGAATTATATTCATCGGGTGAACTGGTGAAAACATGTACCTCTTCAGTAATGGTCAATTTCTTTATTCGATTTGGGATTATGTTATGCAGTGGATATATTTTGTGTATGGCGAGCGCTTAATTTACTTGGTTTGTTATGCTGCAACCATGTTGCAACCATGTTGCTCAGACTTTGGATCACTTTTTTATAATAGTTCCAAAGAATTAGCATAGTTTATAACAATTTTCAGTTATTAAGGGAAAGGGAGTCGAATAAGTTACTACTGGTATGTAACGTTTTCCCCAATCCTAACTGTGCTGTTGCAACTATTCCTGTGTTACGAATAACATATTGTTTAACTCTTTCAGCGCCGAATAAATTCAGAGCATGTGCAAACAACATAGATCCAGATCAGCCGCGGCGTAACGCCGCATCTGATCAGGATCTATGTTGTTTGCTATTTGGACAGGTGCTTCAGCTCCACTGTCTGAAGAGCAATCACCAAATAGCCTGATCAGATGGCATGTTCTGTTCTGTCCGATCAGGTTCTTTACTTTTTTACAAAGTCGCTTTTATGTGACATTGGTGGTGAAAGAGTTAAACTAGTTCTTAACAATTTAATCCAACAACATCTGCCATACAATGGGTTTAAACATATATCACAAAGTTCACTTATTTCAACAAAGTTCTTTAACCCAAAGTATTATCTTAAAGCGACACTACATCGGTGAAAACGCAAATTCTACAGAATGCAATTTCCTATTATATGGTATAATTATTTCGCAAATATTTGCCTCAAAAACTGAGTATTTCAACTAATAAATAAACGTCGTATTGTTGACATGACAAAATAATGTAAATAGGGTCAACATTCATGTGTAATAGAACGCATGTATCCTGATTTATGGTACACATTTAACCGTTGTATCTCACATTTTATTTTTAGACTAATCTGACTTTTAAATTATCTCTAACACGACAGTATCACACGCCTAGCATAGACTCCATTGATAAAACAAATGTCAAGTGAGGAACGTGGCTGACCGCTATATGAAATCGTACATTCACTTGTGAGAGTTTGTAGACCACAAAAACACTGTTTATGGATTCAATATTAGAATTTAAATGATTTCAGAAGACCTTGTAGTAGCAATGCATTTATATATAAAACAAATGCATGTTTTTGCCTTTTTCGATGTGATGTCGCTTTAAAAGTGTACAGACATGTTTCTTATTAATTTCTATCTGTTATTCTATGCTTAGCTATATTAGGGTACTCTTTCTTATGAAATAAACTGAGTGTTTATGCCATTTTCGTTTTTTCAAGTTAAGTAACATTATCAATTTTGCCAAGGCTGTCCGATTAGCGCAGTGGTTAGCGTGCTCACTTCGCACCAATGCAACCCGGGTTCGATTCCTCAGACCGGGAAATATGTGAGATGGTACGGTGGTTGCCAGGTGGGTTTTTCTCTGTGTACTCCGGTTTCCTCCCACACGAATGATCACATTTACGCTTTCAAATGCGCCAACGAGAGTGATTAATATAAGTTGTTATAATTTGCTTCTGCCCAGATTTCTTGAAGGTAGCATTTGTCATTATGATTGTTACAAAACAATAAAACAATTTGATTCATTCTCAACCTGGAAGTCATTGGTGACAACAAATCTTGTAATAATTCTTACTTAGAGTTTTAATTGGTAGAAAGTGCATGACTGTTACTGGATAATAATTCTGTTATCCAATAGTGATTCATTTTCAGGTAGACAATAAGTGCTATAAAGCTAGATAATTAGCAAAAAGCTGAAGTGAAATATCACAAAGATATAAAACTTACTGAACATTGACCTACAGCTGCTAAACGCTGAACATTGACCTACAGCTGCTAAATGCTGAACATTGACCTACAGCTGCTAAATGCTGAACATTGACCTACAGCTGCTGAACATTGAACTACAGCTGCTGAACATTGACCTACAGCTGCTAAACGCTGAACATTGACCTACAGCTGCTGAACATTGACCTACAGCTGCTGAACATTGACCTACAGCTGCTGAACATTGACCTACAGCTGCTGAACATTGACCTACAGCTGTTGAACATTGACCTACAGCTGCTAAACATTAAACTACAGCTGCTAAACATTGACCTACAGCTGCTAAACGCTGAACATTGACCTACATCTGCTGAACGCTGAACATTGACCTACAGCTGCTGAACATTGACCTACAGCTGCTGAACATTGACCTACAGCTGCTAAACATTGACCTACAGCTGCAAACATTAACCTACAGCTGCTGAACATTGACATACAGCTGCTGAACATTGACCTACAGCTGCTGAACATTGACCTACAGCTGCTGAACATTGACCTACAGCTGCTGAACATTGACCTACAGCTGCAAACATTGACCTACAGCTGCTGAACATTGACATACAGCTGTAGCTGAGCATTGATCAAAATGAGCATAATTGCATTGAATAAAGAATTCTCCAGGAAATGTCGTTCACAGTAGATACACTAACAAGTGTCCAAAATCATATTACCGTATTTATTCCAATAAATGCCCCCCGGATTATGTGACATAAAAATATGCCGTTTTCAACTAAAAAAAAATCAGAAATAGTATAGCCTCCTTTAATGCCCCCCACCCTCAGGGGGACAGTTTTACAGGGTTTTTCATTCTTATGATGATTGTGATATATTTTCTTTTTTTGGGGGAATTTTTTCCCCCCATAAATATTTACAAGAATAATACATGTTTATCCATAATATATTAGTACACAATACGAAATAATAATACTATAGATATTAATGTACATTTGATATTATATTTATATGTATTATTATAACGAGAATTATAACGATTTATTAATTTTTCGAACTAGTTCAGTGCTTGTTTTTAATTTTGAAATATTCATACGTAGCTGCTATTTTATTATTCATTATGTTCATTATATTAACAGGTTTCCGTATGTTATCGATAATAATGTATACCGTATATATAGAGAATACGTGGAAGTCGTGATAGCGCAGTGGATGCGCGTTCGCTTCAGGTGCGAAAGGTCCGGAGTTCGAGCCCTGCTGGAGCTGTTACGATTGTGCCCTTAGGCAAGGCATTTAAATTCCACATTGCCTCTTCTCTCTCCCTCGTGGCGATGGATTCCATCAGGAATGAGGTCTCGAGAGTGATTAATATAAGTTGAAAGAACTTGTTTCGTAATTGAGCTAAAATAAATTTGTATCAGATATAGAGAATCCAATATATGGTAAATAACAAATTAATCTTGTAATACTCGGAAATCTCTATCCCGGAGTTCGAGCCCCGCTAGACCCATTACGATTGTGCCCTTAGGCAAGCAAGGCATTTAAATTCCACATTGCTTTTTCTCTCTTCATCTTGGAGATGGATTCCATGAGGAATGAGGTATCGAGAGTGATTAATATAAGTTTTAAGAACTTGTGTCGCAATCGAGCTCAAATAAATTTGTATAAAGGGGGGGGGAATGGTGTTAACCCGTAACCTGCCAATCACAACTAAAGTCGCTTTTGCAAATAGCATAGAGCCATATCAAACTGCACAGAACGTTCCATCTGATCAGGCTCTACACTGCTTGCTATTCGGAGAGTGGTGCTAAAACACTTGAATAGCAAACAACATAGATCCTGATCAGATGTGGCGTAATGAAGTGGCTGATCTGGATCTATGTTGTCTGCACATTCTGTTCAATTTATTTTTGCAGGTTACGGGTTAAATTGATTCAAACAAAACAATACCAATTAATTAAATATTCTAAATAACAGTTTAGTAATGGTAGGTTTCTAGGCAGATGGCATGACTAATACTGCAGATAATATGTGTGACATGCCAGGCAAAATGGTACCAGTCATTTAGTCCTAGTGTACTGTACATTTACGATGTTGAAAAATACCATTTAATGTATACAGTCAAACCTGTCTTAAGCAGCCAGCCTAGGGAATCTCAGAAAGTGGCTGCTTAGCACAGGTGGCTGCTTAATAGAGGTCAAATGTATAATAAAACAGCATATTGGGAATCTGGAAACTGGCTGCTTAATACAGGTTGGCTGCTTAATAGAAGTGACCACTAACACAGGTTTGACTGTATTGTCAAACCTGTGTTAAGCAGCCAGCCAAGGGAATCAGGGAAAGTGTATGCTTAGCACAGGTGGCTGCTTAAATGAGGGCTAATAACATAATGGGAATTTTGGAAATGGCTGCTTAATACAGTTTGGTTGCTTAATGGAGGTGACCACTAACACAGGCTTGACTTGTCATATCTCGGTACATCATCATACAATGGACGTGGAACATATTTTGCCTGGCAAGTGACATCACCGGTATTTATATCCCTTAGTTTAACTACTGGAGTCTATCATAACAAGCTGAATTCATGTTATGTTATATTTCGGGTTTTACGCCTGCATCAGCACCATTTTGGGCTATATCGCCGGCGGGCAGTTTACCTAACAACACCTTTCCTGGGCAGGCTCCAGCGGTTAACCAGTACTTGGCGTACAAACCTCCATAAGAAACTGCCAACTTTTTCATATAAAAGAGACACGGTCTGAGCGGGGCTCGAACCCGTGACCATCAGTGATGATAGGTTACAGTGGTATACAAGTCAGCGCCCTTAACCACTCGACCACGGAGGCGGACTAGCTGAATTCAATAATTGTAAATAGCACATCGAGATTTACAATACACGAGAACAGCATATTAATAATAACTCTTTGCATGCTGGGTAAATTTAAGACTACTAGTATAAATTGTTTAAATAATTGTAGCAATGTGTTTTTCTTATTTGTAACTGAACACTCTGGAAATATGTTAAGCTATGTTCGAGTGGTGGGAACCTGTGGAAATATGCGGGAACCTGTGGAAATATGCGGGAACCTGTGGAAATATGCGGGAACCTGTGGAAATATGCGGGAACCTGTGGAAATATGCAGGAACCTGTGGAAATATGCGGGAACCTGTGGAAATATGCGGGAACCTGTGGAAATATGCGAGAACCTGTGGAAATATGTGGGAACCTGTGGAAATATGCGGGAACCTGAGGAAATATGCGAGAACCTGTGGAAGTATGCGGGAACCTGTGGAAATATGCAAGAACCTGTGGGAATTAATGGTGTGAACATATATTAATGTTTCAGTATATGAAAGGAGTGTGTTCGTGTTGAAAGTACAACTCCCAGAGTCACCAAAGTAATACATAATTATATCCCGAACGCATTTTATAAGCCGTTTCTATCAATAATGCACGTGTACGTTATATGTATCGCGCATATGACTTGTTCTAAATGCAGGATCCAACATTACCAATCCTCGATTTTAGGTTGAAACTGGATTCACTTGGGACAGTTTACTCTGGTAACTCGGGGTAATATCCAAACGAACACATTATGCTACAGAAACAAATACACAATTTACTTTATCACATAACTTTGCTTGTATTCAGTGTAATACAGTCATGACATAAATTCTTATATGACCACAAGCTTAATAACACCTGGAAGGAATCTGATTGGTCGCAGCACGACATTAACAGTTTGCAACAGACATTCGACATATACATGTTGTTTGTGTTCATGCTTTATTTCTTGAAAATCAACTGCTTAGATCAATAGTGGAATATAGTGATTAAAAATATTGTGTCGATTATTTGCGTGAAGCTGTTTGGTTATCAGGGACTATTTACTACGGCGTAAGGATGCTGCTTAATGTAAAACGGCTCAAAAATATCTTGGCAAACAGAAACGCTTCATTTCTTCAAATGTATGGTTGTTGTTACTGTAATGTGATAAAAAGGATCTTGCACTCCTAGTGATTTCATACCATATTTTATGAAACTCGTTTTGGAATTCAAAAACTTGTGTCATAAAATATGGTATGAAATCACCATGAGTGCCAAGATCCATTTGATCACATTACCACAGTAACCATAGATTTGTTCACCGATTTGAGCCAAGTAGTTTAACCCTTTCCTACATAGAGATTTAGGTTAATATACTAATAACTCCATACAAACGACAGCCATTTAGCTATCATGCAGTGGATAAGTAGTGGCCATATCTATCCCACCTCCATAGATATTACTGGGACTACATAGAGATTTAGGTTAATATACTATTATATCTCCATACAAACGACAGCCATTTAACTATCATGCAGTGGATAAGTATTATTATTATTATATACCAAACTTATATAGCGCTCTTTTCATCTAAATATAAAACGTTCAAAAGCGCTTTACAGCCTAAAATATCACAAATATTGATAAAAACTTCCACATACAATGAGATAAAACAAGACAAAATTAGCAAACACAATTACAATGGATTCTAAATATGCTATAAAATATTAGGATCTAAAATTATAACAATTAAAATATAGGTAATAATTAAATAAAATGTGTTCATTTGCAGTCTTAATCCTGATTGAGCACAGACACAGTTCGATATTTATGTTCCATATGAACATTTAAAAAGGTGTGTCCTCAAAGCCTTTTTGAAAGAACACAATGTTGTTGCACTTCTAAGATTTGATGGAAGAGAATTCCAAAGTTTTGGGGCAGCAGTCATGAAACTTCTATCTCCGTATGTGACAGTCCGACTTCTTGGTAACACAAGAGTAGCTGCTTCATTTTTAGACCTTAAGACTCTCCTTGGTAAGTAGTCGCCATATCTATCCCACCTCCATAGATATTACTGGGACTACATGAGATTCTGGCCTTTATTATGAACATTGGTTTGACTATTACATTGTCAATGTATGTTGTATTGGTAATGGTGTCAAGAGGTGCTTCTATGCGGGAAAGGGTTAATTATGAACATTGATTTGGCTACTAAATTGTCAATGTACGTCGTATTGGTAATGGCGTCAAGAGGTGCTTCTATGCGGGAAAGGGTTAAGAAATATAAAGCGAACACAAAATATTGTACATATGATCTTTGACTTGTAAGTATGACCGCGTCATGAATTTAAACGAATGAAAATTGTGCCTATTAGTTTGATATATGGTGAACAAACAATCATTAAGATTAAGAGATATATACCGGAAATAACCAATGACAGATAGACATGCCACAACCGACAAAGTGTCGTCTCTCGTATTACCCGTTCCAAAACTGAATTACCACAAAAAGTTCTTGTGGTATATGGTACGTCAAATAATCCTGAAATCCTTGCATGCCTTCTTGCATAGAATATAATATCTACACACATTATCCAATACCCATAGAGAGAAAAAACACACTATTCAAAAATGCTTAAAATCAATCAAAATGTTGAAACATAAACGGCAAATGCACTGATCTACATACATGTATACCAATTAATTATATGTGTAACACTGTTAGTCCTGCGTGATATATGTCTACATACACTCAACACAATTCCTAATCTGTCATCTCGTGTTTTACAATATATCCAGTCAACTAATAATCATACAATATAAATATTTTCATATTGACATTTAATACATTTTAGTGAAAGTCATGATAGCGCAATGGTAGCGCGTTTGCTTTAGGTGCGAAAGGCCTGGAGTTTGAGCCCCGCTGGAGCCGTTACGATTGTGCCCTTAGGCAAGGCATTTAAATTCCACATTGCCTCTTCTCTCTCCCTCGTGGCGATGGATTCCATCAGGAATGAGGTCTCGAGAGTGATTAATATAAGTTATAAAAACTTGTTTCGCAATCGAGCTAAAATAAATTTGTATAAACTAATGCATTTTATTCCAGGTGATTATACAGCAATTCATTGCATAAAGATCTGTAATAAAATATATCAAATAAGATGATATGAATTTTGATATTATATGGTTATTAGGTTGCTCTTAATTCTGTAAGACACCGGGTGAGCGATTAGGAATTTTGTTGGGGAGTGTACAAGGTATGCCTTAGGATAGCACACTGCCATGCCTTACTTACACAACTCTCCTGTAACATAAACAAGACATAACAATCAAAATTTAATGTACATTTCAGTTTGATATATATAATAATGATCTATATGAGTTTTATTCACAGACGGTTCTGTAGCCCAGTGGTAAAACGCTGGACTGGTAATCCAGGGATCGCAGGTTCGATTCTTCGTCTGACCATAATGAAATGAACAGTCTTTCAGATGGGACGTTAAACCGAGGTCTCGTGGCGGTGCTTACACCGTGCATGTAAAAGAACCAGAGGAGACTCTGTAATGGGTCTCTGTCTGTATCATTGCACTATCCTCCAAAATCTAAAATTACTAATCTCTTCAGGAGGCGTCGCTCATATGGGCAACCGGTAGCGACGATAAATAAACGTAAAACACACACACAGAGTTTTATTATACCTCCCTCAGTGCAAAATTCCCACAGACCAACAGTCAATTTTTGTTGATATTGACTACTTTGGCTTCTAGTCTGAGTCGGTGAAATGCTCATTGGGATATTATTAAAAATGAAGCGCCTAACCTAAGTACAAGATTATGGAACAGATGGATCTGTAGTCCAGTGGTAACACGCTGGACTGGTAATCCAGGAATCGCAGGTTCAATTCCTCGTCTGACCATAACAAAATTAACAGTCTTTCAGATGGGACTTTAAACCGAGGTCTTGTGTCAGTGCTTTACATCGTGCACGTAAAAGAACAAGAGGAGACTCTGGAATGGGTTTCTGTCTGTATCATTGCACTATCCTCCAACAGTCTAAAATGATTAATCTCTTCAGGAGGCGTTGCTCATATGGGCAACCGGTAGCGACGATAAATAAACGTAAAACACACACAAGATTATGGCCGCAAAGTAGCTTCCCGTCGTATAATAGTGATAAAAATAACACAATTTAATTAAAAAAATTTCTATAAATCAGTTTGTTCCGACTCAATAAGTGATGATCGACTCAATAAGTGATGATCGACTCAATAAGTGATGATCGACTCTCAATAAGTGATGATCGACTCAATAAGTGATGATCGTATATTAGTTTAAACATTATTTATTTCAGTATTTGTACATGTAATCAAGAAATGAACATTTTACATATAATTTAACAGCAGTAGACTGAAAGGGATTAGAACGAAAGAAAACTTATATAGTTCTTCTCCCTTTGATCGTATATTGAAATAATTCCAAGGGTGTAACAAAAGCATAGACTTTCATTGCTCTGTCTGTAAACTGAACTTGTCAATCGCATTTTAGCAAATCAAATTTATTGTTGTGCATCAGTGCATTTTTTTATGATTTGACATAATTTACAGTAGTTTAATTAATTTGTTTGGTCTTCCGAGTGGTTTCCATTTTCTCAGAAGCGTCTTATGCAAAATACCACGGATTGAAGGCCAACGTTAGGGGGTCGTCTTATAGTCGAGATCGTCTTATAGGTTGGTATGTATGGTACTTACAAACAAGAATAAAATTTATGTAAATAAAATGAATGTCTGTTCCGTCTGATCCGGCTCTATGCTGTTTGCCAAAGCAATTTTGCTTGAAAGACCGGTTTGTCATGATGACAACGCCTTGGTTAATATTCATGTTCGCGGGGTGACATATTCCCTATCAGGGCTCGACAAATCCACTCGTCCGCTCGTATTTACGAGTGACTTTTCGATCTGGACGAGTAGAAATTCCAAGTCGATTGCCCAGTCGGACGAGTGAAAATTTCAGCTAAATATCCAATATAAATCGAAGGAACAAAATAAAATAATATCCATTTTACTTTCTTCGGAATGATTACCAGGCATGATAATGGGAAATCACCGAGGATATTTTAATGTGTTTATGCTGCCAAATAATTGCATTTATTAATAAATTAAAGTGCAATTCTGACGATTTTTAATTTTCCTAAAATACATGGGACGAGTGATAGTCCAATCTGGACGAGTGGAACAGTGGCATCACTCGCCCAGTAGGATGAGTAAGAAATTAAAAATTTGTCGAGGCCTGCCTATTACCAACTCAGGAATGCAATATATAATACATAGTATAATAATGCATAAGATTCATATTACAGAAAGCATGGTAATTTAATACAGGTGCCATGCTGCTAAGACTGCACCATACATACCTACCTACTCCGACTCCCCCACTTTACTTGCTTCCAAAGTGCACTACATAATTATAATAATAATAACTGTGTGGCGTCCGTGGTTCAGTGGTAGAGCGTCAGATTTGGAATCGAATGGTCCCGGGTTCGATACTCGGTTAGACCATGTATGTAGTGTCATTGAGAAAGGCACCTCACACACATTGCTTAGTACTGGTTAACCACTTAGATCGGCTAAGCCTGCCTAGAAAAACATGTCTAGGTCCCTGCAAAGTACAACCTTGACTTATGAGTGCTGTCGACTTATGGGTGAGTATATACAGTATTTACCCCGTATAGACACCACAAACCTACATATAACTCTATGTAAAGTGCTACACTGCATACCTGATTGTGTTGTATATACAGTATTTACCCCGTATAGACACCACAAACCTACATATAACTCTATGTAAAGTGCTACACTGCATACCTGATTGTGTTGTATATATAAAGTATTTACCCTGTATAGACACCACAAACCTACATATAACTCTATGTAAAGTGCTACACTGTATACCTGATTGTGTTGTATATACAGTATTTACCCCATATAGACACCACAAACCTACATATAACTCTTTGTAAAGTGCTACACTGCATACCTGATTGTGTTGTATATACAGTATTTACCCCGTATAGACACCACAAACCTACATATAACTCTATGTAAAGTGCTACACTGCATACCTGATTGTGTTGTATATACAGTATTTACCCTGTATAGACACCACAAACCTACATATAACTCTCTGTAAAGTGCTACACTGCATACCTGATTGTGTTGCATCACCATAGCTGTCACTGATAGATCCGCCCCGTTCTCCCCGTTGGACGCCTGCAGTTTTGCAATCACCCATTCCACTGCGGCCTGTTTCGTGTTCACTGCAAACTCAAGCACAACCAATGGCTCAAAGTCCCGGGATATGTTCTTACTGGCAGCAGATTCTGTTGATTCGGTACTGGGCTTCACAACCTGAAGTACATTCTCCATGTTTGTCCAATTCAGGGGAGAAAACTCTATACGATGTTCCAATCCACAACGAGGGGAGACCACTCAATACAATGACCAAATCCACAAAGAGGGGAGACAACTCTACTCCTGGACTATTCTATAAATAGCATCATCTAGAACTGAAATAAATGAAGATATCAAATGAATTACTAAAGTGTTCCTGTGCCTGAGGTTATAACACTTTTTTCAGATTTCAAACTCAAGCTCAAATGATCTGATCGGTTGATTCTGAGTTTTACTGCCATCTGAACCAATCAGAAGCTTGATACTGAGCTTGAGATAGGAGAAAAGTTTTATTACCCCGAGGCCTGGTTGTCCTGCTTATTTTGATATAAAAATCTGCAAATTTATTATTTTCCTCCATAATTATTCTGTATGGCAAATCGTTTGTTTCTTTGTTCAGCACCATTTTGAACTATATTGCCGGCGGGCAGTTTACATAACAACACCTTTCCTGGGCAGGCTCCAGCAGTTAACCAGTACTTGGTGCACCAACCTCCGTAAGAAACTGCCAAAGTTTTCATATAAAGAGACACGGTCTGAGCGGGGCTCGAACCCGTGACCATCAGTGATGATAGGTTACAATGGTATATATATATAAGTCGGCGACCATAACCACTCGACAACGGAGGTGGATTATCATTTCTTTTCTACAATACAAGTTATATATGCCTGCTCATCTCACACATATCTATAATTATTCTACTTCACAATTCCAATGCAATGTATATAACTTAAAAGTCATGCATGGTTTCAATGAATGAACTGATGACAACAAGATAGAAAACGATACTCAAGTAATATTTTATAATCCGCAGCTATTTATTTATTTACAGAACATGTATGTATCCCAAAAAAGGTACACGATTCTCAAACTTTTATGAAAATATTGGTAAATGTAATGCATTGAAAATCAAGGATGCATACCATAGCTATGTATATTTATATTTACTGAACAATAAAGCTTGGCGATACTACATAGTGTGTAAATGGTTTGATGTTTCTCTTAATACCTGTAAGGATTGGGTTTATACATTGTTAAATACTTTCACCTTTAATAGACACTAGTGGGTCCAGAGGGGGGGAGGCCCCCAGAGCTCTCCCCCTTAAATATGTCAAGCCATAGGTTCAATACGTTATTATATGCTCTCAGGTCGTATATAATGTTATAATTTGGCAACATTTTCTCGCTCGTTAATTACAATGTAAAAACAACAATTCTAACATTGCTCGCCATTTTGACTGTATACGCAAAGAATAAACAATAAAACACGTTGATCGCGTGACGTCAAGTGTGACGTTGTTTTGTGACGTCATTTATGCACTCTTCAGAAATAGCACAAACTATATTTACGCTTTATAGATATTTTGGTCATGCTAGAATCAATATAATATTTGTATTTGCGCTATTTATAGTCGAATAAAACATGGTTTGTTGCTATGAGCGCCAGAATTAACTAATTTCTACGTGCCAGAACTCCAAACCATGTTTTATTCGCCAATAAACAACGGAAACACAAATACTATTTCTTAATTTTCATCATTCTGCAGAGTATTATGGGTTTTATACAAGATCCGCCTAACCAACTCACAACCCCCTAACGACAGTTCCTGGATCCACCCCTGATAGCATTCATGACAACATACTTATATACATACATTAAAGTTTCATGTTTTACATAAATACATACACTACAACACTTGATAGAATATGTTCAATGAACCATAATCATACAAGTTATTTTGACGTACCATAGTAACTGTTGTATTATCCGCTACAACATTAATGTTGACAATATATATGTAGGATCCTACAGGAGAGGTGATTTCATAAAATAGTTTATGCAACAAATTTCATAAAATATGGTATGAAATCACCACGAGTGTAAGATCCCTTTTATCACATTACCATAGTTACAACAATAACACATTACTATATGACACTAGTTTTAATAATATCTTTGCTACTTGCATTTTGGCGCCAAGTCAGCTCAAATTGTCATGACGTCACTAAATTGTCATGACATCACTAAATTGTCATGACATCACCTAATTGTCATGACGTCACTAAATTATCATGACATCACTAAGCAAAGCAGCGTTATATTTATGTTTTAAAAAGCGTCATAATTAGGTCGAGACTTATTTTAAATCGTCGGTTGTCTTATCGTTTATGTTATGTACCAATTCTAAATAGATATATGCATAATTTAAAGATTAATTTACAAATTATAAGGATTATTCTCTCAACCAATCAGAATCTTTCAAGGTGTTATTACACGTGTGTTGATATAAGAAAATAAGCGATGGCGGTATTACAAGCAAAGTTATGCGATAAAAGAACTTACACCTTATTATTTATTGTTACAAAATCTACATAAACATTCACAATATCTCTCTCTCTATATATATATCCGTTATGTCAAAGTCAGTTATGTCGAATTATCCGGTTATCTTGAAGTCGGGTCAAAGTCATGTTTCAGACAATATCATTCATGCTACATATAAATGGCTCCATTTATATCGAATTTCGTTAAGTCAAATTTCGGTTATGTTGATGTATTTTGTTCGGTCCGATATATATATATATATACATACATATGTCGAAAAAAATACTTTGACATAACCGAAATTTGATATATATATAATGGAAAGATTGTACCTGAAGTCGGTTATTGGTTGACACATAAGATTATATACACACAGTTACGTGGTGTGAATGGGTTAACTGTTTAGCTGGTACTGGTCCAACGCGATATGTGAAATATGTATATAAACAGAAAACAAATAAAATAAACAAGATATAGGTGATCAAGGTAGTTGGTATCGACCAGGTATAATGAGATACAATCACTTAGTCAAAATAAAAGCATGTTTCACTATATCCTAGTGTAATGGGATCGTCCTCAATATTGCTTTGCATTTATATGACTTGTATACCTTAATATATAAGTATGTTTTTACGTTTATTTATCGTCGCTACCGGTTGCCTATATGAGCGACGCCTCCTGAAGAGATTAGTTATTTTAGATTTTGGAGGATAGTGCATGATACAGAACGAGACTTAAAAAACATATTTATATAACAAGATCTTACTAATTAAAAGTGTTAATTTCGTACATTTATGCATAGGATTTAATATAATACTCTGGCCTTTTGACACCAGTCCAATATTAATAATAATGGACTGCAAGTACAATGGTATGACACCACGACAGTGTTTTAAGTATGTATATTTACGATAATAGATACAGTCTGTGTACAACCGTTATGTCAAAGTCGGTTTTGTCGAATTATCCGGTTATCTCGAAGTTGGATCAAAGTTCCGTTTCAGACACTATCATTGTACATATAAATGTACAATGAATGTGTGTGTGTGTTTTACGTTTATTTATCGTCGCTACCGGTTGCCCATATGAGCAACGCCTCCTGAAGATATTAGTCATTTTAGATTTTGGAGGATAGTGCAGTGATACAGACAGAGACCCATTCCAGAATCTCCTCTGGTTCTTTTATGTGCACGGTGTAAAGCACCGACACGAGACCTCGGTTTAATGTCCCATCTGAAAGACTGTTAATTTTATTAGGGTCAGAAGGGGGATCGAACCCGAGATCCCTGGATTACCAGTCCAGCGTGTTACCACTGGACTACATAACTGTCTGTACCTTTATATAACATAACATACCCATATATATATATGTAATTCCTACAACACCAGGTAGATAAATACCTGAATTGACAAGCCAATATTTACACACATCACAACATTCCTATAGAGGTCAGCAAGACACACATACCATAGTACTCATCTTTATTTGAAAAGGAGACTATTTGTATTTATAACTGGCAGTTTAATAATGTGATTATGACAGCTATTATTGGTGGAAGAAGAATCCAGTACAGTGTGTTAGGTAAATTCATGCACCATGGTAGAACCACCAACTCTCTTACAGGGCTCGTTCTAGAGGGCGAATTGGGTGAAATAGTTGCCTGACCCTGACTTCGCCCCCTGGGAACCACACTTCTCCCGAAAAAATATTTCTCCTGAATTTTATTTTACAATTTTCATACACAAATTTGTCCAGTCAACTACACTGTCCAATATAAATCACTTCTTCTATTCAAAAGTTGTATTTAATGTTTAATGGTCATAATGTGTATTATAAACCTATTTTGTTGATATTTATTAAATAACACAAAGGCCTTGGTTACACGGAGGACTCGATGCCTTGGTTACAAGTAGGACTGAAAGCCTTGGCTACAAGGTTCCAAGCAAGACTGAAGGCCTTTGTTACAAGGTTCCAAGCAAGACTGAAGATTGTCATTAAATGACTATATTTCCATCCCCTCAACTACATATAGCAAATAAAGTGGAGCCTTCACACTGAAATGGACACAATACCCACTGTGCAATCTGTTATCACCTGTACACCTTTATAACATAACATAGCAATATACATGTACATCCTGTGACCTGAATCAACAAGTGTTTCCAACTTCCATCACAAAAGTCATATAGAGGCCACCGAGGTAACACAAGGTTGAGGTTGTGAATTTGAAACATGTCAGAACAAGGGTGGTGAAGTTCTTAGGCAAGACTCTCTCTTTGCCTGCTGGTTAATTGCTTACACGGTTCCAAGCAATACTGAAGGTCTTGGTTACAAGGTTCCAAGCAAGACTGAAGGTCTTGGTTACAAGGTTCCAAGCAATACTGAAGGTCTTGTTTACAAGGTTCCAAGCAATACTGAAGGTCTTGTTTACAAGGTTAAAAGCAAGACTGAAGGTCTTGTTTACAAGGTTCCAAGCAATACTGAAGGTCTTGTTTACAAGGTTCCAAGCAATACTGAAGGTCTTGTTTACAAGGTTCCAAGCAATACTGAAGGTCTTGTTTACAAGGTTCCAAGCAATACTGAAGGTCTTGGTTACATGGTTCTAAGCAAGACTGAAGGTCTTGTTTACAAGGTTCCAAGCAAGACTGAAGGTCTTGGTTACAAGGTTCCAAGCAAGACTGAAGGTCTTGGTTACATGGTTCTAAGCAAGACTGAAGGTCTTGTTTACAAGGTTCCAAGCAAGACTGAAGGTCTTGGTTACAACGTTCCAAGCAAGACTGAAGGTCTTGTTTACAAGGTTCTAAGCAAGACTGAAGGTCTTGTTTACAAGGTTCCAAGCAATACTGAAGGTCTTGTTTACAAGGTTCTAAGCAAGACTGAAGGTCTTGTTTACAAGGTTCCAAGCAAGACTGAAGGTCTTGTTTACAAGGTTCTAAGCAAGACTGAAGGCATTGGTTTCGCATCTCATTTATATGGTAATATAATTATGTAAATAAATGGTGTGATATCAAAACAGTATTTGTTATTGGTCAATATCTAGCATATTTTAGCAGCTTAACTCTTTCACCGCCAATGTCGCATAAAAGCGACTTTGCAAAAAGCCGAGAAGCCGATCAGACAGAACAGAATGTGTCATCTGATCAGGCTGTATGTTGATTGCTCTTCAGACAGTGGAGCTGAAGCACCTCTCCGAATAGCAAACAACATAGATCCTGATCAGACGCACTGAAAGAGTTAAACTAGCAACATAAAATGAACAATATTTGGACGAACAAATATAAATTATATTATAACGGCCTTACGGTTTATCAAATTTCATAGAACAATATTTGCCTTGCCTGAGTTTCCCAGTCCATATACCTCTAGCAGGTTGGTAAGTTAGCGTTTACTTTCACTTCTGATAAATTAGCCAGAAATGTACTGGGATGTTGAATTGCATCTGTTCACGTAACTGATATTACAAATTGTCCCCAGGTAGAGCCTCTGGGTATATTGGATTTTTAATACCTGTATTTTAACACCCCTGTCACACAATTGACTGGTCCAGGTATGCCAATTCACTGTTTACAAATTTAACTGTTCATACATGAGTTACCTTGATTTAGTGACTAAACCATTACAAAGTGGAGGTGTTTATCTTGAACACAGGAACTATTCATGAATAGTTTACAATTACAATGAAACTAAAAATAAAACAGGAATGGAATTTTGAGGCACAACTGTATCAGCTGATTATGTTTTAACACACATCTTAACAAGTTCATGTGACACACTTTTTGGAGATACACAAAGGTGACAGCAAAGATGGCTGATGGTATGTAAATGAACAGGTAGCTTGTACGTTTACCTGGTATAAATGATGCAATGGACAAAATGGTTACAAAATGATGAGTGTTTGCTATATGTCGATACACATTCAGTGTTGTGATGCTGGATAAAGTCAGGATTTCTCTCGATCAGATTAAATACAGGTAAAGTACATGAAAACATTATTACACACCTACCATTTACTCATGAATGTGCATCTTCTATCTATTTATGATCTAATAATAACACACGACACTCGTATATCTGTATATGCCTGCAGGGAATGTTTCAAATATGTATATATTTATGTACCATTAATGTCAACCCCCTTTCGGGGAACTAGACAGGTTTTCCTGGACAGGCGTAGCCGATCCAAGTGGTTAACCAGTATACTAAGCAATGTGTGCGAGATGCCTTGCTCAATTACATACATGTACATTAGTGGCCTGACCGAGTATCGAACACGGGACCATTCCGATTCCAAATCTGACGCTGGAACATACATGTACATGTGAACATTCGAAAATTGAAGAGCAACATGTTTAAATCCCAGTGAGGGGTTTCACATTAGGGGAAGATAGATTGAAAATTTAATACACTTTACTTTGAACCACAGGGATTCGGCACGTTTGGGGGGTACTAGTATATATATTTAAGTACAGGGATTCTACTCTGTGGGATGTCAGATTTCGCATCGATCAGTAAAATGGTCCTATCTGAAACAATTTTGTACAAATCTGTCCAAATATAACGCCTATCCCGAGTCTTTATATTGTTCTTCAAATAAAACACAACTTTACGCTGCATGCATGTATACTTTGCAAACAATTGCCACAGACATTGGCCATAGCAGGTCACATTTCCATACTAGGACACGGGTTCTGTCAGCAACAACAAAAAATCTTCGACGGGAGAGTTTTAACTGTGAATAACATTATCAATAAAATGTGTTTCCACTAACGTGTAGGTTTATTCGGCAAAAATGTACATCAAAAAGAGATTTCGTAGTATTTTCAATTTGTTTTGAAAATTTCTAAAGCGGCGCAATTTGCGTTGAAACGAGCGTTCTGATTGGATTATTAGAATGTAACAAGATGTTTTTTTCTATATGAAGAATAATCATAATCCAATCAGAACGCCCTGTGCTTTGAACAAGCATAAAATTCTATGTTTCTTATCTCACAACAACAAAGGACAGCATTCCTCCAATTACTGCATAATTTATTATGTCTGAGAGCATCTCCGGGACCCCGCAGTACAAGATAAACTCTTTTTACCCCCCACCCCGCCAACAATAAGTTTTTTGGAATGGTCTCCCCTACTACATTGTATGTACAATCCAGCCCCGGCCTACCCATTTTTCTGAGCAGCTGGCCACTGTACCACTCATGTAACACTAACGACTGTTTTTAACTTAAGTATGTACCACCAATAGTTCTTTTTAACACTATTCTGTCTCGCTATAGGAGATTTTCAACCACTGTCCCTGAGAACTGCCTCCCATTCATTCTCGGCTTGGGTGATATGAAGCTAGCTACGTAATAACTTTTTTTAAACTTTGATATGAATTTGAACATTTGGTGATCAAAATCATGCTCTCCGTTATGCAGTTATCAGGAATAAATCACAAAAACGATTGAAATATTACCATGAAACTACAAACTTCTGTCAAATTTAGTAAACAAACTAGCACCGAGTGCACATGCATTATTTTCTCCAGAACTAGTTATGATACGGTTTTTTTCTGGTTTGATACAGTCTTGTGACCATGTCAAACCAGCAAACACAGCATATCAACCTGCATGGTAGACAGTATTGTGGTAGGCAAATAACAGCAAAAACTAGGCTAAATTTCATATCTATTTAGTAATATATATACTTACACTTTTGGCCTTACACTTGACCTTACACTTGACCTTACACTTTTGACCTTACACTTTTGACCTTACACTCTTGACCTGCTTAGAGATATTGGAGACTCTACCTACTCCATTACCAGCAGTGACAAGTGAACTGAATGTGTATGTTAATTTGCCTCACTGGGCATGTACTTCATGTAAGCAGTAATATTATTATATTTAATTATTATTATGTGGTCAAGGAGTCCGTCTACGGAGCAGGAGGTCGAAGGTTCGAACCTCGTCAGGGGTTCATTCTGATATGGCCGGTTGCTGACTGCTGAGCCCCCAGTTAGTTAAGTAATGGTTACCGACTGCCTATCAATCAGCCTGGCACCTGGCCTTCAAGGATAGGATTCAGGAAGTACTGATGTCCATAAGAGGTGTTGCATAAGGACGACACTATAATAAGCAAACACTATACTTTTACTTTATAATATTTCAGGCATCATGAAAGAGTCGCAAGAGTTGATGTTGTTTGTTGCCATGGCAGCATGGATGATCGTACGGATCAGCTGCTGTCCGACACACTGTGAATGTGATGAACATACAAAAATGGTGGCATGCAGTAGACTTCCTGTGACTGCCCTCCAGCAAATTAGCGCCGACATACCGGCCGATACGAGCATCCTCGAGATTACAGGCGGCATGTTTTACAGTCTCCGGGACACAGACTTTGTACAAATGCCGACGAAGCAACTGCTTGAATTAAGAATCAGCCATAGCCAGCTACAGGAAATTTACAATCAACCTTTCACGAAAGTGACAACGCTCCAAATATTAAAACTTAATAATAACCAAATTTCCTCCATCCAGCCCAATGCCTTCCACGGACTTAGTAACCTGCGAGTTTTGGACCTGTCTAATAATAAATTCCAGCATATTTCCAGCAAAGACTTATTCAAACCACTTTATTACTTGCAAAACATTGACTTAAGCAATAACAACATTAACGATATACCAAATGGATTATTTTCCTCTCAGACTAATTTACAAGAACTTACAATAGCAGGAAATAAGAACATTGGAAATCTACGAGGCCAGTCGTTTCAGGGTCTCAGAACTGTACGTAGGCTCCTCGTCAGTGGCTGTAGTATTCGTACTTTGGAAAATGATTTATTTGCTGCCATCAGCTCTATCAACACGCTAGACCTTTCGTACAATCAAATCCAATCATTACCAAACACGGACAGCTTTCGACTGCTACAAAATCTAAGAAATCTTACTCTCCAGGGAAACAGGATCACGGCTCTAAATGATCGCCAATTCTCAGGAATGGACTTAAACTCTCTAGATTTGTCTAAGAATTCCATATCCAGTATAAGCCCAAATGCCTTCATGTATTTAGTTGGTGTCCGCTATCTCGATATGTCGGGCAACAGAATCCACAACCTACCGGAATATGTTTTTCAGCCGATATCTTCAGAAGTTTACAGATTAGACTTGAATGACAATCGTGCATTAATAATTCTCCCATCGAACATATTCAGCGGCATGCAGAAACTGCAGAACCTGAATCTGTCGTCTTGTGCCATACAATCGCTCAGTGAAGAACATTTCCAACATGTGTTCAGCTTGCGACAAGTCGATATATCAAACAACTGGCTTAAACAACTTCCGCAGAGCTTCATAGACAAGGCGAGAGGAATGCAGTGCTTGAAGCTAACCAACAACCCGTGGAACTGTGACTGCAACATAAGATCGTTACATACATGGTTACAGTACCAACAAACTTCCAGTATCATGTCGTGTAATGATGTCAACTCCCTGGGCTTTAAGGCACATAGTCCTTCGCCAAAGTGTTCCACTCCACAGAGTCTTGCTCATCGTGAAATTGCCATGCTTTCTCCCAATGACCTTGAAGACTGTGAACATATGGGTGCAAGTAGCAGTGTGCCTATTAGCATCGTCGCCGGTCTGCTCGGCGGTTTAGTTGCTGTGTTAATTTTAATTGTGATTATTACGTGCTGTTTGTACAGACGACACAAACGCGGAGACCCGCTCCTGTGCTATGAAACTCCTGCAGAGACCAAGCATAGTGAACGAAAACAACACAGCCGGGAACCAAAGGCAAAAAAAATTAGAAAACTGAAACGGGAACCAAAGGGCGGCCGAGGAGACCGTGATTATTATCATGAAAAGAAAGAAAGAAGGCAAATAGACCCGGACAATAGTTCACTGAACGAATCGGATAAAAGTTTTGTTGTCCGGAACTTCTTTCATTCCATGATGCCGGACCCTGATGGTGCTTCTGAAGGCACCCACTCACAGTCAATGACTCGTAAAGATTCCGTCGAGAGCTTGTCTCATTCTGGGTACGGTTACAATTCCAGGCAGGGATCTAGACATTCCAGTCAGTACAGTCTAAATGCGGGATACAAGATAGAATCTGCTGTTTAAATACACTGTCGTGGGTTCCCACGGCTAATTGTGCCAAAATTAAAACATGGCTCACGAAGTTTGCACGGTTGGCGAGTACAGCTGTACAGTACAATATTGGTATTACAACATAAATATAATGACTAATTACCGTAATCGTCTATATATAGGTCGTACTGGAGTATGACGCAGTTGAAATTACAGGGGAAAAAACTTATTTGCTGTATAAAATGCACATGATCTTTGAAGAAAAGGACCAAGTCTTTGAAACAGTGGAATTTAGTTCTAAACTGGAGTATAAGACTCTGCAGACTTTTGGATATTATTTTGGAGGAAAAAAGTGCGTCTTATATATAGACGATTACGATAGGCTACAAAAATATATATGCATATTCATGCTATGCCTACGCTAGGGTTTTTGATTACTAATTGATAGGGGGCGGAGTTAAGTGGGTGGACTAAATCTAATGTTACTATAACTTGTGGTCCAACCCATTTTTGTATGTATGTAATACTAACTTGTATGATTGTGTTTATGTATACAGTATACATACGGTACACAATCAAATATGGTTAAACTAAACTAATTGATAGCTTAAAGTAAACAGTCAAGCAACAGGTACAATTACTTTTGAAAACAGCATAGAGCCAGATCAGATGGCACAAAACATGCCATCTGATCTGGCTCTATGCTGTTGCTATTCAGATAGTGGAGCTAAATCACTTGTCTGAATAGCAAACAACATATATCCTGATCAGACGTGACATAACGCCGCGGCTGATCTGGATCTATGGTGTTTGCAAATGTGATTTTATTTACTCAGCAGGCAAATGGTTAATTGACTTTAAATAGCCAGGTGCAGATATTATATAACCGGGCAATGTGGATATTATGCAACCGGGAAACGTGGATTTTACAGAACCAGGCAGCGTGGATATTATATAACCGGGAAACGTGGATTTTATATAACCTGTCACAGGGATCATTCTAGAGTGCGATGCGGGCGAAATTGTCGCCCTAGGGACCCTGACTTCGCCCTCTGGGGGCCCCACTAATCCCTAAAAAAAATTTTCAAACAAAATTGTGTCTAGTAAGATACACTGGCCCATTATAAACCCTCCTTCTATTCAAATGTTGTATTTAATGGTTGTACTGTGCATTTTAACCCTATTTTGCAGAAGTATATTAAAGAACACCATTTAAGGAAGCGATCACGCGCTTTCTCACTTCTCCCAAAAATTCTGACCTAGAATGAACCCTGCAGTCAGCACGGAATTTGTGTTGTATTTGTAAATCCTTCCCCCCATACAAATCTTATAAGCTGCCGTATTTACATATGGCCGGCGCCATGAGAAAATGGGTACTTGAAAATATCCATCAAATAGTGTAAATATTTAGAAATAACATTTCCAAGCCCACTTTGTTAGAAAAAGATAATGGTATGATATTTGGTCAAATAAAAACAGTATAAACTTTATTGATTTTACAACGATTGCGAAACAAGTGGTAATACCCTATATTAATCACTCTCATTGGTGGCAATGACAGCGTATTTACGTTCATTTGTGTGGGAGGAAACCAGAGTACCCGGAGAAAACCCACCTGTCTGATCTGGCGACCACCGTGCCATCTCACATACTTGCCAAGAGGATCGAACCCAGGTTGCATTGGTGAGAAGCGAGCGTGCTAACAACTGCGCTAAAGTTGTGGACTTGAATGATGGTGTGAACAATAGGAATTATTTATCTGGTGAACATGCATACTCGCCTATAAGACAACTTTTTAACCACCAGATTATGGACTCTAAGTGGATTCCCTATCTATCTATCTATCTTCCTTTTATGTCAAACCCCTCGCGGGGACGTAGACATGTATGTTCCCTTCTTATAAGTGAGTACTAAAAATAATAAAAACAATTTAAATGTGTTAAAATGGTATCCATAATTACATTTTAGAAAAGAAAGCAGGCACCCTGACACAAAATGTCCTCAGCTTGCACTGGCTAAACATGCAATATATGCTTGTGCCTGGTGTCCATTTTATCAATCCGTCTTTCTGAGAGTGCATGCCAAAACCCCCAGATTTCAGGACCAAAGTAGGGGGGGGTCGTCTTTTATGTGAGATTATAGCCTTATAGGCGAGTATGAATGGAAATATTCAAAAAAAAAACAAAGGTACATAGTTTTGCTACATCTCCTTTGACAACGAGTATCACACAAGCTAGGGGGGTTGTCTTATAGGGGGTTGTCTTATGGGGGGGTTGTCTTATAGGTGAGATCGCCTTATAGTCGAGTATGGAAGGTAGTAACATAATACCGACGTCATAAGCGACCAAAATTACAGAATGTCATTAATGTTGACGTGACATTTCAATTGTTCAAAAAAACATCTGTCTATGTGTATCACGAAACGAGCCACTTTCTCAATTGGCTACATATTTTTTTAGAATTTTAGGATTTCTTTTCGAGACATTGTGCAATTTTCACCTTATATTAAACATAACTTTTGTGCTTACATGGTTCCCGCTGCCAATTGCGACAAAAAACAAATATTGGCGCTCAATTTTGCAAATTGGCGAAAACATTTGGCGCAACTTCTTTTAACAAATTTGTCCCCCCGTCAAATACATGGCTTCAAATATTTATCTGTGATGGCTCTTATGGTAGTTGGCTCCAAGTTTTTCAAATTGGCTCCATTTTTTTTTCAATTGGCGACATGGCGTAGACAAATATTCAGACAGAGGGAACCCTGCGTTATACCATCTCATAGTGCTTATAGATGGTTTTATATATAGTATAGTAAATTTAATGTTGTACCAATATTGTCGTTTCCATTTTGTACTACTTGTTTATTATTACCTACTGCATTCGTTGATATAAAGTTGTGTTGCACATATAATTATTGTATATAATATGCTAGTCATATACATGTAAATCTACATGCACAAACCAAGCCTACATCCCATGTCACATGGAGAATCCATACTGATGTGTTTGCTACCAGCTTAGTAATTATTTTGCATACCGTGTATTGACAAATTACCATTTTCTGTTGAAAATTATTACGCTATATATAAATTTCTATGTAACAACTTAAACAATTAAGATGCAACAATTTCTTTGTTATTGCTCATAACTGTCGACCTACCCAGTACAACAATCACTGTCGACCTACCCAGTACAACAATCACTGTCGACCTACCCAGTACAACAATCACTGTCGACCTACCCAGTACAACAATCACTGTCAACCTACCCAGTACAACAATCACTGTCAACCTACCCAGTATAACAATCACTGTCAACCTACCCAGTACAACAATCACTGTCAACCTACCCAGTATAACAATCACTGTCAACCTACCCAGTATAACAATCACTGTTGACCTACCCAGTACATACTACCCAGTACAACAACCACTGTCAACCTACCCAGTACAACCATCACTGTCGACCTACCCAGTATAACAATCACTGTCGACCTACCCAGTATAACAATCACTGTTGACCTACCCAGTACATACTACCCAGTACAACAACCACTGTCAACCTACCCAGTACAACCATCACTGTCGACCTACCCAGTATAACAATCACTGTCGACCTACCCAGTATAACAATCACTGTTGACCTACCCAGTACATACTACCCAGTACAACAACCACTGTCAACCTACCCAGTACAACCATCACTGTCGACCTACCCAGTATAACAATCACTGTCGACCTACCCAGTATAACAATCACTGTTGACCTACCCAGTACATACTACCCAGTACAACAACCACTGTCAACCTACCCAGTACAACCATCACTGTCGACCTACCCAGTATAACAATCACTGTCGACCTACCCAGTATAACAATCACTGTTGACCTACCCAGTACATACTACCCAGTACAACAACCACTGTCAACCTACCCAGTACAACCATCACTGTCGACCTACCCAGTATAACAATCACTGTCGACCTACCCAGTATAACAATCACTGTCGACCTACCCAGTATAACAATCACTGTCGACCTACCCAGTACAACAATCACTGTCAACCTACCCAGTACAACAATCACTGTCAACTTACCCAGTACAACAATCACTGTCAACTTACCCAGTACATCAATCACCGTCAACCTACCCAGTACATCAACCACTGTCAACCTACCCAGTACATACTACCCAGTACAACAATCACTGTCGACCTACCCAGTATAACAATCACTGTCAACCTACCCAGTATAACAATCACTGTCGACCTACCCAGTACAACATCACTGTCGACCTACCCAGTACAACAATCACTGTCAACTTACCCAGTACATCAATCACTGTCAACTTACCCAGTACATCAATCACTGTCAACCTACCCAGTACATCAATCACTGTCAACTTACCCAGTACATCAACCACTGTCAACCTACCCAGTACATCAATCACTGTCAACCTACCCAGTACATCAACCACTGTCAACCTACCCAGTACATCAACCACTGTCAACCTACCAAGTACATCAATCACTGTCAACCTACCCAGTACATCAACCACTGTCAACCTACCCAGTACATCAACCACTGTCGACCTACCAAGTACATCAATCACTGTCAACCTACCCAGTACAACAATCACTGTTGACCTACCAAGTACAACAATCACTGTTGACCTACCAAGTACAACAATCACTGTCAACCTACCCAGTACAACAATCACTGTTGACCTACCAAGTATAACAATCACTGTCGACCTACCCAGTACATACTACCCAGTACAACAACCACTGTCAACCTACCCAGTACAACAATCACTGTCAACCTACCCAGTACAACAATCACTGTCGACCTACCCAGTACAACAATCACTGTCGACCTACCTAGTATAACAATCACTGTCAACCTACCCAGTATAACAATCACTGTCGACCTACCCAGTACAACAATCACTGTCAACCTACCCAGTACAACAATCACTGTCAACTTACCCAGTACAACAATCACTGTCAACTTACCCAGTACATCAATCACCGTCAACCTACCCAGTACATCAACCACTGTCAACCTACCCAGTACATACTACCCAGTACAACAATCACTGTCGACCTACCCAGTATAACAATCACTGTCAACCTACCCAGTATAACAATCACTGTCGACCTACCCAGTACAACAATCACTGTCGACCTACCCAGTACAACAATCACTGTCAACTTACCCAGTACATCAATCACTGTCAACTTACCCAGTACATCAATCACTGTCAACCTACCCAGTACATCAATCACTGTCAACTTACCCAGTACATCAACCACTGTCAACCTACCCAGTACATCAATCACTGTCAACCTACCCAGTACATCAACCACTGTCAACCTACCCAGTACATCAACCACTGTCAACCTACCAAGTACATCAATCACTGTCAACCTACCCAGTACATCAACCACTGTCAACCTACCCAGTACATCAACCACTGTCGACCTACCAAGTACATCAATCACTGTCAACTTACCCAGTACATCAATCACTGTCAACCTACCCAGTACAACAATCACTGTTGACCTACCAAGTACAACAATCACTGTTGACCTACCAAGTACAACAATCACTGTCAACCTACCCAGTACAACAATCACTGTTGACCTACCAAGTACAACAATCACTGTTGACCTACCCAGTACAACAATCACTGTCAACCTACCCAGCAAATATCTTTGAAACTGTTACATGTAGTATATGCAGATATTTCTGTTTGGCAAGCTATTAACCTTTAACATGCTATAGGCGAAATGAGCATATTATAATGTTCATATTTTTCTTAGGGAGTTCTGGACGAGAACCTAATATTCAATTCTTGGCCTTAATGTCACGGCTGTAAGCTATTGAAAGTACTGGAGTGTGTCAATACAACCTATACAACAAATTGTAGTTGCTGGCTCTTTCAAATGTTAGTCATAGACATCATCAGATGTGACAAATTTGCCAATACCACAGGAACTTGAAATTGTATCCATAAGCCACCAAAGGTCTCGTACCTCTATCCTAGGACACCCCCTCTATTGGAACTTGAAATTGTATCCATAAGCCACCAAAGGTCTCGTACCTCTATCCTAGGACACTCCCTCTATTGCAACTTGAGACCGTTGGTGGCTTATGGATAACATTTCAAGTTCCTGTGCCAATACTAACTTCCTGCTCACCCTGCTGGTTGCCATAACTACAATTGTTTAATATTCATCATTAAATATTTGGTTTACAGTCAAACCTGTGTTAATGGTCACCTCTATTAAGCAGTCAACCTGTATTAAGCAGCCAGTTTCCAGATTCCCAATATGTTGTTTTATTATACATTTGCCCTCTATTAAACAGTATTAAGCAGCCAGTTTCCAGATTCCCAATATGTTATTTTATTATACAGTTGCCCTCTATTAAGCAGCCAACCTGTATTAAGCAGCCAGTTTCCATATTCCCAATATGTTGTTTTATTATACATTTGCCCTCTATTAAACAGCCACCTGTGCTAAACAGCCACTTTCTGTGATTCCCTTGGCTGGCTGCTTAAGACTGGTTTGACTGTATAACAAACTGTACAAGAGTGCATGTACATATAAATCTTTGTGAATAATCATCAACTTATCATTGTTTCTATGGAAGGGCATTAGTGACAGAATTTATTTAATGCCCTTGGTATATGATATAAAACGAACAATGATACATTAAAGTAAAACCCCTATATTCTGGACCCCACCCAACCAGACTTTCTCTGGTCCCGAATTTCCCTGCAATTCCGCTCTTGAAAAGGCCCAAAGTGTATAACTCCTTGTTTTATTTTCATATTTAAATGTTGTTCTGCACATTATAATATGTTGTACGTGTGTATTAATACGAAATATAACCGGACTACATTTTTTACCCCCATTTTAACAACTTAGCATTGTACATCGATCATTCATACCAAACTGACCACAACAACCAATCCTATTCTACCACTTTTCTCTCTACTAATCTCTTTTTCTTCTCGTGCTCCCATTTGATAGTTCATGTTCTTGAACTTTCTTCAAATATTCCTTTAAATATTAACCATTTTCTTTTTTACATCCAAAATTATTGACTCACTAATACAATAAGTTCTGAAATTCTTTATCATATACCTAGTATAGATTTCACATATTTTCATTGTTATATATATATTATTTTCCTGCCTATTGTATATCAATCAATTGATAGGGAGAAGAACTATATAAGTTTTCTTTCGTTCTAATCCCTTTCAGTCTACTGCTGTTAAATTATATGTAAAATGTTCATTTCTTGATTACATGTACAAATACTGAAATAAATAATGTTTAAACTAAACTGACAGGTAGTTTGTGAGAAGATGCTTGAAGAATCTCTTATATTTAGACCGTCGGTGGCCATCTTTTATTCGCGACAACCTCCATTTTCAGAAATCTGAAAAGGCTTCACCTTATGGACCATAACTGTGACATGTTGGTACCATTGGTGAAATTGGCTAAACGGACTGGGTGATTACAATTTTGAAATATATAGCAAAAGAACAATCGCTTTACCTTTCGGCGGCCATCTTTGATTACAAATGAATTTGACAACAATTGCATCAGAGCGATTGCCTCGTTGATTTGATATATTACCTGACCATACTTGCTCAAAAATAGTATGTGACCCAATTTGACCTCCCGGGTCACGCCCATTTTCAATCCCTGGATCACCATTTGAAATTGAAAGAGCATTGTACATCGATCATTCCTACCAAGATTCGGCAAAATCCAACTGGTGGTTCGTGAGAAGATTTTTTAAGAATGTGTGATACTTTTGGTTGCCATCTTGGTTCTGGTGAACTTTATCTTAACAAATTTAGAAAGACTTCCTATACGGATCATGCAAGTAGAGTTTCTTGAACATGGCTGATCAGTTTGTGAGAAGACGTTTGAAATCTCTCATAAACGGTTGACCTTTCGACGGCCATCTTGGAAGCCATAATCATCTGATTGTGATGTTGAGTGATCGCCTCGTTGATACCTTCGATTTGTTATTGCTATATGTTATAGTTCGGGTTTTACACCTGCATCAGCACCATTTTGGGCTATATCGCCGGCGGGCAGTTTACCTAACAACACATTTCCTGGGCAGGCTCCAGCGGTTAACCAGTACTTGGTGCACCAACCTCCGTAAGAAACTGCCAACTTGTTCATATAAATGAGACACGGTCTGAGTGGTGCTCGAACCTGTGACCATCAGTGATGATAGGTTACAGTGGTATACAAGTCAGCGACCGTAACCACTCGACCACGGAGGCGGACCACCTTCGATTTGATATATGAAATGACCATATTCACTAAAAAAATAATATGTCACCCTTACTTGACCCCCAGGGCCATGCCCATTTTTGTTCTCATTTGAACAACTTTGAAAGAACATTGTACGTCGATCATTCCTTCTAAGATTCGTCAAAATCCGGGTAGCAGTTCGTAAGAAGAATTTTTAAGAATTTGTGCTATTTTTAGATTACGTAACAACATGATTTTAACAATTTTGCCACCGATCTCCCACCGATCCAAGTGTCATGACCATAAATGGTGGATATAGACCCAATGGTTACTGAGGAGAAAACATTTGAAAATGTTCACGGACAGACATATTCACGGACGATGGACAGACATATTGTGGTAATAATACCTCACACGAGTTTTGCTCAGGTGAGGCAAAATGCCTCTAATCCGGAGCCACCTCCACACCAGACTACCGGTATTTGTCAAGTCCGGAAGAAATCCGGATTAGAGGGGTGTTACTTAGTACCAAGTTTATTCAATAATGTAACATGGACATCACAGCCGGACATGATCGGCAACATCCCAACGTCAGTGGTACCAGGACATCACTTGGAACCCAAACGGACGTCACATAATTATACAAGGGAGATTATTATTATTATTATTATTATATTTCGGGTTATACGCCTGCATCAGCACCATTTTGGGCTATATCGCCGGCAGGCAGTTTACCTAACAACACCTTTCCTGGGTATACAAGGGAGAAGTGTGGATTCAACCAAGTGTCTTCTATCTATCTATCTTCCGCTAATGTCGAACCCCTCGCGGGGACTTAAGACATGTTGCGTGTCAAAAACCGCAAAGAAGTTAAAAGTATGAGTAGTTAAAAGTCTAATTTAAGAAGGTAATGAAAATAAGTTGTGGTAAAAGTTTAAAAGCAGCTGCGCAGAACAACTAGGGACTGGCATGTTCAATATGGCAAACTGTCGTATTGAATTGCTCTATGGTAGGGAGATGGACAATGTCAGGAGGGAGGTGGTTCCAATGGTAGATTGTTCTTGGAAAAAAGGAAAACTTGTAGTAGTCTGTAGTTGCTGTAATTAACCTATAGGAATGGCAAGTGTCTTCTACTGGCATGGAAGCTGTATCCGATATTAAATGAATAATTATGCTACTCCAGAAATATCTGATTCGGTAAAAAGAATACCAACAGCTAACACGTTACTTCATTCCTTCATCTGCCTTCACAATATGTAAACATCATAACTGCCACATCGCAAATATTTAATTAAATATGAGCATGTTAAAAAAGATTAAGAAAACTCTACAAAGGGAAGTAACCTGTACTTCATCTTAGCCAATTTTACTTGCTCTTGTCATCTCCCTTGTAAAAGTCTTACAAATTTCAACAGTTCAGATTAATCAATAATTTCTGATGTAATAATTTCTGTTTTAATAATTAATACCTATTTATTTTAAGAATTATCAATTTCCTATGAAATTATTTATCCTTTGTTTATCATACTTTGTCTGCATCTTCTTGTAATAGATAGCATTACCGGGTATAAATATTTGAATTGTGGAAGTCGTGATAGCGCAGTGGATGCGCATTCGCTTCAGGTGCGAAAGGTCCGGAGTTCGAGCCCCACTGGAGCCGTTACGATTGTGCCCTTAGGCAAGGCATTTAAATTCCACGTTGCCTCTTCTCTCTCCCTCATGGCGATGGATTCCATCACTAATGAGGTCTCGAGAGTGATTTATATAAGTTGAAATAACTTGTTTCGCAATCGAGCTAAAATAAATTTGTATAAATTAAATATCTGAATATATTTGTTTGTATGTTTTGGGGTTTAAAGTCGTCTCAACGGTTTATGGCACAATGGTTACTCTCCAGCTATTATTGGTGGGCCCATCTAAGCAATATATCAGGTACGGATGGCACCTGGGTAGAACCACCGATCTTCCGTGGATAGTTTCCTCATACAGAGAATTCTGAGCCTGTGGTGAGGGACAAGTGATTTGAAGTCAACAACCGTAACCACATGGCTACTCATTATATAAATAACAGCGACCCCGATCTGAATAGCTACGGTCCATGGTTTGATACTCGGTCAGACCATGCATACAGTGTCATTGAGCAAGGCACCTCACATACATTGCCTAGCACTGGTTAACGGCTTAGTTCGGCTCAACCTGTCTAGATCCCTGCAAGCGGTTTGACATTAATGGAAAATACATAGTGTAGTTTTGTTAGTTGAGGCTCCAGAACTCTAAAATAAGACGCTTTATATCACAACCAACTTTTTTACCAAGATGTACAGGATTTAGTATGATACTAGCTATAATAGTGTGAATCTACCCTCCCCACTAGCATAGCATAAAACCTGCGGCTAAAATGTCTCATTGTCTATCACAATACATGTAACTTGGTTAGTTAGTACAAAAAATAAGTGTCCGAAATAACGTGTTAGCCGAATTGCACACATCACTTGCCTTCAAATTGCTATGAGATTGTTGATGCAATAAATTTGATAGTTTGACAAACTGCATATTGTGAGTGTTATATTCTATATCAGGCATTCTTAGTTCATCAAAATTGGAAAATAAAAAGGTTTTACTTGCTCGTTCTGTTGATGTTGTGAAAAACAATAACGACCACTTTGAATATTGCTGTCATCTTCATATATACATGCATACATATCCGGTAGAAGGTCACACTCTTAAAAGCTTATAACGATCCCATATACATGTACTGTAGCTCTCATTGGCGTAGCTTTCTATAGGCCGTGTATGCCGTGGCCTACACTTTCCCCCGAAAAATCGAAAAAATAAAAATGCCAAAACTGCATCGGGAGGCCAGGATTAAATTATATACGCTATAAATAGTTTTCCTGGGGACGAACCCCGGACCCCCTCCCGTCTTATGCTTAGGCCTACACATCGATTCCAGCCAAGCTACGCCCATGGTTCTGTGTGTGGTCCGTCCAGGTGGCGTATTGTTTCTCATTGAAATGTTTGTCTAGACTGTAGAGGCCTAGATGAGAAGACCTTGTTTGTGTATTTTCAGATATTTTAAAGAATATCTTATATTCAATGTCCTCGTTATCATTTCGCAGTTTATATGTTTAGATCTCGTTTTTTAGAGGCGAGTTTATTCCCCGAAACTATATTGATAGTGGCGTCCGTGGTCTAGTGGTAGAGTGTCGGATTTGGATATCGAACGGCCCCGGGTTCGATACTCGGTCATGCCATGTGGGGGTCTATGTAGTTCCATTGAGCAAGGCACCTCAAACACACATTGCTTAGTACGGGTTAACCCATTAGGCCGGCAAAGCCTTCCCAGGAAGAAATATTTGACATTAATTAATGGGATATACATACATACATAATACATCATTTTATATATATATATATATTATATATATATATATATATATATATATATATATGTAGGCTTATATCCCATTCATTAATGTCAAATATGTTTTACTGGGAAGGCTTAGCAGACCTAATCTGTTAACCAGTACTAAGCAATGTGAGTGTGACGTGCCTTGTTTTTATGGTACGTTTATTTATCCTCACCCTCACTGGTATATCGGTGGGACACCTCTTTAGTCATATCATAGTATGCTGAAGAGTGCAATATACAGAAGACGACCCAATTCCAGAAGCATTTCTGTTTGTTTGCATACCTTGTATAAATCACCGATAAATGATAACTCGCTTATAGATCCATGTGAAAGACTGTTAATATACTTATTATGGTCAGACTGGGGATCGAACATTAGATCCCTGGAATCGCAGTCCAACGTGTTTAGCACTGGACCACTGAACCTAGCCTGGGTTCCAGTCTGTCGATTTTTCACTTTTTAAACTTCTAGCCAAATGACATGTTCAGAAACTCAATAGGGCCCAAGTAATAGTCTCGGTGTTAAAATATATTTATTTGACTGACCAGGCAAAATATATCGACCCCTGTTCCCAGGCTACTCTGGCCCATCTACCTATGTATTATATAGACAGGTCCTGTCATCGTCGTGATTCCAGTCTATATAGTCTAAATATGTATGCCTGCTCGAAGACATTGTCACTGAACATTAATAGAAATATACCAGTATGGGTCTCCTCATGTTCTTCATAACCCAATCGATACACTCCTCTATAAATGCTTGATTATATTACTTTATTGCATTCGAAAATGCATACCACTATGTGTCTAACTCATCATATTACAGTCTACATCCGTTATGTCGAATTCCGTCGGATCGAACAAAATACTTCAACATAACCGAAATTTGACTTAGCGAAATTCTATATAAACAGAACCAGTTATATGTAAAATGATATTGTCTGAAACAATTAAGATGCAATACATTGTAATTTCTTTGACCCGACTTCGAGATAACCGGATAATTCGACATAACCGATTTTAACATAACGGATGTAGACTGTATATGCATATATTAAACATCATTTCATATCTTTTTCAGTTCATTTGGGCATTTAATATACGTTTATGTATTTCCGTTGGCCAATACAATCTTTCTCTATTTTTAATTCCTTTGACAAATTACTCTGTTTCTATTCTTCTCCTAAATGTCTTTACTTTTCTATTCGAACGTTCATTCATCTCTGTTTCTAATACCTACGTCATGCACAATGTAATCTGTTCTACTTACTATTACTTCATTCACGTTCTCCTCTATTTGATAGTTTTCAATAGTTCTAATTCCTTTTGCCTCATACTCTATTTCAAATTCCGCTGGCCAAGAACGTTTATACCTTCGGTCTATTACTTTATTCCTATACTTTTCTATTTATAATTCCTTCGGTCTCTCACTTTATTCCCATTCGAACATGCATTAATCGCTGTTTCTAATTCATTTGCTTTGTTACTTTATTCCTTGTTTTCTATTTCATTTGGGATGTTATTCTGTTATTCTGATATTCTTCTCTGTGTAGGCTACATTGTTGGGTCTAATGCTTTATTACTATTCTTCTATATTTGTATATCCCCCTCTCTTGTGACCCAAACCATTGTATGTAATGCATTCTCTTTCATGCATGTATGTGATAGCTCTCCTATTCTGGAGGATAATAAAAAAAAATCAATCTATTTATCTATCTATTACCATTCTATGCCAGTGTGCTTGTGTTTTGTATGTTATGATTATTATGCTCAATGCACTAACATATAATTAAATTTAAATGTGTACATCCTGTGCCACACATTTGACGATGTTCTCCCTTCTACGTACTCTGGTCTGCTGCTGTATTTACATTTGACGATGTTCTCCCTTCTACGTACTCTGTCCTGCTGCTTTATTTACATTTGACGATGTTCTCCCTACTACTTACTCCGTCCTGCTGCTTTATTTACATTTGACGATGTTCTCCCTTCTACTTACTCTGTCCTGCTGCTTTATTTACATTTGACGATGTTCTCCCTTCCACTTACTCTGGCCTGCTGCTTTATTTACATTTGACGATGTTCTCCCTTCTACTTACTCTGTCCTGCTGCTTTATTTACATTTGACGATGTTCTCCCTTCTACTTATTCCTCTGTCCTGCTGCTTTATTTACATTTGACAATGTTCTCCCTTCTACTTACTCTGTCCTGCTGCTTTATTTACATTTGACGATGTTCTCCCCTCTACTTACTCTGTCCTGCTGCTTTATTTACATCTGCTGCTTTATTTACATTTGACGATGTTCTCCCTTCTACTTACTCTGTCCTGCTGCTTTATTTACATTTGACGATGTTCTCCCTTCTACTTACTCTTGCCTGCTGCTTTATTTACATTTGACGATGTTCTCCCTTCTACTTACTCTGGTCTGCTGCTTTATTTACATTTGACGATGTTCTCCCTTCCACTAACTCTGTCCTGCTGCTTTATTTATATTTGACGATGTTCTCCCTTCTACCTACGCTGTCCTGCTGCTTTATTTACATTTGACGATGTTCTTCCTTCAACTTACTCTGTCCTGCTGCTTTATTTACATTTAACGATGTTCTCCCTTCTACCTACGCTGTCCTGCTGCTTTATTTACATTTGACGATGTTCTCCCTTCTATTTACTCTGTCCTGCTGCTTTATTTATATTTGACGATGTTCTTCCTTCTACTTACTCTTACCTGCTGCTTTATTTACATGTGACGATGTTCTCCCTACTACGTACTCTGTACTGCTGCTTTATTTACATTTGACGATGTTCTTCCTTCTACTTACTCTGTCCTGTTGCTTTATTTACATTTGACGATGTTCTCCCTTCTACTTACTATGTCCTGCTGCTTTATTTACATTTGACGATGTTCTCCCTTCTACGTACTCTGGTCTGCTGCTTTATTTACATTTGACGATGTTCTTCCTTCTACCTACGCTGTCCTGCTGCTGTATTTACATTTGACGATGGTCTCCCTTCTACTTACTCTGTCCTGCTGCTTTATTTACATTTGACAATGTTCTTCATTCTACTTACTCTGTCCTGCTGCTTTATTTACATTTGACGATGTTCTTCCTTCTACCTACTCTGTCCTGCAGCTGTATTTACATTTGGCGATGTTCTTCCTTCTACTTACTCTGTCCTGCTGCTTTATTTACATTTGACGATGTTCTCCCTTCTACTTACTCTGTCCTGCTGCTTTATTTACAGTTGACAATGTTCTCACTTCTACTTACTCTGTCCTGCTGCTTTATTTACATTTGACGATGTTCTTCCTTCTACCTACGCTGTCCTGCTGCTGTATTTACATTTGACGATGTTCTCCCTTCTACTTACTCTGTCCTGCTGCTTTATTTACATTTGACGATGTTCTCCCTTCTACTTACTCTGTCCTGCTGCTTTATTTACATTTGACGATGTTCTTCCTTCAACCTACGCTGTCCTGCTGCTGTATTTACATTTGTCGATGTTCTCCCTTCTACGTACTCTGTCCTGCTGCTTTATTTACATTTGACGATGTTCTCCCTTCTGCTTACTCTGTCCTGCTGCTTTATTTACATTTGACGATGTTCTCCCTTCTACTTACTCTGTCCTGCTGCTTTATTTACATTTGACGATGTTCTCCCTTCTACGTACTCTGGTATGCTGCTTTATTTACATTTGACGATGTTCTCCCTTCTACGTACTCTGTCCTGCTGCTTTATTTACATTTGACGATGTTCTCCCTTCTACTTACTCTGTCCTGCTGCTTTATTAACATTTGACGATGTTTTCCCTTCTACCTACGCTGTCCTGCTGCTTTATTTACATTTGACGATGTTCTCCCTTCTATTTACTCTGTCCTGTTGCTTTATTTACATTTGACGATGTTCTCCCTTCTACTTACTCTGTCCTGCTGCTTTATTTACATTTGACGATGTTCTTCCTTCTACCTACGCTGTCCTGCTGCTGTATTTACATTTGACGATGTTCACCCTTCTACCTACGATGTCCTGCTGCTTTATTTACATTTGACGATGTTCTTCCTTCTACTTACTCTGTCCTGCTGCTGTATTTACATTTGACGATGTTCACCCTTCTACTTACTCTATTCTTCTGCTTTATTTATATTTGACGATGTTCTCCCTTCTACCTACGCTGTCCTGCTGCTTTATTTACATTTGACGATGTTCTTCCTTCTACTTACTCTGTTCTGCTGCTTTATTTATATTTGACGATGTTCTCCCTTCTACCTACGCTGTCCTGCTGCTTTATTTATAGTTGACGATGTTCTTCCTTCTACTTAATCTGTCCTGCTGCTTTATTTACATTTGACGATGTTCTCCCTTCTACCTACGATGTCCTGCTGCTTTATTTACATTTGACGATGTTCACCCTTCTATTTACTCTGTCCTGCTGCTTTATTTATATTTGACGATGTTCTCCCTTCTACCTACGCTGTCCTGCTGTTTATTTATAGTTGACGATGTTCTTCCTTCTACTTACTCTGTCCTGCTGCTTGATTTACATTTGACGATGTTCTCCCTTCTACTTACTCTGTCCTGCTGCTTTATTTACATTTGACGATGTTCTTCCTTCTACCGACGCTGTCCTGCTGGCTGTATTTACATTTGTCGATGTTCTCCCTTCTACGTACTCTGTCCTGCTGCTTTATTTACATTTGACGATGTTCTTCCTTCTGCTTACGCTGTCCTGCTGCTGTATTTACATTTGACGATGGTCTCCCTTCTACTTACTCTGTCCTGCTGCTTTATTTACATTTGACAATGTTCTTCATTCTACTTACTCTGTCCTGCTGCTTTATTTACATTTGACGATGTTCTTCCTTCTACCTACTCTGTCCTGCAGCTGTATTTACATTTGGCGATGTTCTTCCTTCTACTTACTCTGTCCTGCTGCTTTATTTACATTTGACGATGTTCTCCCTTCTACTTACTCTGTCCTGCTGCTTTATTTACAGTTGACAATGTTCTCACTTCTACTTACTCTGTCCTGCTGCTTTATTTACATTTGACGATGTTCTTCCTTCTACCTACGCTGTCCTGCTGCTGTATTTACATTTGACGATGTTCTCCCTTCTACTTACTCTGTCCTGCTGCTTTATTTACATTTGACGATGTTCTCCCTTCTACTTACTCTGTCCTGCTGCTTTATTTACATTTGACGATGTTCTTCCTTCAACCTACGCTGTCCTGCTGCTGTATTTACATTTGTCGATGTTCTCCCTTCTACGTACTCTGTCCTGCTGCTTTATTTACATTTGACGATGTTCTCCCTTCTGCTTACTCTGTCCTGCTGCTTTATTTACATTTGACGATGTTCTCCCTTCTACTTACTCTGTCCTGTTGCTTTATTTACATTTGACGATGTTCTCCCTTCTACGTACTCTGGTATGCTGCTTTATTTACATTTGACGATGTTCTCCCTTCTACGTACTCTGTCCTGCTGCTTTATTTGCTTTATTTACATTTGACGATGTTCTCCCTTCTACTTACTCTGTCCTGCTGCTTTATTAACATTTGACGATGTTTTCCCTTCTACCTACGCTGTCCTGCTGCTTTATTTACATTTGACGATGTTCTCCCTTCTATTTACTCTGTCCTGTTGCTTTATTTACATTTGACGATGTTCTCCCTTCTACTTACTCTGTCCTGCTGCTTTATTTACATTTGACGATGTTCTTCCTTCTACCTACGCTGTCCTGCTGCTGTATTTACATTTGACGATGTTCACCCTTCTACCTACGATGTCCTGCTGCTTTATTTACATTTGACGATGTTCTTCCTTCTACTTACTCTGTCCTGCTTGTGTATTTACATTTGACGATGTTCACCCTTCTACTTACTCTATTCTTCTGCTTTATTTATATTTGACGATGTTCTCCCTTCTACCTACGCTGTCCTGCTGCTTTATTTACATTTGACGATGTTCTTCCTTCTACTTACTCTGTCCTGCTGCTTTATTTATATTTGACGATGTTCTCCCTTCTACCTACGCTGTCCTGCTGCTTTATTTATAGTTGACGATGTTCTTCCTTCTACTTAATCTGTCCTGCTGCTTTATTTACATTTGACGATGTTCTCCCTTCTACCTACGATGTCCTGCTGCTTTATTTACATTTGACGATGTTCACCCTTCTATTTACTCTGTCCTGCTGCTTTATTTATATTTGACGATGTTCTCCCTTCTACCTACGCTGTCCTGCTGTTTATTTATAGTTGACGATGTTCTTCCTTCTACTTACTCTGTCCTGCTGCTTGATTTACATTTGACGATGTTCTCCCTTCTACTTACTCTGTCCTGCTGCTTTATTTACATTTGACGATGTTCTTCCTTCTACCGACGCTGTCCTGCTGGCTGTATTTACATTTGTCGATGTTCTCCCTTCTACGTACTCTGTCCTGCTGCTTTATTTACATTTGACGATGTTCTCCCTTCTGCTTACTCTGTCCTGCTGCTTTATTTACATTTGACGATGTCCTCCCTTCTACTTACTCTGTCCTGCTGCTTTATTTACATTTGACGATGTTCTCCCTTCTACCTACGCTGTCCTGCTGCTTTATTTACATTTGACGATGTTCTTCCTTCTACTTACTCTGTCCTGCTGCTTTATTTACATTTGACGATGTTCTCCCTTCTACCTACGATGTCCTGCTGCTTTATTTACATTTGACGATGTTCTTCCTTCTACTTACTCTATCCTGCTGCTGTATTTACATTTGACGATGTTCACCCTTCTACTTACTCTGTTCTTCTGCTTTATTTATATTTGACGATGTTCTCCCTTCTACCTACGATGTCCTGCTGCTTTATTTACAGTTGACGATGTTCTCCCTTCTACTTACTCTGTCCTGCTGCCTTATTTATATTTGACGATGTTCTCCCTTCTACCTACGCTGTCCTGCTGCTTTATTTATAGTTGACGAAGTTCTTCCTTCTACTTTCTCTGTCCTGCTGCTTTATTTACATTTGACGATGTTCTCCCTTCTACCTACGCTGTCCTGCTGCTGTATTTACATTTGACGATGTTCTCCCTTCTACTTACTCTGTCCTGCTGCTTTATTTACATTTGACGATGTTCTTCCTTCTACTTACTCTGTCCTGCTGCTTTATTTACATGTGACGATGTTCTCCCTTCTACCTACGCTGTCCTGCTGCTTTATTTGCATTTGACGATGTTCTCCCTTCTAATTACTCTGTCCTGCTGCTTTATTTACATTTGACGATGTTCTCCCTTCTACTTACTCTGTCCTGCTGCTTTATTTACAGTTGACGATGTTCTCCCTTCTACCTACGCTGTCCTGCTGCTGTATTTACATTTGGCGATGTTCTCCCTTCTACTTACTCTGTCCTGCTGCTTTATTAACATTTGACGATGTTCTTCCTTCTACCTACGCTGTCCTGCTGCTGTATTTACATTAGACGATGTTCTCCCTTCTACGTACTCTGTCCTGATGCTTTATTTACATTTGACGATGTTCTCGCTTCTACTTACTCTGTCCTGCTGCTTTATTTACATGTGACGATGTTCTCCCTTCTACTTACTCTGTCCCGTTGCTTTATTTACATTTGACGAGGTTCTCCCTTCTACGTACTCTGGTCTGCTGCTTTATTTACATTTGACGATGTTCTCCCTTCTACGTACTCTGTCCTGCTGCTTTATTTACATTTTACGATGTTCTCCCTTCTACTTACTCTGTCCTGCTGCTTTATTTACATTTGACGATGTTCTCCCTTCTACCTACGCTGTCCTGCTGCGTTATTTTCATTTGACGATGTTCTCCCTTCTATTTACTCTGTCCTGTTGCTTTATTTACATTTGACGATGTTCTCCCTTCTAGGTACTATGTCCTGCTGCTTTATTTACATTTGACGATGTTCTCCCTTGTACGTACTCTGGTCTGCTGCTTTATTTATATTTGACGATGTTCTCCCTTCTACCTACACTGTCCTGCTGCTTTATTTACATTTGACGATGTTCTCCCTTCAACGTACTCTGGTCTGCTGCTTTATTTACATTTGACGATGTTCTCCCTTCTACTTACTCTGTCCTGCTGCTTTATTTACATTTGACGATGTTCTCCCTTCTACGTACTCTGGTCTACTGCTTTATTTACATTTGACGATGTTCTCCCTTCTACTTACTCTGTCCTGCTGCTTTATTTATATTTGACGATGTTCTCCCTTCTACCTACGCGGTCCTGCTGCTTTATTTATATTTGACGATCTTCTTCCTTCTAATTACTCTGTCCTGCTGCTTTATTTACATTTGACGATGTTCTTCCCTCTACCTACGCTGTCCTGCTGCTTTATTTACATTTGACGATGTTCTTCCTTCTACTTACTCTGTCCTGCTGCTTTATTTACATTTGACGATGTTCTCCCTTCTACCTATGCTGTCCTGCTGCTTTATTTACATTTGACGATGTTCTCCCTTCTATTTACTCTGTCCTGCTGCTTTATTTACATTTGACGATGTTCTCCAGTCTACTTACTCTGTCCTGCTGCTTTATTTACATTTGACGATTTTCTTCCTTCTACTTACTCTTACCTGCTGCTTTATTTACATGTGACAATGTTCTCCCTTCTACTTACTCTGTCCTGCTGCTTTATTTACATTTGACGATGTTCTTCCTTCTACCTACGCTGTCCTGCTGGCTGTATTTACATTTGTCGATGTTCTCCCTTCTACGTACTCTGTCCTGCTGCTTTATTTACATTTGACGATGTTCTCCCTTCTGCTTACTCTGTCCTGCTGCTTTATTTACATTTGACGATGTTCTCCCTTCTACGTACGCTGTCCTGCTGCTTTATTTACATTTGACGATGTTCTCCCTTCTACCTACGATGTCCTGCTGCTTTATTTACATTTGACGATGTTCTTCCTTCTACTTACTCTGTCCTGCTGCTGTATTTACATTTGACGATGTTCACCCTTCTACTTACTCTGTTCTTCTGCTTTATTTATATTTGACGATGTTCTCCCTTCTACCTACGCTGTCCTGCTGCTTTATTTACATTTGACGATGTTCTTCCTTCTACTTACTCTGTCCTGCTGCTTTATTTACATTTGACGATGTTCTCCCTTCTACCTACGATGTCCTGCTGCTTTATTTACATTTGACGATGTTCTCCCTTCTACTTACTCTGTCCTGCTGCCTTATTTGTATTTGACGATGTTCTCCCTTCTACCTACGCTGTCCTGCTGCTTTATTTATATTTGACGATGTTCTTCCCTTCTACTTACTCTGTCCTGCTGCTTTATTTACATTTGACGATGTTCTCCCTTCTACCTACGCTGTCCTGCTGCTTTATTTACATTTGACGATGTTCTCCCTTCTATTTACTCTGTCCTGCTGCTTTATTTACATTTGACGATGTTCACCCTTCTACCTACGCTGTCCTGCTGCTTTATTTATAGTTGACGAAGTTCTTCCTTCTACTTTCTCTGTCCTGCTGCTTTATTTACATTTGACGATGTTCTCCCTTCTATCTACGCTGTCCTGCTGCTGTATTTACATTTGACGATGTTCTCCCTTCTATTTACTCTGTCCTGCTGCTTTATTTACATTTGACGATGTTCTTTCTTCTACTTACTCTGTCCTGCTGCTTTATTTACATGTGACGATGTTCTTCCTTCTACCTACGCTGTCCTGCTGCTGTATTTACATTAGACGATGTTCTCCCTTCTACGTACTCTGTCCTGCTGCTTTATTTACATTTGACGATGTTCTCGCTTCTACTTACTCTGTCCTGCTGCTTTATTTACATTTGACGATGTTCTCCCTTCTACTTACTCTGTCCCGTTGCTTTATTTACATTTGACGATGTTCTCCCTTCTACGTACTCTGGTCTGCTGCTTTATTTACATTTGACGATGTTCTCCCTTCTACGTACTCTGTCCTGCTGCTTTATTTACATTTTACGATGTTCTCCCTTCTACTTTCTCTGTCCTGCTGCTTTATTTACATTTGACGATGTTCTCCCTTCTACTTACTCTGTCCTGCTGCTTTATTTACATTTGACGATGTTCTTACTTCTACCTACGCTGTCCTGCTGCTGTATTTACATTTGACGATGTTCTCCCTTCTACGTACTCTGTCCTGTTGCTTTATTTACATTTGACGATGTTCTCCCTTCTACTTACTCTGTCCTGCTGCTTTATTTACATTTGACGATGTTCTCCCTTCTACCTACGCTGTCCTGCTGCGTTATTTACATTTGACGATGTTCTCCCTTCTATTTACTCTGTACTGTTGCTTTATTTACATTTGACGATGTTCTCCCTTCTACGTACTATTTCCTGCTGCTTTATTTACATTTGACGATGTTCTTCCTTCTAACTACGCTGTCCTGCTGCTGTATTTACATTTGACGATGTTCACCCTTCTACTTACTCTGTCCTGCTGTTTTATTTATATTTGACGATGTTCTCCCTTCTACTTACTCTGTCCTGCTGCTGTATTTAAATTTGACGATGTTCTCCCTTCTACGTACTCTGGTCTGCTGCTTTATTTACATTTGACGATGTTCTCCCTTCTACTTACTCTGTCCTGCTGCTTTATTTATATTTGACGATGTTCTTCCCTCTACCTACGCTGTCCTGCTGCTGTATTTACATTTGACGATGTTCACCCTTCTACTTACTCTGTCCTGCTGCTTTATTTATATTTGACGATGTTCTCCCTTCTACCTACGCTGTCCTGCTGCTTTATTTACATTTGACGATGTTCTCCCTTCTACTTACTCTGTCCTGCTGCTTTATTTACATTTGACGATGTTCTCCCTTCTACCTACGCTGTCCTGCTGCTTTATTTACATTTGACGATGTTCTCCCTTCTATTTACTCTGTCCTGCTGCTTTATTTACATTTGACGATGTTCTCCCTTCTACTTACTCTTACCTGCTGCTTTATTTACATTTGACGATGTTCTCCCTTCTACTTACTCTGTCCTGCTGCTTTATTTATATTTGACGATATTCTCCCTTCTACCTACGCTGTCCTGCTGCTTTATTTACATTTGACGATGTTATCCCTTCTATTTACTCTGTCCTGTTGCTTTATTTACATTTGACGATGTTCTCCCTTCTACTTACTCTGTCCTGCTGCTTTATTTACATTTGACGATGTTCTTCCTTCTACCTACGCTGTCCTGCTGCTGTATTTACATTTGACGATGTTCACCCTTCTACTTACTCTGTTCTTCTGCTTTATTTATATTTGACGATGTTCTCCCTTCTACCTACGCTGTCCTGCTGCTTTATTTACATTTGACGATGTTCTTCCTTCTAATTACGCTGTCCTGCTGCTTTATGTACATTTGACGATGTTCTTCCTTCTACTTACTCTGTCCTGCTGCCTTATTTACATTTGACGATGTTCTCCCTTCTACATACTCTGTCCTGCTGCTTTATTTACATTTGACGATATTCTCCCTTCTACGTACTCTGGTCTGCTGCTTTATTTACATTTGACGATGTTCTCCCTTCTACGTACTCTGTACTGCTGCTTTATTTACATTTTACGATGTTCTTCCTTCTACTTACTCCGTCCTGCTGCTTTATTTACATTTGACGATGTTCTTCCTTCTACCTACGCTGTCCTGCTGCTGTATTTACATTTGACGATGTTCACCCTTCTACTTTCTCTGTTCTTCTGCTTTATTTACATTTGACGATGTTCTCCCTTCTACTTACTCTGTCCTGCTGCTTTATTTACATTTGTCGATGTTCTCCCTTCTACGTACTCTGTCCTGCTGCTTTATTTACATTTGACGATGTTCTCCCTTCTACTTACTCTGTCCTGTTGCTTTATTTACATTTGACGATGTTCTCCCTTCTACGTACTCTGGTCTGCTGCTTTATTTACATTTGACGATGTTCTCCCTTCTACTTACTCTGTCCTGCTGCTTTATTTACATTTGACGACGTTCTCCCTTCTACCTACGCTGTCCTGCTGCTTTATTTACATTTGACGATGTTCTCCCTTCTATTTACTCTGTCCTGTTGCTTTATTTACATTTGACGATGTTCTCCCTTCTACTTACTCTGTCCTGCTGCTTTATTTACATTTGATGATGTTCTCCCTTCTACTTACTCTGACCTGCTGCTGTATTTACATTTGACGATGTTCACCCTTCTACTTACTCTGTTCTTCTGCTTTATTTACATTTGACGATGGTCTCCCTTCTACGTACTCTGTCCTGCTGCTTTATTTACATTTGACAATGTTCTTCATTCTACTTACTCTGTCCTGCTGCTTTATTTACATTTGACGATGTTCTTCCTTCTATCTACTCTGTCCTGCAGCTGTATTTACATTTGGCGATGTTCTTCCTTCTACTTACTCTGTCCTGCTGCTTTATTTACATTTGACGATGTTCTCCCTTCTACTTACTCTGTCCTGCTGCTTTATTTACAGTTGACGATGTTCTCCCTTCTACTTACTCTGTCCTGCTGCTTTATTTACATTTGACGATGTTCTCCCTACTACTTACTCTGTCCTGCTACTTTATTTACATTTGTCGATGTTCTCCCTTCTACGTACTCTGTCCTGCTGCTTTATTTACATTTGACGATGTTCTCCCTTCTACGTACTCTGTCCTGCTGCTTTATTTACATTTGACGATGTTTTCCCTTCTACTTACTCTGTCCTGCTGCTTTATTTACATTTGACGATGTTCTCCCTTCTACTTACTCTGTCCTGCTGCTTTATTTACATTTGACGATGTTCTCCCTTCTACCTACGCTGTCCTGCTGCTTTATTTACATTTGACGATGTTCTCCCTTCTACTTACTCTGTCCTGCTGCTTTATTTACATTTGACGATGTTCTTCCTTCTACTTACTCTGTCCTGCTGCTTTATTTACATGTGACGATGTTCTCCCTTCTACCTACGCTGTCCTGCTGCTTTATTTACATTTGACGATGTTCTCACTTCTATGTACTCTGTCCTGCTGCTTTATTTACATTTGACGATGTTCTCCCTTCTACTTACTCTGTCCTGTTGCTGTATTTACATTTGACGATGTTCTCCCTTCTACCTACGCTGTCCTGTTGCTGTATTTACATTTGACGATGTTCTCCCTTCTACTTACTCTGTCCTGCTGCTTTATTTACATTTGACGATGTTCTCGCTTCTACTTACTCTGTCCTGCTGCTTTATTTACATTTGACGATGTTCTCCCTTCTACTTACTCTGTCCTGTTGCTTTATTTACATTTGACGATGTTCTCCCTTGTACGTACTCTGGTCTGCTGCTTTATTTACATTTGACGATGTTCTCCCTTCTACCTACGCTGTCCTGCTGCGTTATTTACATTTGACGATGTTCTCCCTTCTATTTACTCTGTCCTGTTGCTTTATTTACATTTGACGATGTTCTCCCTTCTACGTACTATTTCCTGCTGCTTTATTTACATTTGACGATGCTCTTCCTTCTACCTACGCTGTCCTGCTGCTGTATTTACATTTGACGATGTTCACCCTTCTACTTACTCTGTCCTGCTGCTTTATTTACATTTGACGATGTTCTCCCTTCTACTTACTCTGTCCTGCTGCTGTATTTACATTTGACGATGTTCTTCCTTCTACTTACTCTGTCCTGCTGCTTTATTTACATTTGACGATGTTCTTCCCTCTACCTACGCTGTCCTGCTGCTGTATTTACATTTGACGATGTTCTTCCTTCTACTTACTCTGTCCTGCTGCTTTATTTACATTTGACGATGTTCTCCCTTCTACCTACGCTGTCCTGCTGCTTTATTTACATTTGACGATGTTCTCCCTTCTATTTACTCTGTCCTGCTGCTTTATTTACATTTGACGATGTTCACCCTTCTACTTACTCTGTCCTGCTGCTTTATTTACATTTGACGATGTTCTTCCTTCTACTTACTCTGTCCTGCTGCTTTATTTACATTTGACGATGTTCTCCCTTCTACTTACTCTGTCCTGCTGCTTTATTTACATTTGACGATGTTCTCCCTTCTACCTACGCTGTCCGCTGCTTTATTTACATTTGACGATGTTCTCCCTTCTATTTACTCTGTCCTGCTGCTTTATTTACATTTGACGATGTTCTCCCTTCTACTTACTCTGTCCTGCTGCTTTATTTACATTTGACGATGTTCTTCCTTCTACCTACGCTGTCCTGCTGCTGTATTTACATTTGACGATGTTCACCCTTCTACTTACTCTGTTCTTCTGCTTTATTTATATTTGACGATGTTCTCCCTTCTACCTACGCTGTCCTGCTGCTTTATTTACATTTGACGATGTTCTTCCTTCTAATTACTCTGTCCTGCTGCTTTATGTACATTTGACGATGTTCTCCCTTCTACGTACTCTGTCCTGCTGCTTTATTTACATTTGACGATGTTCTCCCTTCTACGTACTCTGGTCCGCTGCTTTATTTACATTTGACGATGTTCTCCCTTCTACGTACTCTGTACTGCTGCTTTATTTACATTTGACGATGTTCTTCCTTCTACTTACTCCGTCCTGCTGCTTTATTTACATTTGACGATGTTCTTCCTTCTACCTACGCTGTCCTGCTGCTGTATTTACATTTGACGATGTTCACCTTCTACTTACTCTGTTCTTCTGCTTTATTTATATTTGACGATGTTCTCCCTTCTACCTACGCTGTCCTGCTGCTGTATTTACATTTGACGATGTTCTCCCTTCTACTTACTCTGTCCTGCTGCTTTATTTACATTTGACGATGTTCTCCCTTCTACTTACTCTGTCCTGCTGCTTTATTTACATTTGACGATGTTCTTCCTTCTACCTACGCTGTCCTGCTGCTGTATTTACATTTGACGATGTTCTCCCTTCTACGTACTCTGTCCTGCTGCTTTATTTACATTTGACGATGTTCTTCCTTCTACTTACTCTGTCCTGCTGCTTTATTTACATTTGACGATGTTCTCCCTTCTACTTACTCTGTCCTGTTGCTTTATTTACATTTGACGATGTTCTCCCTTCTACGTACTCTGGTCTGCTGCTTTATTTACATTTGACGATGTTCTCCCTTCTACGTACTCTGTCCTGCTGCTTTATTTACATTTGACGATGTTCTCCCTTCTACTTACTCTGTCCTGCTGCTTTATTTACATTTGACGATGTTCTCCCTTCTACCTACGCTGTCCTGCTGCTTTATTTACATTTGACGATGTTCTCCCTTCTATTTACTCTGTCCTGTTGCTTTATTTACATTTGACGATGTTCTCCCTTCTACTTACTCTGTCCTGCTGCTTTATTTACATTTGACGATGTTCTCCCTTCTACTTACTCTGTCCTGCTGCTTTATTTACATTTGACGATGTTCTTCCTTCTACCTACGCTGTCCAGCTGCTGTATTTACATTTGTCGATGTTCTCCCTTCTATTTACTCTGTCCTGTTGCTTTATTTACATTTGACGATGTTCTCCCTTCTACTTACTCTGTCCTGCTGCTTTATTTACATTTGACGATGTTCTCCCTTCTACTTACTCTGTCCTGCTGCTTTATTTACATTTGACGATGTTCTTCCTTCTACCTACGCTGTCCTGCTGCTGTATTTACATTTGACGATGTTCTCCCTTCTACTTACTCTGTCCTGCTGCTTTATTTACATTTGACGATGTTCTTCCTTCTACTTACTCTGTCCTGCTGCTTTATTTACATTTGACGATGTTCTCCCTTCTACTTACTCTGTCCTGTTGCTTTATTTACATTTGACGATGTTCTCCCTTCCCCTCTACGTACTCTGTCCTGCTGCTTTATTTACATTTGACGATGTTCTCCCTTCTACTTACTCTGTCCTGCTGCTTTATTTACATTTGACGATGTTCTCCCTTCTACCTACGCTGTCCTGCTGCTTTATTTACATTTGACGATGTTCTCCCTTCTATTTACTCTGTCCTGTTGCTTTATTTACATTTGACGATGTTCTCCCTTCTACTTACTCTGTCCTGCTGCTTTATTTACATTTGACGATGTTCTCCCTTCTACTTACTCTGTCCTGCTGCTGTATTTACATTTGACGATGTTCACCCTTCTACTTACTCTGTTCTTCTGCTTTATTTATATTTGACGATGTTCTCCCTTCTACCTACGCTGTCCTGCTGCTGTATTTACATTTGACGATGTTCTTCCTTCTACTTACTCTGTCCTGCTGCTTTATGTACATTTGACGATGTTCTTCCTTCTACTTACTCCGTCCTGCTGCTTTATTTACATTTGACGATGTTCTTCCTTCTACCTACGCTGTCCTGCTGCTTTATTTATATTTGACGATGTTCTTCCTTCTACCTACTCTGTCCTGCAGCTGTATTTACATTTGACGATGTTCTTCCTTCTACTTACTCTGTCCTGCAGCTTTATTTACATTTGACGATGTTCTTCCTTCTACCTACTCTGTCCTGCAGCTGTATTTACATTTGACGATGTTCTCCCTTCTACGTACTCTGTACTGCTGCTTTATTTACATTTGACGATGTTCTTCCTTCGACTTACTCTGTCCTGCTGCTTTATTTACATTTGACGATGTTCTCCCTTCTACGTACTCTGTACTGCTGCTTTATTTACATTTGACGATATTCTCCCTTCTACGTACTCTGTACTGCTGCTTTATTTACATTTGACGATGTTCTTCCTTCGACTTACTCTGTCCTGCTGCTTTATTTACATTTGACGATGTTCTCCCTTCTACGTACTCTGTACTGCTGCTTTATTTACATTTGACGATATTCTCCCTTCTACGTACTCTGGTCTGCTGCTTTATTTACATTTGACGATGTTCTTCCTTCTACCTACGCTGTCCTGCTGCTGTATTTACATTTGACGATGTTCTCCCTTCTACTTACTCTGTCCTGCTGCTTTATTTACATTTGACGATGTTCTTCCTTCTACCTACTCTGTCCTGTTGCTGTATTTACATTTGATGATGTTCTCCCTTCTACTTACTCTGTCCTGCTGCTGTATTTACATTTGACGATGTTCTCCCTTCTACTTACTCTGTCCTGCTGCTGTATTTACATTTGATGATGTTCTCCCTTCTACTTACTCTTGCCTGCTGCTTTATTTACATTTGACGATGTTCTCCCTTCCACTTACTCTGTCCTGCTGCTGTATTTACATTTGACGATGTTCTCCCTTTTACTTACTCTGTCCTGCTGCTTTATTTACATTTGACGATGTTCTCCCTTCTACTTACTCTGTCCTGCTGCTTTATTTACATTTGACGATGTTCTCCCTTCGAATTCCCTTGACATTCTACTTTATTTACATTCACTCCTTCATCCTTCTTCCTTATAACACATTTATAGTGCGCTGCAATCCTTGGCATTGGCATGCATGGCATATTGTGATTAAAATATTACACGTCGAATCACTTGCCCCTCATCGCTGTAGGTTCGAATCCCACTGGAGGTTTCGAATTCTTCCATATAATTTGCGGAAGTTGTGAGGTTCTACCCGGGTGCCTGTCCGTGATTGAAACACTGCTCGTACGGACACTTGCTGTTCTTCTTCTGGATAGCGCTCTATGGCGTAAGCTTTCGGTGGCACTATTCAGCTCCAAAAATAAACAACCAATCAGGTATCAATAGTATACATGTACATTAGCAATACCAAGATAAACATAACTATAGATACGCGGACTTTCATTTAGCTTTCATGACATTATGTCGTATGTTTCCTGTCCTAGCATTGATTGGAATGTCCACTAACCTGTGTGCTATTGTCATGGTATCCATTAATTACGATGTCTATTACGTTCGTCGCCTGAAGCGCAACTATATCAAACAGGAAGGACTCATATCTTAATGGATAGGTAGCCAAGAGACAATTAAGACATACACACACAATTAGTCAACATATTACTCGTTAATAATGTATTAATATGAGACCAGTCCCGCGAGGAACAAGAAATCGTTATTTCAGTTATCATACCGAGGAGTAGATTAATAATTAACCAACTAAACTAAGTTATGAAGTGGGAGTGCCTGCCTGCCTGCTTGCCTGACCGAGTTTGATGAAACTATGTCGGCGATTATGAGCTTTCAAATAAGCTATACTCCGTCGTGACATTGAGGTTGGTATTTTAGGTCAAATAAAGGTAATCCAGGGATCGCAGGTTCGATCCCCCGTCTGACCCTAATAGAATTAACAGTCATTCAGATGGGACTTTAAACGAGGTCTCGTGTCGGTGCTGTACACCGTGCACGTACAAGAACCAGAGGAGACTCTGGAATGGGTCTCTGTCTGTATCATTGCACTATCTTCCAAACATCTAAAATGACTAATCTCTTCAGGAGGCGTCGCTCATGTGGGCAACCGGTAGCGACGATAAATAAACGTAAAACACAAATAATGTGGAATCAGGCATTTGTTATTGTGTCAAATATCAGCGTGGTGGTTGCATCTCTCCGAGCGCTATTCTCTAAGTATATTTATAGCGAGCTATAAGTCAGCGTTACGGGTAACGCGAGTTGATATGAGAGTGTCGATATGTTATCTAAATTAAAATCTTCGTATCGGAAAATGAATTATGGGAGAGTAGTTAAGGGAGGGAGGCCGCCATCGAGGCAGGACGGAAAAAGCTAATGGATCCGCAACGAGGCCCGAAAGCGTTCTTAATGAGATAGATTAGTCTGAAAGCGTTCTTATGAGATAGATTAGTCTGAAAGCGTTCTTATGAGATAGATTAGTCTGAAAGCGTTCTTATGAGATAGATTAGTCTGAAAGCGTTCTTATGAGCCAGATTGACATTCACTGACACAATTTGATAGTGGGATAAAATCAACAAACTCAATATTACGGTACAGTATAAATATTTAATTGAATGAATGTAATAACACATTGTTGGAAAACATCTTTGGAAAAATTCTCGCATAGAGAGAGAAAATGGCCGCTCAAATATTATACATATTCCGGGCAACCGGTAGCGACGATAAATAAACGTAAAAAAACAACACAAATTGTTAAACAACTATTTATTTATCTCTGTTGTCAAACAATGACCACGGTTATATGATGTGTTAAAATCCTCAAGATAGCCTGGGTGCCAGTCTGTCTCGATTTTTCACTTTTTAACTTCTGGCAAAATGACAATACGTCTCAATTAATAGTCTCGGTGTTAAAACATATTTATTTGACTGACCAGACAAAATATATCGACGCCTGTTCCCAGGCTATCCTCTAGAGTGGGTACGGTCGTTGACTTCAAATCACTTGCCCGTCGCCCTGTAGGTTCGAGTCCCACGTATGCGTCGAATGAGTAAGATAACCTGTTGGCTTGCGGGAAGATCGGTAGTTATACCAGAGTGCCCGTACATGCTTAACATACAGCTCGGAGGGTACCCGGGGTCTTCATCCACCAATAATAGCTAGATAGTTGTCATATGACATTAGCTGTTTGTGCGATTTTATGCCCCAAAAACAAACAAAACAAATCTCATAATTATGACTACATGTATATAAAATGCAAATTTATTTTTGCTCGATTGCGAAATATTGTGTGTGTATGTGTTTCACGTTTATTTATCGTCGCTACCGGTTACCCATATGAGCGACGCCTCCTGAAGAGATTAGTCATTTTAGATTGTTGGAGTATAGTGCAATGATACAGAAAGAGACCCATTCCAGAGTCTCCTCTGGTTCTGTTACGTGCACGGTGTACAGCACCGACACGAGACCTCGGTTTAAAGTCCCATCAAAGTAACATTTGTTGTGTTATACATGTACATTTATTGGAATAAATACTATTTAAACCAAAGTCCCATCTGAAAGACTGTTAATTTTAGTAGGGTCAGACGGGGGATCGAACCTGATATATGTCACTCCTGATCGGCACTATATACTCATATACCCTGTCAACAAATTAAATAACATATAATAAGAAGCTTGGAACATAGTTATTCCTGCCAGCGCTTTTGATATATTTTACGATTCACTCGTATCTATCCATTAAACGAGTGCATTAACAGTTACTGCAAGATTAATATGATATCTGGTGCGGACACGGTTGAAGCTTCTGTTTGCGTTTCGGAAGCTGCGGGCGTAATTTAAAATGATACACTCATTCATTAATCGTGGCAAAGATCGGTAGCCATTTGTAGATGAAGATAACATTTTAATCAATAATTTTACGCACGCACGCACGTATGCACGCACGCACGCACGCACGCACGCTGTTGTTACGGGGAAAGCTTGATCGGGTATACTGAGCTTATACCACCTATATTAGCCTGGGAACAGGCGTCGATATATTTTGCCTGGTCAGTCAAATAAATATATTTTAACACCGAGACTATTAATTGGGCCGTATTGAGTTTCTGATCATATCAACGCATGTGGGAAAAGTAGGGGATTGTCCGTGTAATTATTGATTCGCATTAATCATATTAATACGCCTATTAGCACGTGACTTAATTAATGACGTACTTTAAAGTACAATGTGCGTCTGATTTGACATATTTACTCAATATTTAAGTCGTCCTTAGTTCAATTACGCCGAAAAAGATCCAGTAAAATCCGCAATCTCGTCGATATAGCACAGAAACGGGACATTATATGTTTGCAATGTAAATGAGCCTACGGGAGCATTCGTGTATATTCGGAAATTATCGTGTATAATCGTGCCTGTTCGGCGATTTCTGATATAATTCCGTTTCTATATTTAGCGATATTATCGTGTAGAGAAGAGTTGTCGTTCTTCAAATCTACACTCATAAAAGTGGGTGTAAGTAGATGGCGCTACGATCGGAAATCCAGTTTCCCCAGGCAGTCAAGTTAAAAAGTGAAAAATCGACAGACTGGAACCCAGGCTACACCTATAGATAACATGTACGAGACCTAAAGCCTAAGCATCAATTTTCCAAATTTATTATTCACACATAATTGTCCGGGGGACTCCTAAATTATCAGTTGATAAATTACACGATACATTTACACTGGCGCTCCATTATAAACAACTTTCGTGATTGTAACTGTTTGTCATCAATAGCGACGAATTCTAGCTATCTGTCATCATTTAGCGCCGGATAATCGCTGTATGTCGTCATTAGCGTCGGACTCTAGCCGTGTGTCGTCATTAGCGGAGGATTCTAGCTCTCTGTCAACATTAACGTCGGATTCTAGCAGTCTGTCGTCATTAACGTTGGATTCTAGCAGTATGTCGTCATTAACGTTGGATTCTAGCTGACTCTCATTAGCGTCGGAATCTAGCTGCCTGTTTGTCATTAACGTTGGATTCTAGCAGTATGTCGTCATTAACGCTGGATTCTAGCTGACAGTCATTAACATTGGATTCTAGCTGACTGTCATTAGCGTCGGATTCTAGCAGTCTGTCGTCATTAACGTTGGATTCTAGCTGACTGTCATTAGCGTCGGATTCTAGCTGCCTGTCGTCATTAACGTTGGATTCTAGCAGTCAGTCGTCATTAACGCTGGATTCTAGCTGACAGTCATTAGCGTTGGATTCTAGCTCCATGTCATCATGAGCATCGGAATCTAGCCGTTTGTCATCATTAACGTCGGATTCTAGCAGTCTGTCGTCATTAACGTCGGATTCTAGCAGTCTGTCGTCATTAACGTTGAATTCTAGCTGACTGTCATTAAACATTTTGTTTACTCAGAATGTGATACAAAGTGTCAGATTACAATAACTATTTCTATTTCTCAATAACTACTACTGTTCTAGCTTTTAAGCAAATGTTTAAGCACAGGAACTTGCTATTTTATCCATAAGGCTCCAAAAACCATGTACCTTTATCCTAAGACCCCCGCCCTCTATTATTATATTTTTTATAATATAGTGGAATCTTAGGATAGAAGTACAGGGTCTTTGGTGCCTTATACATGGTTTTGATGCATTATGGGTACAATCTCCAAGTTCCTGTGGTTTGACCATATTCCTACCACTGAACTACTTTATGGAATATAATTATTTATAGCATGTAAGTCAATAATTTCATGTCGGTTGACAACATCATCAAAACCTTGTATACATAAGTGTCTTAACCCATTTCATTCTGGATACCGTTCAAACAGTATTTGCAAAGAACATAGAGCCAGATCAACCGCCACGGAACGTTCCGCCTGATCAGGCTCTATGCTGTTTGCTATTCAGATGATCTTGCTAAGACACGCGTCACGCTGCGGCTGATCTGGATCTATGTTGTTTGTAAAAGCCTTTACATGGATCCAGAATGAAATGGGTTAACGTAAGGACAACGATAAAGTATCTGAATTATGGATGTAATGTTCTATCATTGATATTACATCAATGTTCCAATAGTCACGATTCCAGATAGCGCAATGGTAGCACGTTCGATTCAGGTATGAAAGGCTCGGAGTTCGAGCCCCGCTGGAGCCGTTACGATTGTGCCCGTAGGCAAGACATTTAAAGTCCACGTTGCCTCTCCTCTCTCCCTCATGGCGATATATTCCATCATGAATGAGATATCGAGAGTGATTAATATAAGTTGTAAGAACTAATAATCGAGCTAAAATAATGTTGTGCAATCTATGCTGTCAGCCAGAATTCACAAGTGCCTTCAATAATCATTCTTCGCCCAAATTAATGTGGGAGTCCATCTCATCGCTGATAACAACATGTGAGCATGGTCTAGTAATTTCATTGCCAACATTAATACTAGAGGGAATATTAACATTTGCATCGAAATCTGACGGTCCGTCAACGTCAGTAGGGACTTCTAGCTGCCCACCATCATCATTAGGGGAATTCGTGCTGCCCATCGACATCATTAGGGAATTCTAGCTGCCCACCGACATCATTAGAGAATTCTGGCTGCCCACCGACATCATTAGAGAATTCTAGCTGCCCACCGACATCATTAGGGATTTCTAGTTGAGCACAAGCATTGGGGAAGTCTAGTTGCCCGTCGATATTTGTCTTCGAATCTAACTGTCTGTCAATATGAGCAGTATGTGAGTTTACCAGTCTGTCAATATTAGCGTGTTTATCTAGCTGTCTGTCAATATTAGTATGGGTGTCTATCTGTCCCCTAATATTGGTTTTGGTTTGTGATCTGTCGGCACTACTTGGTTGTAGGTAGCTTGGCATATTAGTATGGGTGTCTATCTGTCCCGTAATATTGGTTTTGGGTTTGTCGCCACTACTTGGTTGTAGGTAGCTTGCAATATTATATTCTCTTTGACAACGGCACTGCAAACAATTCTTGAAAGCTGTTCGCATTTTCTTATTAGTTAAGCCATAAACTATCCAATTCACTGCTGAATTAGTAAATCCTGGAATAACTAAATATTCTTGGATACACTGATAGTTTGGATTTGTTTCTGCTAATATGGTCGTCACGATAAAGGGAGCCCAGCTAAGCCCGAACATAATATATATCTTTATCAATAATCCACATTTTACTATGCATTTCCTGTATTGGTGCTTTGACATTATATTTGTCCTCAGACTCCAGGCTACTATTACACATAGTACAACATTGAGAACCAATTGCAGCGGTATAAACACAGATGAAAATATTGCCATTGCATACGGTATCATTATGCCAACACTGCATGTAAAGTCAGGGTCACTTGCGGAAGAAATAACCCCCACAATTACGGTAAAGCAACCGACCGTTATAGATAGTACCCATACCACGGATAGTTTGATCCTTGTTCGGGTTTTCTTCGTCGCTTGCAGAAAGTGTTTCATGGGACACATGATAGCAGCGAATCGGTCTAACGATATCGCTAGAAGAAGCTTCGCAGAGCTTGCTATGGACACGGAGGTAATGCAAGTCTTTACTACACAGAAATAGGCATTACTTTCTAGCTCTGTAAATACATAGCCTGTAAGCTGTATAGTCAACCCGATGGCTAGCAGAAGATCCGCCGCTGCTAAGTTTCCAATTAAGACGTAAAATGTACATTTAAATTGTGTAGGAAAGTTTCTAATACTCAGCAATATTAGAGTATTTCCAAAGTAGGTTACCAAGGTAATAATGGTGATCACTGCTACGCGTGCTACATGCAATGTTTCTAGCGACGAAGCGAACAAACAAGTGACATTTACACCATTTTCCGATTCTAAAAATGTTGTATTACTCATTTTAAATTATTGACTTTATTTATAATAACTATAGTTTTACATGAATCTAAATCCACTAGGCTTATTTTTTCCCGCATTTGCATAGAGAATCAAGTTCGAAATCTTACGAATGTCTATAGAGGTATGTGATTTATTGTGGCATAGAACAATCCTTGAAGTCGCGATAGCCCAGTGGTGGTAGACCGTTCGCTTCAGGTTTGAAATTCCCGGAGTTTGCGCCCAACTGTACCGGTTACGAATGTCCCCTCTTAGGCAAGTCACTTGAATTATATATACACTTCTCTCTCCGTCACGGCGATGTATTCCACCAGGAATGAGGTATCGAGAGCGATTAATCTACTTGAACGCTTGTTTCGCAATTGAGGTAAAATAAATTTGTATAACATAATCCATGCAGTTTTATCAAACAATTGTCGTAAACTACAATTAAGTCACACGGTTCAACAATCTGTCTCGAATACTCTCGATACACCATTCACTACGCAATACACTATAACAATAATCACATAGAACATCTACGATACCAGCAATGTATCGATCTCATACCATAATCCCAGGGCATGCCATTAGCAGTGTAAATACATGTCACCACAACAGTTATGCAACTCTTTGTTTAATTGTGATTAAATTATTGCCAGGACAGTCCCATATGGCGTTTCTCTATAGGTGTGAGAGAACTAAATGTATATGAATGCGTTTCTACACTAAGTGAAATCAATAAACTTTATAGAACCAGTAGCCAGCGCCATTTTAAACTTAAAAATCCTACCCTAGCTGCCAAGATCAGGCAGTGGGTTTTTAGATGTATCAGGGTTCAGGGGTGGTTCTGAGATGTATGTCTTTGTTTTACATGCTGCCACTGTCACACGTGATACTAAATGACGTCATATGTTATGCTGTAAACCAATGGAACTTTACTTCAAATCCTAAATTCCTTATGTAAATGCTGCAGCCACATACAACGTGCCATTATAGACAAACGAATGACGGATTCGTTGTTACACCGACATTACCAATTCTTGTGTTTGGACATTTGAACATTTGAATTGGCTATTGACACCGTGGCCCTACTTCCCTCTAGCTCTGGGCAGTTGTGTATTCCCAGCGGCAGAACATCAGTGTATCCAAGGGTCTGGGGATGACTCAGTGAACAACGCAGCTGTATCAATTTATATTCTTATTATTCAATACTAACAAATGACCACATATACGCTTTCATCCGCGCCAACGAGAGTGATTAATATAAGTTGTTAGAACTTGCTTCGCAATCGTTGTAAAATAAATAAAGTTTAAACTTAAAACGTAACAAATTATATCTTGATGGTTGTAAAAACAAATCCAAGCATTTATAAATATTATCGCCAACCGATATGATTGGCTGATAATATAACGTCGGCAAGAACTAATTTGGATAATAAAGAAATATCAGGTATAGGGATGGCCTACTGATGACAGACGGATCTGTAGTCCAGTGGTAACACGCTGGACTGGTAATCCAGGGGTCGCAGGTTCGACCCCCCGTCTGACCATAATACAATTAAGTCTTTCAGATGGGACGTTAAACCGAGGTCTCGTGTCGGTGCTTTACATCGTGCACGTAAAAGAACCAGGGGAGATTCTGGAATAGGTCTCTGTCTCTATCACTGCACTATCCCCCAACATCTAAAATAACTAATAGCTTCAGGAGGCGTCGCTTATATGGGCAACCGGTAGCGACGATAAATAAACGTAAAACACACACACATTCATTGTACATTTATATGTACAATGATAGTGTCTGAAACGGAACTTTGATCCGACTTCGAGATAACCGGATAATTCGACAAAACCGACTTTGACATAACGGTTGTAGACTTATCTGTTATCGTAAATATACATACTTAAACACTGTCGTGGTGTCATACCATTGTACTTGCAGTCCATTATTATTAATATTGGAACTGCTGTCAAAAGGCCAGAGTATTATATTAAATCCTATGCGTAAATGTACGAAATTAACAATTTTAATTTGTAAGATCTTGTTATATAAATATGCTTTTTAAGTAAGCTACTCTAAGCCTCAAGCTGATATGTAAAATATTGGATCGTGTTCGGCTTATAGTTTATACAAATTTATTTTAGCTCGATTGTGAAACAAGTTCTTACAACTTATATTAATCACTCTCGAGACCTCATTCCTGATGGAATCCATCGCCACGAGGGAGAGAGAAGAGGTAACGTGGAATTTAAATGCCTTGCCTAAGGGCACACTCGTAACGGCTCCAGCGGGGCTCGAACTCCGGACCTTTCGCACCTGAAGCGAACGCGCATCCACTGCGCTATCACGACTTATTGTGTTCGGCTTATTAATATCCAATACATGTAGCTAGTCTGCTTACATATAATGGCTTATCATTAAACAAGACAATACAAGATTTTAGTGCCAGCAACATTTGTTATCAGTAAATCCACAACTCGAGATATTATTGTTAGATGTTATAGTTTAGATGTCTAAAATGTCTGTTTTACAATACGATACAATTTGTATTGCTCTCAAAAGCAAAACCGTAATAAAGCGTTTATATTGGTTTATAAATTTACATGTATAACACAAAATATGTTACAAATTACATAAATTGTGAATGGTTTGGATTGGAAAACAAGTTTTCAGAAAACTTATATTAATTCCTCTCCAATGTACATACTAAATATTTGCAACGTATTCGTTAGGTATAAAGAATAATACTAAAATCGAGTGTAACTTGAGGCGGATATTCTATATACATTTATGCAAGAAGTACTGTTCTAAGAAGGGACAGTTGGACATGAAGCGTTTATATTGAATTTCATTAAGTCAAACTTCGGTTATGTCGAAGTATTTTATTCGGTCCGACGGAATTCGACATAACGGATGTAAACTGTACATGCAAAGGTTGCACTCGAATTTGCATATTTGCATGCACATATATATAACAATCCCAACTTCCTCAGATAACCTCTAAACACTTTAGCAGAGCACACTTACATGCTATAAGTCTGCAAACTTAAATTGGTGTTGCTTACATTTATAGGTTGTGGTAAACAGTAAATATAATGCATTTCTACAATATTGTGTACCGGTAGCTAAAATCCATGCGCAACTAAATAGCGCGATGAGCAATAGCACGAACTACGCGGACTACGATATAATATTACATTTGAAGTCATGGGTTCGAATCTCCTGGTGGTCATTGTTTGATTTCTTATTCGTATTTTATATACTTCAGGTGGTTGTTCTGTCCACAAAGTAAGTCTGATTAGCGCAGTGGTTAGCGCGCTCGCTTCTCACCAATGCAACCCGGGTTCGATCCTCGGACCGGGAAGTATGTGAGATGGTACGATGGTCGCCAGATCGGACAGGTGGGTTTTCTCCGTGTACTCCGGTTTCCTCCCACACGAATGCTCACATTTACGCTTTCATCCGAGCCAACGAGAGTGATTAATATAAGTTGTTAAAACTTGCTTCGCAATCGTTGTAAAATAAATAAAGTTTAATCTTAAAATAAGTAACGAAACATACCTCGTATTATACTATACATAATACAGAAAAGACACATATGTAAAATACATGTTTAATGTATATATATCTCAAGAAACAGGTTTGACAATTTAAAGTCAATAGGCTACTTATGTCGTCGTTCAATGAATCATGGTAGATTAACATTTGAGTTTTCACGTAAAATAAAGTCTTTATTATTATCTTTATTATTATAATTGTTTCGTGAATATAAAATATAAAGTAAATACAGAATACATAAATAAAATGTAGAAGTGATAAATGTGGTTCGAACTCCCCTAAATATTGGTTACTAGACTAATTATATTACCTATGCGCTACATAGGCAACTGAACCAACTAATTGTACACATAGAACATCTATATTGACATCATTTTAAATAACACAATATGTAAACAACGCGAAGTTAAGTTAGTGTTACTGTCGTTGATTTAACTATTGATAGCTTGCCTACTTTGCTACACACCACTTTGGATTATGACTTTTCCAGAAAGGGTTGGCGTTCAACAAGCAATATCAATGTTTAAAACACGCAATAGCCTAGCACCTGTCATTCAGATTTACTTCCGATGTTCGAATCCAAAACTTGCGATCATCCTCTAATCTCCCCCAACCTTACCCTCCTTCGCCAAATAGTGAACTTTTTAGACAATATTTCTTATATGCCGGGACACACTTGTGGAATTCCCTTCAGTATCACATCAAAATAGCTCATTCGGTTACAAAGCATTATATATCAGGTGGTGTAAAGAACAGACCCGTAACCTAATAAACTGATACATTATAATTATACATGTATATAAGTATTAGTTCTTGCAGTTTATTAGTATCTTCTTTTCCTTGAAAGTCTTACTGGTCATTGTTTGCATGCTTAACGGAGCGCCAATATTAGTGTCTAATTCTCTACCAATAGTTTACACTCTGCTAGTAGTAGCGGCTAGCTGATCGCCAATATTAGTGTCTAATTCTCTACCAATAGTTTACACTCTGCTAGTAGTAGCGGCTAGCTGATCGCCAATATTAGTGTCTAATTCTCTACCAATAGTTTACACTCTGCTAGTAGTAGCGGCTAGCTGACCGTCATGTTTAGTATCTAATGCTCTACCAATAGTTTACACTCTGCTAGTAATAGCGTCTAGCTGGCCGTCAATATTAGTATCTAATGCTCTACCAATAGCTTACACTCTGCTAGTAGTAGCATCTAGCTGACCGTCAATATTAGTGTCTAATTCTCTACCAATAGTTTACACTCTGCTAGTAGTGGCGTCTAGCTGATCGCCAATATTAGTGTCTAATTCTCTACCAATAGTTTACACTCTGCTAGTAGTAGCGGCTAGCTGATCGCCAATATTAGTGTCTAATTCTCTACCAATAGTTTACACTCTGCTAGTAGTAGCGGCTAGCTGATCGCCAATATTAGTGTCTAATTCTCTACCAATAGTTTACACTCTGCTAGTAGTAGCGGCTAGCTGATCGCCAATATTAGTGTCTAATTCTCTACCAATAGTTTACACTCTGCTAGTAGTAGCGTCTAGCTGAGTCCCAATATTAGTGTCTAATTCTCTACCAATAGTTTACACTCTGCTAGTAGTAGCCTAGCTGATCGCCAATATTAGTGTCTAATTCTCTACCAATAGTTTACACTCTGCTAGTAGTAGCGTCTAGCTGGCCGTCATTATTAGTATCTAATGCTCTACCAATAGCTTACACTCTGCTAGTAGTAGCGTCTAGCTGACCGTCACTAATAGTATTTAATTCTCTACCAATAGTTTACACTCTGCTAGTAATAGCGTCTAGCTGGCCGTCATTATTAGTATCTAATGCTCTACCAATAGCTTACACTCTGCTAGTAGTAGCGTCTAGCTGACCGTCACTAATAGTATTTAATTCTCTACCAATAGTTTACACTCTGCTAGTAATAGCGTCTAGCTGGCCGTCATTATTAGTATCTAATGCTCTACCAATAGCTTACACTCTGCTAGTAGTAGCGTCTAGCTGACCGTCACTAATAGTATTTAATTCTCTACCAATAGTTTACACTCTGCTAGTAATAGCGTCTAGCTGGTCGTCGTGTTTAGTATCTAATGCTCTACCAATAGTTTACACTTTGCTAGTAATAGCGGCTAGCTGACCGTCAATAATAGTATTTAATTCTCTACCAATAGTTTACACTCTGCTAGTAATATCGTCTAGCTGGTCGTCATGTTTAGTATCTAATGCTCTACCAATAGTTTACACTCTCCGCTAGTAGTATCGTCTAACTGATCGTCACGATTAGTATCGGCCAATAGTTTAACTGATCTTAACTGTCAACTAGTGGTAGTATGTGTGTCTGGCTACTTGTCAATAGTATCGTTGGAGTATAAACTGTTCGTCCGTATTAGCACGGGTAATCTTCACAAACATCAGCACTGGCTTGCGATCTTTGTAGACGATTTGATTTGATGTAGTTTGCCATTTGATATTCTCTTTGACTTCTACACTGCACAATGTTCCTGAAGGCTGCTCTCATGTTCGCATTAGTTAGGCCATAAATCACCCAATTCATTGCAGCATTTAGAAGCCCTGGAATAATGGAATATTCTCGGACACAGCGATACCGTTTGTTTGTTTCTGTTAATATGGTCGCCACAACAAACGGAGTCCAGCTCAATGCGTAAGCAATGTACACCTTAATCAGTAATCCACATTTCTTCATAGTTTTCTTGTATTTGTGCCGTGACATGTTATTTGTCCTCAATCGCCATATCACTACTACACACAACACAAAATTCAAAACAAATTGCAGTGGTATAACTATTACAACTACATATGATATACCGTTAGGTCTCGCACTACTAAACGTACAGGTAAAAGTAGTTCCATTTTCGGAAAAAATCATCTTCCCAATTATTGGAATGCAACCGATAGATATAGATAGTATCCATACGATAGACAGTTTAATCCGGGTTCTGTTCTTCTTTGTAGAAAACAGTAAGTGTTTCATAGGAAACACAATTGCAATACATCTGTCTAAAGATATAAAGAAAAGTAGTGTTCCTGAACTTAGTACTGCCACGGAAGTACAACAAGCCTTTACAAGACAGAAGTATTTGTTCCTGTCTACATCTTTAAGGACATACTCTATCAGTTGCAAAGTCAGACTGACCGCCAGTAAGAGATTCGAAACTGCTAAATTGCCAATTAATACATAAAGTTTACCTTTAAATTGCGCAGAATAGTTTCTAAGACTTAATAATATCAATGTATTTCCAAAATATGCAGCCGTGGCAACAACGCTGATGACACAAATACGCGGTACATTAAAACTTTCTGTCTCCGAAACGAATAAACATGTTGAATTTATATCTTCATCCGTCATTTTATTTGCTGTATCATTCATATTAAACATACGTTTAGAAACATTTACAATAACGACAATTAACGTGTGTGTTAATATCGACTACTAGTCTAGTATATAGCGTTATTCCTTCGTGGTGTAGAATAAAACGTAACAGAATGCAATGTAGCTCATTTACGTAAATCCTACTGAATATCCTTATATTGTTGTATTATCCTGTCGAAGTCGATAAAACGTGTAAGTCCCTAATGTAATGACCCGCAGCACGGAATAATAACGATTGGAATAGCGCGATTCAGATTTGTTATTGAAGTAATGGAAGGTAGGTTATTACCCAACGACAGCAAGCCAGATAACAAGCGGTAATCGTGACTATATAACGTCATCCATCATGTCTACTTTAAATGTCATCACAGATCAATTCATCACTTCTAGTGCTTAATAGGACATTTCAATATGTTTAGATGTTTGCTCAGCTGTTTCTATGTTGTGTCAATGATGTTGGTTTTCTGGAATATTTCTGAGCTCTGTGCCTCGTGAGATTAGTCCGCTTCCGTGGTCGAGTGGTTACGGTATATGACTTGTATGTCAGTGTAACCTATCATCACTGATCGTCACGGGTTCGAGCCCCGTGTCTCTTTATATGAAAACGTTAGCAGTTTCTGAACAGATTGGTGCATCAAGTACGAGTTAATTGTAATAGACATATTTACGCTAGTGCTAAGGCATATTTGGACACAACTAATGATTGTTTATAAGTAATTATTTTATATGACATCATAGTCATTATACTAGTAAGTACAGTCAAGCAAACGTATGATTATGAATTCACAATCCAGAATAAAAACATTAAAAACCAGACGACACTATTTTGCAACGTTTATTTATCGTCGCCACCGGTTACTCGTATGAACGACGGACAGTTTACCGAACACAACCTTTCCTGGGCATGCTCCAGTGATTAATCAGTGCACCAACCTCCGTAAGAAACTTCCACCCTTTTCATATAAAGAGACACGGTCTGAGCGGGGCTTGAACCCGTGACCATTCGACGACATTATTACATCTCAATCCCCATTTTATACTGACCAATGGGTATGTGTTTTACGTTTATTTATCGTAGCTACCGGTTTATTTATTAGTATTTATTTATTATTTAGCGACGCCTCATTTTAGAGTTGTGGAGGAGAGTGCAATGATACAGACAGATAAACATTCCAGAGTCTCCTCTGTTCTTTTACGTGCAAGGTTTAGGCACCGACACGAGACATCGGTTTAAAGTCCCATCTGAAAGACTGTTAATTGTATTAGGGTCAGACACGGGATTGAACCTGCGATCCCTGGATTACAAGTCCAGTGTGTTACCACTCAACTACAGATCCGTCTGTTACTAATGGGTATCATGAGGCAGATGTATTTATACAGCTTGAGGTGCGCCGATCTCGCATACGGAACACCTATGCGAGGTGTTTAGATCGTTGACTTCTAATCACTAGCCTATCGGCGCTGTAGGTTCGAATCCCAATGCGGGGTGTTGACTTATTTCATGTGAGCTATCCAGCAGGCTTAAACTTTATTTAGTTTACAACGATTGCGAAGCAAGTTCTAACAACTTATATTAATCACTCTCGTAGGCGCGGATGAAAGCGTTAATGTGGTCATTCGTGGGAGAAAACCGGAGTACCCGGAGAAAACCCATCTGGTCGATCTGGCGAACACCGTACCATCTCACATACTTCCCTGTCCAAGGATCGAACCCGGGTTGCATTTGTTAGAAGTGAGCGCGCTAACCACTGCGCTAATCGGCCAACCAACCAATTTATGAATGATCGGTGATCCAACGTGGGGTCCGTCCGTGCCTGAAATACTGCTTGCAATTGCACACGGAGTCATCATCAACCAATAACAGCTGGACATTTCGCAATATGATCTAGGTTGTCAGTGAGATTTTAGATTAACAAACCAAATAAACAAACAAAAAAATTACACATCTATGTGATGGATTGTGCATCTTCACAAGGAAGGCTTAGTTGGTGATTAAACGTGTCCTTGGAAGATGAACACTGGTGGCGAGGTTCTAACTCGTCAATTGAATTAACAATGGACGATGTACTAGTTCCCCGACGAGAGAGGTACATGATTTTATTAATATTGACATCGGAAGTTGAACACTGATGTCGTGGTTTTAACTCTTCATTTGAATCAACACCGGGTGATGCACCTCGAAGAGAGAGACACAGTTTTTTTAATTAATATTGACATCGGAAGATGAACATTGATGTCGTGGTTTTAACTCTTCATTTGAATCAACACCGGGTGATGCACCTCGTAGAGAGAGACACAGTTTTTTAAAATTAATATTGACATCGGGAGATGAACACTGATGTCGTGGTTTTAACTCTTCATTTGAATCAACACCGGATGATGCACCTCGTAGAGACAGACACACTTTTTCATTAATATTGGTATCGGACGATGCACATGGATGATGTGGTCGTGGTTCTGCCAAATCATTTGAATTAACACAAATGTCACACATATTACCACGGAGAAGTGTGTTACGACAAGGCGGATCTGTATCTTCACCAGCATTAGCACACGTCTTCTTTCTATCAGAACTTGTTGATGGAAAGTAATTCGCCATGCGATGTTCTCTGTCACTACGACACAACATAATTGTCTGGAAGGCCATTTTCAATTTGTTGTTGGCTAATCCATAGATGATCCAATTCAATGCGGAATTCATTAGTCCAGGAATAATAGCATATTGTCTAAGACAAGCAAACGTTTGGTTATGATCAGCTGTTTCTGTCAGAATTGATGTTACAACAAACGGCGTCCAGCAGAGTATGAATACAACATACACCTTTAGCAATACTCCACATTTGGTAATGCTTTTTCGATATTTATTATTGGACATAGTATTTGACCTCAGACGCCATATGACTATTGTACATAAGACAATGTTAACAAGAAATTGTAGAGGGACAAACACAGTTGCAGCTAATGCTATCGCCCTGGGTATCAACTCGCCAAACCTACACGCGGCCTTCATTCTAAACCAAGATAAGTTTAGAAGTATAGGAAAACAACCAGTGGTCACTGACATGATCCATATCAGCGAGAGTTTGATCATCCTAAGCTTAGTCCTTGTGGAACGCAACCTATGTTTCATTGGGAAAACGATCGCACAAAATCTGTCTATAGATATAAACAACAGTAGCTCTCCGGACGCTGTCATAGACACAGCCATGAAACACCCTTTTATAGCACATGAAGGTAGAGTAGATTTCATGAATGTAAAAACATGCTCGAACAGTTGAAGAGTTAATCCCACCGCTAGAAGCAGATCGGCGACTGCTAAGTTGCCAATTAGAACATAAGGAGTGCCCTTTAATTGTTTGGAGAATGTTCTAAGACTTACCAATATTAGAATGTTTCCAAAGTAAGTTGTCAATGTTGTAACAGATAATATTGTAATACGGATCCCACTTAAGTTGGTTCCTATCGACAACAAAGGACATGTAGTTTCCAAATCATGTTCTGCAATTAAATATGTTGTGTTATTCATAATTAAAAATCCAAGTACGTCCTTTATTACAAGTCCATGTTAATACATGTTTAATCCAATACCTGTTAATATGGTACAGAGTACACCGTTTACGAATGTTGGCTTAGAGTTTACGTTATCTCACAAGCCGTTAATTCATACATACTACACTGACAATGATATATATAAGTATGCACCTTATCTTCCTGTCAGAACAGCCTATGTTGCTCTCCTAGCACGCGGTGCTATTTATAGTGACGATTCGTTATAAATTGGTGAACATTACCAACATAATGACTGAAACAATTTGTTCTCGCTGACAACTGCAATAATCCGTAAGTGTGCTATCTCGTGTTTGTGGTCTATTATTCTATGGTTTGGCTAATTATTTAATTGCTGTATAAAATCACTTGTTTCCGCTTATCACAGGTCCATTAATGGAACCTATTTCCTTAAGTTCTAATAATTATAATGTATATTGGTAATTAACCGGTGTCAGCCTGATGCACTCTTGTCCAGTACTCTTGCATCGCCGCGTGTAACTTGACAGTGACAGCAGAACATATAGTATTCATATGACACAATAACGATGTTGTTATGCTGTTAACATAGTACATAATTGATACAATCCAAGTGTACACAATGTCCACATATGTGTGAATTATTGTTCTACATGCATATTATTTGAGTTATATTCTTGTCAAACTGACTGTGAAACCTTCTAAAACAAGATGCTATCATACAACTATATTCGTTACATAACCAGCATTACTCAAATTTTGCAGTAATGAAATCCACATATACAGTACACAATGTCAAGACCCCAAGACCCACATGTATATACTAACAATACCAGAAGGTATGCAACCAGTTTCACAGTTGCTCTGACATAAATAGCATTGTAAAAGTTATGCAAACATCCTCACACAGTCACACACCCTAACTACTGGTATATTTCGTAGAACAGCTATTTTCTACGTCAATTAAAATCATTTTCCAGCCTGAAATATGCTCTTCCGACTGATCAAACGATAAAGCTGCTTTTGAAGAATCGAACTAAATCTGACATGTCATCGATTTGGTACGAAGTGCTTCGCAAGGTAATGTATTATTCCCCTCAATATATTCGTAAACAGTTCCATGCACTGTTTTAGAACAAATTGTGTTCACTATGTTCACTGTTAACGGATGAAATCAACGAAAATAAGTTTTCAACGCAAACTATAGTTAGAGGACGACCATATTTTGCATATTCAGATCCGCATCATTGATGGTATTGCACGGGTGACCTCTGATTGGGCAAAATACATTTTAAACATTTTTCAATATTTATTTTTAATATCACATTTAGATTCACATTACTTAAGAAATAATAAACACGGTGCGCGCGCAGCATAGTTCAAGGTAGGTATATCGCAGAATAACCCGAGGTAGATTTTACTCTACAAGTATGTATGTTATTAGCTGGGTCGTGTTAGAATATTGTTTAGTAATTTTTTTGAAAATGTTAACATGTATTTTGCCTAATCAGAAACGAAAGGCTATATTTATTATGTAAAACAAACAACAAGGAAGCTGAAATGCATTTCATGTTTAAGTGTGAGGTGTATAGTACATTGCGAAAAAACTTAAGTATATCAAACGTTTATATTCTAATCGACGTTGTATGTTCAAAATATTGCAATTATTTCAATGTGACAATTCCAGAAATAGCAAAGGCGATAATAGTTCTCTTTGTTTTACACCCTTGGTACAGTCAAAGGTTTCAGTGTAGGTTCAATTAACATACACATGAGTTTACACTCTCGTATATCTTTTGCAACATGTTGACTAAATTAGTCGTAGTAGCTTAAACCAAATTTTGTTTTCTTTTCGTGAGAAATATGTGTTTTAATAGACGAGTTTAAAACAAAGATACAATCTACATTGTTATTGTCTTTACAAAAACCAAACTGCAAATCTGAAAATAGTACATTTGCCTCACCCCATTTTCAGAATCAGAATCAGTTTATTACACTCATTTCATATTACATGTACACGAATAACAAAGGTAAACCATGTTGTTACAACAGTGCGCTAGGCTCTGAAAAATAACGTAATTGATTAACTTAACCTAATTTTATATACATGTATATGGTGACCGCGCAACACAGTCAATGTCATTGCCATTATAATCATAATAAACATGAACATAATTTATATCCTTTAAATACAATCATTGATGCGCCATTGAGTCATTACCTGGGTATTATTGTTTCCTAAGCTTTGAAGTGGTTAGCACGCTCGCTTCTCACAAATGCAAACCGGGTTCGATCGTAGGACTGGGAACTATGTGAGATGGTACGATGGTCGCCAGATCGGACAGGTGTGATTTCTCCGAGTACTCCGGCTTGGTCTCACACAAATGACCAAAAATACGCTTTCATACACGCCAACAAGGGTGATTAATATAATTTGTTACAGTTTGATTCGCAATCGTTGTCAAATAAATAAAGTCTATACTTTTTAAACTCAGTACAACTGAAACATATATGTTAGTGTGCATCTAGCGTATCCCGTCACTTTCTCATTCAATCTAAATAATGATGTTCTTAGTTTAAACATATTTTTTATTTTCTGTCAATACATGATTATTTACAACAACTGATATAAGGAATTGGACAGAAAAGCTGTATATGTATGATTGTCCTCTCCTTTATTAATAATGTTCTTGATAAATTTAATTATATTAGTACTACATATATCGGAACAAACTGATAGCAAATTTGACATTTTGGAAAGGGTTGTTGCTAATGTTTTCAAAACTTGTAACCCAATCCTTTATGCATATTATCAGGTTTTATGTATGTCATAGATGTGACATTACTGTTATTGTGATATGTAATTGTAAATTGTATTCATCATTATGAAAAAGTTCCAATAAAATATTAATAAATTAAACATATATGCGCGAGCATGACGATAAACATTGTGCAATAGGCGGAGATTACAATTCTGTCTTAGATGTGGATATTGACAAGGAAAATGGCAAAAAACAAACACATACATGTTAACTAATTGATATGCTAGACGCATGGAGACAAAAACAACACAACAAAACTACAGTACACTTGACATTCAAATACAAATCCATCCATCTTTCGCAGACTTGATTATTTTATTGCATGCCATAGCTTAATAACACATTTTCATTAAATTATTTTAAAATTAATAATAGCAATCTTATGACGACAACCATCAAAAAATAATAAAGGAATGTATTAATAACAGACAATCTTAATAATCTTTGGGAAGTAATAAAATGGATACAAGAAACGTAACTATAAAATATTCTTCGTTCAAGAAACAAACACACTAATTGTCCAAAAGTAACTGGTAACTGGTCTAGAATCGAAGGCAATACACGTTGAAGGTTCTGAAAAATGTTTTATAATAATATAAATAGTATTATCATTAGCAATGGTTATTTAACAGAAGATTTGACTATACTTAGAGGAGTAAGGCAAGTCTGCCCACTATCATCACATATAGTTATTAAATTATTATATGTATGGAACTACTGTCATATCAATTGATAATTATGTAAAAGGAATCACCATAAAGAATAAAGAAATAAAACAACCATTATTTACTGACGATGCATCTTGCATATTAAATGAGGAAGAAATATTATTTGAACATTTAATAGATGCAATTAATGAATGTGGACTCATTAGTGGTCTAAAATTAAATGTATCTAAATCAGTAATATTAAGAATTGGATCATTGCGAAATACAACATATTGCAACAAGAAATACTTGTTATGGACATCTAATAAAATAAAGAGTCTTGACATATATTTTAGCAACAATAAAGAACTGACTTTGCATCTAAACCTTGATCCAAATCAAGAATTGTATAACTGTCTAACACAATGACAAAATCGTAAACTGACATTTTTAGGTAAAGTAATTGTACTAAAGACCGTTTCTTTATTGGTGCTAAAATATATGCCAAGAGTCTTTATTTTAAAGATATGGACGTTTTAATATCCAATGGTAGACAATTCCATATGTTTGGACCAGAGTATTCTAACATCAGAAGAACAGGAAAACCAGTGTCCAATCAATGATGGTACAATAACGGAATAAAGTATGTTGATCATCTGTATGATTTTAGACATAATAAGTTCTACTCGTTTGAAAACATAAAGCAAAAGTATAATTTATGCAATAATGAATTTTTAAAATACCACTTTTTGACCTAAACATTGCACAAAGAAAAACTAAATCAGCACATTATTACTGGACCGGAACATTTATTAGAAAGACTAAAAGGATTAAAGAAACCTAAATAAATTGCTATATCAAACACAGATACATTTACAGAACAACGTAGAAATTCTGAGTGAGCAAAAATGGCCAGAAGTGTTTAGTAATGACACGTAATCCCAGCATTATTATCTTTATTTCAGTCTAAGTTCTCAGAAATATTATCGTTGTTTTAGTCCCAGAATTATTGTCGTTAGTTGAGTCTAAATTCCAAGCATTATTATAGTGATTTTAGTCTAATTTCCCAGCTAAATGATCAGGTATTGGTAGTTTTATTTGAGTCTAATTTCCAAGCTTTATTACCGTTAATTGGTCGTATTGCCCACCATTATTATATTTATTTTAGTCTAAATTCCCTAGAATTATTATCGTTTATTGAATCTAAAATCCCTGCATTATTATCGTTATTTATGTTTAAAATTCCCAGATAATTCCCAGCATTAGTATTTTTAATTGAGTCTAAATTCCCAGTAATATTATCTTTATTTTTGTCTATATTCTCAGAATTATTGTCATTAGTTGAATCTAAATTCCAAGCATTATTATCGTTATTTTAGTCTAATTCCCAGCTAAATGATCAGGTATTGGTAGTTTTATTTGAGTCTAATTTCCAAGCTTTATTACCGTTAATTGAGTCGTATTGCCCACTATTATTATATTTATTTTAGTCTAAATTCCCCAGAATTATTATCGTTAATTGAATCTATAATCCCTGCATTATTATCGTTATTTATGTTTAAAATCCCAGCTAATTCCCAGCATTAGTATTTTTAATTGAGTCTAAATTCCCAGCAATATTATCTTTATTTTTGTCTAAATTCTCAGAATTATTGTCGTTAGTTGATTCTAAATTCCCAGCATTATTATCGCTAGTTGAGTCGAAATGGACAGCTAAATTCCCAGCATTATTATCCCTATTTGAGTCTAAATGCACAGCTAAATTCTCAGCATTATTATCGCTATTTGAATCTAAACTCCAAGCTATATTATCTTTAATTGAGTCAAAAGTGCCATCATGATTATCAGTCGATATGCTCAACAATACCGGCGAGACAGCTTGTTTGTCCGCTAACTCGAACACTCTGGCAGCACTAGCATTGGATTTTAGATTGTCTGTACTTGTCGGTGGATTGTATCTTGTCACGTCACACTGACTACGACAGAGTAAAATGTTTTTGAACGACGTTCTAAATTTCTTGTTTGCAAGTCCATAGATTATCCAATTCATTGCGGAATTTATGAGTCCGGGCAGCGCAGCATATTCTTGAATGCATCGGTATTTATGTTCTTCGTTTGTTGTTTCCAGTACAATAGTTGTAACGACAAAAGGGGTCCAACTCAGTGCGAATACAATATACACTTTAATCAGTAGTCCACATTTCATGACGCTCTTTCTGTACTTCTGTCTGGACATGTTATTTGCCCTTAATCTCCATACGATTATCACTAGCAAGACAAAGCTCACCACAAACTGCAATGGCATAAACAAAACAGCAAACACTGAGAGCACGTGTGGAAACGATATACCAAATGTACACTGGAAGTAAATTCCACTTGTTGGAAGTAATGCGCTTAAAATTGACGAAGTGCAACCAGTGGCAATTGAAATGGTCCACACAATACACAGGCTTATTCTCGTTCGTCTTGTTTTCGTCGATCGCACTAAATGTTTTATGGGAAACACAATAGCAAAGAATCTGTCAAACGCTATAAACGTAAGCAGCAATCCTGAGCATATTAGTGACACAGACGTGAAGCAAGCCTTTGCAACACATAAAAACTTACTACTTTGTAAATCTGTAAAGATAAGTTCTGTCAGTTGCAGGGAAATTCTCACCGCTAGTATGAGATCCGCGAAGGCTAAGTTCCTAAATAAAACATAAATGGTTCCTTTAAAGTGTGAAGCATATTTTGAAAGACTTAGCAAAATGAGACTATTTCCCAAATACGTTGTAGCTGCCACAACAACGAATAGTACAATACCCAGTACACTTAGCGGTCCCTTCGCTGGAGCTAACCCACACGTATTTTGGTAAATGTATTCCGGAAATGAATTTGTTGTATTGTTCATATTCACCTGTAGATATTTAAATATATAAATGTTCACAGACCACCACCAGGTTATCTAGATGATTGTGTTATTAGTTTTCATGTGAGCATTTGGAAGACAAACTAGATCTTCATTAAACCGATCTTTCCATTTAGATTTTTCTTTTCAGTTCTATTCCATTTGTTCTAAAAATGATATACACGTTCATGGCTATGCCTAACGTTCCTGATTAATTAGTAATATACACTTTTCTCAAAATATATGATAATTTATGTTGGATTTATTGTAACCGCCATGTTATGTTTATGGCGATGAACATATTGTATGCTTATGCCAAATAAAATATTTTGATCTTGATCTTGATCAAACAAATGTTCTGGCTTGCAAGTTTGATTCTATTAATTCAATATCGCGAAATGTGAATATATTCACCATATGTTCTACCCCTCGCGAGATAATGCGAACATATCGTGTTTCCATTCAACTTATATACGCACATTAATGGTTATAATAGACATAAACAACCACTGCATGTTGGCACACCAGATTGATGTCAAACATGTCGCATTATAAAGCAATTAAAACGATCGATTGGAATCTAATGTGCATCCTCAGTAATTGCTTAAATGTCGTCGGAAATCAATGTTTCCGTAGCTTAGAGTAGTACACTCCTAATGGACACTGATTCAAACCTAAATTAACTAATGATTTTCATTATCTGCATCATTTCACTGATTCATTTGCAAACTTCAAAGACAATTTATCGTCTAATATAAAGGTTTTGTTATTTTTTTTCTTCTCGACAGCCTATTTGGACATTTCTGTCCAACTCATTTGACCCTTGGGTTGATAAGGTTCCATAAAGCATCCATTGATGTTGACATGCTTGAAATAAAATATAACCGGGTCAATTATTCTTGACAACCGTCAAAGATTACATGCATTCCGAGACGATACGAGTAAGAAACCGTAATATACATTATATGTTTAAGGTACACAAATAATGGAAGTCGTGATAGCGCTGTAGTAGTGCGTTTGCTTCAGGTGCGAAAGACCCGGAGTTCGCGCCCAACTGTAGCCGTTACGAGTGTGCCTTTAGACAAGACAGTTAAAATATTCTAAGAAGTGTACCTCGTGATTGCTGTCTTATATTTGCATTAGTTAATAATTATTTATTCGGATTGTTTAAAGTAAAAGTTTAAAGTTATGATATATCTTTATTTCGTAATTAGCCAGTTCTGACCAATGAACAAAGCATCAATACAGAACATTACAAAGTGAAATATGTATGGTAATATGGTGACGGACACTAATCGCAACGAACAATTATGGGAGAGACATATATTCTTATAAACAAAAACAACGCACACAAAAAACAACAACAATTGAGTATTAATCATTGAAAACAATATTTACTATTAAGTAGATATGCTTAGATATTGGCAAATGATCTCCGAAGTTCAAATGCTTTAAAAACGTGTACAGATAATTTCCGTACTGCATTTATGTCTACACGTGAATTGACAGTTGCTAAATTATTATGTGTATGTTGCCGTAAGATACACTTGCATAGGAATTGCAGTTTTACTTTTCATTTGACATAACCATAGGCAAGCAAAGAGACGTTGTCAGATTTACAAAGCAACAAGGATTCCGATAGAATGGCTGTAACTAGATATAAATCTAATCTCTAATCCTCCCGGACACAAAAATACCATAAAAAACATTAAACAATATAACACGAGTTAACATCAATATTAGCCTGGGAACAGACGTCGATATATTTTGCCTGGTCAGTCAGGTACAATTCGCCTTAGAAACTAACTCTCTGGTACTCCTAACGTTATGCAGTTCCTTCCGATGTCCTGGCGTTCTAACTGTACCTCTAACGTTCCGGCATTTTTAACGCCATGCAATTCCTCTGCGTTGCCATGTAGGTCTAATAGTACCTCTAAGTCTCTGGTATTCTTAACGTCATGAAATTCCTCTCCGTTGTCATGTACATGTAGTTCAAATAGTAAGTCTGATTCTCATGTATTCTTAACGTCCTGCAATTTCTCTGCGTTGGCATGTATGTCTAATAGTGCGTCTAACTCTCTGGCATTCTTTACGTCATGAAATTCCTCTCCGTTGACATGTAAGTCTGATCGTACCTCTAATTCTCTGGCATTCTTAACGTCATGAAATTCCTCTCCGTTGTCATGTAGTTCAAATGGTACGTCTAATTCTCCTGTATTCGTAATGTCAAGCAGTTCCTCTATGTTGTCATGTAGTTCTAATGGTATCTCTAAATGTCTGGAATTCTTTACGTCATGTAATTCCTTTCCGTGGCCGTGAGGGTCTATCCGTACGTCTAACTCTCTGTCGCCGTTAACGTTGGACCTTATTCGGTTGGAACTTGTCGAGGAAGGATAGCTGATTACGTGATGCTGGCAACGACACAGTAAAATAAGTTTGAAAGATCTTCTTAGCTTCTTGTTAGCCATTCCATAGATAATCCAATTCATAGCCGAATTAATAAGACCAGGAATAACTGTGTATTCCTGAATACACAGATAGTTATGATTCAGAGCTGTTACTTGTATCAATATGGTCGTGGCGACGAAAGGACTCCAACAAATTGCGAATACAACGTATACCTTAATTAGTAAACCACATTTGATTATAAATTTTCTATATTTTTCTCTAGACATGTTACTCGTCCTCAGCCGCCATACGACTATTACACACAGTACAATATTCGCAATAACTTGCAACGGTATAAAGACAGCGGCGAAAACTGTTATTACAGTTGGAATCTCGCATATCAACATGTTTTCGCTTTCAGAAACATTTACCTTGAAAATAACTGTAATGCAACCAGTGGCTGTTGATATCAACCAGACTAGAGAAAGGTTTATTCTCGTTCGTCTTGTTTTCGATGATCGTACTAAATGTTTCATTGGAAACACAATTGCAAAAAATCTGTCAAACGATACAAACATGAGTAACAAACCGGAAGTTATAAGTGACACTGACGTAAAGCAAGTTTTCACAACACAGAAATACCTATTACTTTCCAAAGTTGTAAATATATATGTTATAAGGTGCAACGTTAGTCCGACAGCCAGCAAAAGATCCGCCGCTGCTAAATTTCCGATTAAAACATAAAGTTTGCCTTTAAAGTCTGCAGAAAATTTACTTAAGCATATCAATATAAGAGTATTTCCAAAATAGGTTGCCAACGCAACAATGGCGAAGACTGTGATACGAAGTAGATGCAAATTGTCCATCTTCGCACCAAGCGAACACGTCAAATCCACAGATTTATTTTCTGCCGTAACTAAGGTTGTATTATACATGATGTAAAATCCAGAATTAGGAACGTACTCAACTCGGGGTGTGCGGGTTACAACTGAACTAAGCTCGATTGATATTCACTATGTTTCATTGTTTCTGTTATACGTCTACTAAGCTCGATTGATATTCACTATGTTTCATTGTTTCTGTTATACTTCTACTAAGCTCGATTGGTATTCACTATGTTTCATTGTTTCTGTTATACGTCTACTAAGCTCGATTGATATTCACTATGTTTCATTGTTTCTGTTATACGTTTACTAAGCTCGATTGATATTCACTATGTTTCATTGTTTCTGTTATTCGTCTATCATTATGTATACTGCTTTGCAAGATGGCTGCGTATTTATAATGCATGTAAATATTTATATCATAAAACATGTTCACTGTATATATCTAGTCTGCAATCGATGGTCGACTTCAAACAATGTATTTTAGGGTTTCTGTAGCCTACTTCATGGCATCAAGCTACATATATATATATGCATGCAGATGTTCATGCTTGGAACACACTGTGTGCATCTTACGATAGAATATTTTAGATCTTTGCGGAATAGCGGAATGTATTTTTTCAAACACTGTATTTCTCCTTGGTAACGACCGCCAGCCGATGACATGTAAATACCATGATGAGAAATGTCCATCTCCTGGCTAATTATTGAGATATAAGCATAGTGGTCTATATGGTGTACATGTATTGGTCACCATTGTCTCGTCATAATTATACAGAGGTATTGTTTTTACTTTACTTTCAGCATAGCCATACACGTATGCTGGCAACAGTCTTAGTGGAAGTCGTGATAGTGCAGTAGTAGCGCGTTAGCTTCAGGTACGAAAGGCTCGGAGTTTTCGCCCCGCTGTTGCCGTTATGATCGTGCCCTTAAACAATGCTTTTAATTTCCACATTGCCTCATCTCTCTTCCTCGTGGTATGAGATTTCGAGTGATTAATTTATAAAAGTTGTAAGAACTTGTTTTGCAACCGAGCTAAAATAAATTTGTATAAACTACGTCTTCGGCGCTCTGTACTTCAGTCCCGGCATGCAACGCCACAGTGATACAACTCGCCATGAATGACCACATATACGCTTTCATCCGCGCCAACGAGAGTGATTAATACAAGTTGTTAAAACTTGCTTCGCAATCATTGTAAAATAAATAAAGTTTAAACTAATTCTCTGACGGCTCAAAATGAAACAATGAAACCCCGTTATACAGTCCGCGGTAGTGACCCGTTAATCCAGTTTTACGGTCAAACAATGAATATGTCAACCGCAGATGCTTCACAAATCCGTCCTAATAGCACGCCCTGTGTTCATGCTACATTCGTTCGTTTATATATACCATGCGTTATGTTCTTAAATATTCCTCTCCAGGATTGAACAAACACCTGTATCAACTGTATCTTACACAGTTCACACAGATACCAGTTTATGATAAAAACACATTCTTTAATGATTAGATGCGAAAGGCTAATAACAAAGTAACTGGAGAAAAAAAAGATCATAAATACATGTTTTTTGAACATTTTTTGATTGATCAGTAAACTGTTAAACACCCTCACACGATAATTCCAGTAATAACACGGACGAACTATCAACTACCTCGACCATATTGGATGGAAGATATTGCTGTCAGTGCAACATTAATGTACATGTACCATAATTGACCAGTCGTTGATACTAATGGGTAATCCAATCAACTATCGACATTTCACACACACACACACACACACACACGTAGACACTAGAAAGTTATATATATAATGATTGTCCTTCAATATGCTTATGTCGTTTTGTATTTTGATAACATTACCTGATTTGAGTAAGTTACATTGTATATGTATATTGCATGGCGTAACTGTGTACTATGGTTATAATTTTGTGTATGTACATTAATGCTATAGTGTTAAGAAATTTAAGAGGGCCCTAAGGAAGATTAGTTCAGAACTAATTAGGTCATCATCTATAAATAAAGAAATCGATCTACACCCAACAACTGGTTATCTACGCCATTTCTCTTCGACAACCTAGTGTCTCGGAGGATCCAGTAAAACAGAGCAGTAACGGGAAAGTCTGGCAGCTTATCTTCAGGCAATAATTGTTAAAACGTTGCTCCATATAGATACATGTAGAGGCTTATCAGTTATCTAGTACACCATGGACTGACTGATCCATCTTTACATAGGTTATTGGGGGGGGGGGGTGGATAATGCAAATCTTACACCTGTTTTAGTCTATGCAAACTTACTGTATGTAGCATAATACGCTTTTAAATTTGTTTATTTAACGTCGCTACAGGTTGTCTAGTAGCCTGGGAACAGGCGTCGATATATTTGCCTGGTGAGTCAAATAAATATATTTTAACACCGAGACTATTAATTGGGCCGTATTCAGTTTCTGATCATATCAACTAGAAGTTAAAAGTCGACACACTGGCACCCATGCTAGTTGTCCAGACGAGCGACGGGCAGTGTACCTAACACCTTTCCTGGACAGGCTCCAGCGGACAACCAGTACTTGGCGTACCAATTATAGTTCGGGTTTTACGCCTGCATCTGCACCATTTCGGGCTATATCGCCGGCGGGCAGTTTACCTAACAACACCTTCCCTGGGCAGGCTCCAGCGGATAACCAGTACTTGGCGTACCAACCTCCGTAAGAACCTGCCAACATGTTCATATAAAAGAGACACGGTCAGAGCAGGGCTCGAACCCGTGACCATCAGTGATGATAGGTTACAGTGGTATACACGTCAGTGACATTAACAACTCGACAACGGAAGCAGATAGCATTACTGATACCATTGTGCGATGTATATGTAAGCTATAATGTTTAATGTGCCTTGGATTGATACTAATTTTATAATTGCGGGAAACAGTTTTATTTGAATCAAGCAGTAATGTTAAATAAAGTATTAATTTGTTGTAAAATATTAATTTATCCTACCTTCATACGAAATAACGTACAAAAACGGCCTGCCTAATAAATTAGCAGAGCCTCGCCTTGTATTTTTTCTACGACTCGCCTAATAAATTAAAATTTATAAGACAGTAACCTAATATTCTATTTATCCTACATTCTGAGTATGCACCCGACACAAAAACAATTATTAACAAATATTCTCTATTTAAGTTTTATAACATGTACCACCACACCGGAATGTATGTGAATTGAAGATTAGATGATAATAATTGAACTTTTTGCAATGCGATAGACGAACATCACGTTATATTACAATGTGGCATATATAACGATCTTAGAACTGTAGTCGTTGATAAGACAATAATGGATGACCGTATTAATGTTAATATGACAAGAACTGATCAATTTATATTTCTCTTTAGTAATCAGTGTGGCGTCCGTGGTCCAGTGGTAGAGCATCGAATTTGGAATCGAACGGTCCCCGGGTTCGATACTCGGTCAGGCCATGTATGTAGTGTCATTGAGCAAGGCACCTCACACACGTTGCTTAGTACTGGTTAATCGCTTAGGTCGGCTAAGCCTGCCCAGGAAAACATGTCTAAGTCCCCGCGAGGTGTTTGACATTAAAGGAACATAACATAACAGTCTGTGATAAGACGTTGTGCCAAAACCTGTTTTAATATTCTCCAGCGTGGATACTTTTATTACCTTTGTAAATAATGCAATCTCTTTTTTACTGTTTTGACTTTTATAGACTTCAAGATGCAGCTGCTAATTAGGTCATTATAAATCTGATCGCGGTGATTTCAATGTTTAATCTATTTTTGTTTGTTTTTTGTTTTAGATAAAATAGGATGTAAATAAGTGGTTACATTAACTAATAGTAACCAGTGATTATAATAGGCTTTGTTGCAATATGTACAAGTCTGCCATTTGTCCGGCATTGCACCAGAGATTGCCGGCATGCACATTGGCTTTTTTATTTCATTGTCCGCCACCGTGGTCGAGTTGTTAAGGTCGCTGACTTGTCCTATCACGGGTTCGAGCCCCGCTCAGACTGTGTCTCATTTATATGAAAAAGTTGGCAGTTTCTTACGGAGGTTGGTGCACCCAAGTACTGGTTAACCGTTGGAGCCTGCCCAGGAAAGGTGTTGTTAGGTAAACTGCCCGCCGGCAATATAGCCCAAAATGGTGCTGATGCAGGCGTTAAACCCGAAATATAACTATAATATTCATTATTTTATTGCTCTATATACATGTATATAACAATAATAATCGTATAATTAGCAAATGGGTTGGGCCACAAGTTTTAACAACATTAGTGATTGGCCTTCCCCATAAACATGATGTACATTGGTTTGCCGGTAATGATGTCGAAATCTCCGGCAATCAAAAACAAAGAGGGCCATGATGGTTCTGTATCGCTCACCTGACTCATCTTTGACCCCAGGGTCACGATTTTAACACCTTTGAAAGAACAATGTACATTGATCATCGCGAGATGTTTGAATAATTTGTGCTATAATTAGATGGTGGCCATCTTTTATTTGCAACAACCTCCATTTCAACATATCTGAATAGGCTACAGCCATGGACAATAACTATGAACTTTGGCTACCATTGACCAAGCAGTGTGGGCACAGGCACACATTTACAGTAAACATTACTTACTATATGACCATAGAGCAAACAAAAATAATACATAGTTCCCGTGTGACGTCATCATTCATACTGTGGCTGCCATTTTGAATGGCAAAGTTGATCAGATATTATATATAATAGCGTAATTTTGTTTTCTTCATAAAATATTTATTGTTCATCCAATCACCGTGGTTCATGCATTGTTGGAAAGCTCTCAATGGACATATTTTTTGTATCATTTCACAAATTTCGTATCAATAACGAATACATAATAATTTACCTGTATATTAATATTTCAACTGTGAAAATAGACTTTCAAAAATAGGTGCATGTTAAGATAAAAAATAAATTAATATTTAACAAGTACAGTTCAATACCTTTAAAACCATACCAAATTTTATATTAAGTAACCAAAATTAATAAAGTTATTGCAATTAAAGAATTACTAGTAAAATCATGTAATTGCCGTTTATAAAACATGCCAGTCAAAATGGCTGCCAAGATAACATCCTATCAGTGTTTTTGACTGCCGTGGGAACTATGTATTGGTGTCTTGTGCCTTGGATGAAGAAGAATTGTGAAATCTATAATAAAAGAACAATCTTTTGACCTTTCGGCAGCCATCATTTTGATTTCTTGGATGACAAAATCATATCATTTTGATTTGCCACCAATTTAACAACAAAGAGCATTGTGCAATGATCATACCTACCAAGATTCGGCAAAATCCGACCGGCGGTTTGTGAGAAGATTATTTTGTTTAATCATATTTTATTGCTCGATTCGTTTTACATATACATGTGAATACAAAACATGACAAATTAAATAAAGGCAAACAGGTCAGGCCACATGTTCTAGCAACATTAGTTACAGCCCTTCCCGTGATTATAACAATTACGTAATCCCCCAACCTACCCAAGTATCACGACCATAAATGGTGGATATAGACCCAATGGTTACTGAGAAGATGTTTGATAATGTTAATGGACGACTAGATTTGTGGTAAATATACCTCACATGAGTTTTGCTCAGGATAGCTAAACATGGATAGTAAATTAACAAATAGAATTTGTGTACCGAGCTTGGCGGAAAAATCTGATAAGTAAATTCAACCAATCATTCTTGAAAAACACTGCAAAAGAACCAGAGGAGACTCTGTAATGGGTGTCTGTCTGTATCATTGCACTATCCTTCAAAATGACTGATCTATTTAGGAGGCATCGCTCATATGGGCAACCAGTAGCGATGATAAATAAATATAAACACACACACACACACTCTGGTGCAGGACGAGGCACCGCACATCTCGCAGCAGCAGCCTAGGACACATGGATCTTCAGCGTATCGCACTCTCTTCCTGTGCGTGCGCGAGCATCATGTTGGCGACTGGACCGTCTTGGATTTACGAGTATTCACAGCCTTAACCGACATGATCCAGCCATCTAGAACAGAACGTGTGCAGACCGGGAAGCAACATACTAATACTGATGTCGAACGGCATAGTCGGTTCTATACGCTGCTGCGGGATGATCAACAGTGAGGAGTATGGCCCCTAAAAAGGACCCTTTCGAGAGAAGCACCATCACCATGAGTTGTCACCCTGCACAGAGAGGAGATGCATCCTCCGGATATCTACAGAACCAACGTAAAAAAAAATCAACATAGAAAGTAATTCAGTCGCCCACATGCCTCGGCGACTGTGAGTAACACTATATCGTTGGTTCTTGGGATTATTGCTACGCTTACATCACATAATAGCTTCCGTTCATTTTATGCCATATATAGATTATCTGATGGCGACGACAGAGTCTGACCTGATATTGCATGGAAGTTTGTTTTGTATGTCTATGTTTATACAAATCGCTTCCTTGCTAAACGAGTTCTTGCAACAGTAGTTTAGTCGCGATCGAGGCCTCATATCTGATGGAATCCACCGCCATGAGGGAGAGAGAAGAGGCAATGTGGAATCTAAGTTTCTTGCCTAAGGTCATCACCACAATATGGTTTTTCTTGTAGTACCTTATTTGTTATTTTATGTTATATTTCGGGTTTTACGCCTGCATCAGCACCATTTTGGGCTATATCGTCGGCGGGCAGTTTACCTAACAACACCTTTCCTGGGCAGGCTCCAGTGGTTAACCAGTACTTGGGTGCACCAACCTCCGTAAGAAACTGCCAACTTGTTCATATAAATGGGACACGGTCTGAGCGGGGCTCGAACCCGTGACCATCAGTGATGATAGGTTACAGTGGTATACAAGTCAGCGACCGTAACCACTCGACCATGGAGGCGGACGCTACCTTATTTGTAATTATAAAATAATATTAGAAACATTTCTACTCCGAGCAGTATTTCGGGCACTGGCGGGCGCACAGCAAGAACCACCGACCTAACGCAAGCCAGCCGGATGACTTCCTCACATGAATGAATTCAACACACCAGTGGGATTTGCACCTACAGCAGTGAGGGCAAGTGATTTGATGACAAAGCTTGTAACCACTCAACATGGAGGCCACCCCCCCCCACTAATTATGATGCACACTATAGTTACTGTAGCTCGTTAATGAAAAGAAATATGTAAAAACTGAGTAACAGTTATTTTATTTTGCTGTCATTTTCTTCTAAACCATCATTGTTGAGAGTATCAATATCCTCTCCTTCCTCGTGTGAAGACGTGTCTAGTTTTGGCCAGTGGAATGGTATAAAATCCCCCGGCCTACATCTCCTCGTGCATCGATATAATTCTCTGAAAAAATAATTACAAAAAGTCAGAAAAATATTAACAAATTCGGAAACCAAATAAATATGTACAAATGCATTGTGGGTATACATTAGCCTGGGAACAGGCATAGCTATATTTTGCCTGGTCAGTCAAATAAATATATTTTAACACCGAGACTATTAATTGGGCCGTATTCAGTTTCTGATCATATCAACGCCTGGGGAAAATATTTTAACACCGAGACTATTAATTGGGTCGTATTGAGTTTCTGATCATGGGGAAAGTTGGGGGATTGTCCGTGTAATTATTGACTCGCATTAATCCTATTAATAGGCAGGCCTATTAGCACGTGATTTAATTAATGACGTTCTTTAATCGAAAGCGAGACACTGCAATGTTGATAAAACTTTTACAATTGGCCGCCATTGTTTATGGGTCAACGAAACGATAAATAGTTTAAAAAGTACAATGTGCGTCTGATTTGACATATTTACTCAATATTTAAGTCGTCCTTAGTTCAATTACGCCGAATCGACCCATTACCATCTAAAGTAATATTTCAAATCCGCCATCTCGTCGATATAGCACAGAAACGGGACATCATATGTTTGCAATGTAAATGAGTCTACGGGAGCATTCGTGTATATTCGGAAATGATCGTGTATAATCGTGCCTGTTCGGCGATTTCCGATAGAATTACGTTTCTATATTTAGCAATATTATCTTGTAGAGAAGAGTTGTCGTTCTTCAAATCTACACCCTCATAAACGAGAGTGTAAGTAGATGGCGCTACGATCGGAAATCCAGTTTCCCCAGGCTGTCATTTTGCCAGAAGTAAAAATCGACAGACTGGCACCCAGGCTAGCTATACATGCACGAATAGCAATAACGTGGAAGTCGTGATATCCCAGTTTTAGCGTGTTCGCCTCAGGTGCGAACTGCCCTGAGTTTGTGCCCAGCTGTAGCCATTATGATTGTGCCCTTAGGCAAGGCACTTAAATTCTACATTGCCTCTTCTCGCACCCTCGTGGCAATGGATTACATCAGGAATGAGGCCTCAAGAGTGATTAATATAAGTTGTAAGAACTTGTTTCGGAAACAAGCTAAAATAAATTTGTTTAAACTTATGTAGTACTAAAATCACAACGACGATACATGCAGCTTCGTAATCAGATAAATTCAATGAAATTATCATCCCTTAAATACAAGAAAACTACTGTTAGGCTTCGAAAACTTAGCGGACAATGAAAATGAATATATTTTCACACTAGTTCAAACATATATTAAAACGACTAAACGCTTCGAGCAAATAACCACATGATCTGTATATATATATATATATAGGCTGTTCTCTTGTGACGATCTATGTTAGGGTGTGGTGACGGGTGTGACTGGCTGGGTAACGTTGTATGGTGGGACACTTGATTGGAGTAGCTATTACAGTTACATTTCCTAAACCTTTTTTTTTTGGTTTGTTTATTGTTGTTTTTTGTTTCTAAATTCTTATTATCTAAAATGTTGCTTATTCTCTTAATCATTTTACCCTTTTTCTATTAGTATCATTAAATTTAGTAAACTACTAGCACAACTCTTGTATTCAGTCTCTTTGTTAATTACAATCTAGTCTTATGGGGAGGGCCGTAATTAATGTTGTTAAAACTTGTGGCCCAACCCATTTGCTTCAACATATAATGACAATCCTTGAGCAAACAATGCCACGAATCATGCATTATGGATAGTTATACAAGTTTGTTCATTTGTTTTGTATTGTACATTGTATATATAGAATGCAATAAAATATGATTAAACATAAACATAAACAATGAAATATACAGCCTGTAGCGTACAGTACACCATTGATTAGGATGTGTACCAATGCGACTTTATTTACATACAATTTAGACACTGTCTTGATTTAATATGTGTAATCCCCAGCTATTTTATTTTATCCATATGAGATTACTGGTATGAGTTTACTGAATACTGGTAGGAGATTACTTAATACTGGTAGGAGATTACTTAATACTGGTAGGAGATTACTTAATACTGGTAGATCACTGGATACAGGTAGGAGTGTACTTAATACTGGTAGGAGATTACTAAATACTGGTAGGAGATTACTGAATACTGATAGGAGATTACTGAATACTGGTAGGAGATTACTGAATACTGATAGGAGATTACTGGATAATGGTAGGAGAATACTGGTATGAGTTTACTGAATACTGGTAGGATATTACTGAATACTGGTAGGAGAATACTGAATACTGGTAGGAGATTACTGAATACTGATAGGAGATTACTGGATAATGGTAGGAGATTACTGAATACTGATAGGAGATTACTGGATAATGGTAGGAGAATACTGGTAGGAGATTACTGAATACTGGTAGGAGATTACTGGATAATGGTAGGAGAATACTGGTAGGATATTACTGAATACTGGTAGGAGATTACTGAATACTGGTAGGAGATTACTGAATACTGATAGGAGATTACTGGATAATGGTAGGAGAATACTGGTAGGATATTACTGAATACTGGTAGGAGATTACTGAATACTGGTAGGAGATTACTGAATACTGATAGGAGATTACTGGATAATGGTAGGAGATTACTGAATACTGATAGGAGATTACTGGATAATGGTAGGAGAATACTGGTAGGATATTACTGAATACTGGTAGGAGATTACTAAATACTGGTAGGAGGTTACTGAATAATGGTAGGAGCTTACTGAATACTGGTAGGAGAATACTGAATACTGGTAGGAGATTACTGAATACTGGTAGGAGATTACTAAATACTGGTAGGAGAATACTGAATACTGGTAGGAGATTACTGAATACTGGTAGGAGATTACTAAATACTGGTAGGAGGTTACTGAATAATGGTAGGAGCTTACTGAATACTGGTAGGAGATTACTGAATACTGGTAGGAGATTACTGAATACTGGTAGGAGGTTACTGAAGGAGATTACTGAATACTGGTAGGAGATTACTGAATACTGGTAGGAGGTTACTGAATACTGGTAGGAGGTTACTGAATACTGGTAGGAGGTTACTGAAGGAGATTACTGAATACTGGTAGGAGATTACTGAATACTGGTAGGAGATTACTGGATACTGATACGAGATTACTGGATACTGGTAGGAGTGTACTTAATACTGGTAGGAGATTACTGAATACTGGTCCAATCATCTCATCTCTTACTTCGCTCCAGCATTTACTCAGATTAGTACATAATATAATATCATATAAGAAAGTACTTACACAGAAGGCCTAGACTTGGTTAAAATAAATTTTCTCAAGCTGCCATCTGGACAGCACATCTGACAGTGGATGTGTGTAGGCTTCTTTAAAACATTGGTTACCCGAGGATAGTCATCACCTGTAATAGATAGATACAAGGATGTGTGTAGGCTTCTTTAAAACATTGGTTACCCGAGGATAGTCATCACCTGTAATAGATAGATACAAGGATGTGTGTAGGCTTCTTTAAAACATTGGTTACCCGAGGATAGTCATCACCTGTAATAGATAGATACAAGGATGCGTGTAGGCTTCTTTAAAACATTGGTTACCCGAGGATAGTCATCACCTGTAATAGATAGATACAAGGATGTGTGTAGGCTTCTTTAAAACATTGGTTACCCGAGGATAGTCATCACCTGTAATAGATAGATACAAGGATGCGTGTAGGCTTCTTTAAAACATTGGTTACCCGAGGGTCGTCATCAACTGTAATAGATAGATACAAGGATGTGTGTAGAATTGTGTAAGACATTGGTTACCAGGGGGATGTGGGGGTAACAACCTCCTGTAACGTAAGAGATGAATACAAGGATGTGTGTAGATTTGTGTAAGACATTGGTTACCAGGGGAGATGAGGGGGGTAACAACCTCCTGTAACGCAAGAGATGAATACAAGGATGTGTGTAGATTTGTGTAAGACATTGGTTACCAGGGGGGATGAAGGGGTGGGGGTAACAACCTCCTGTAACGCAAGAGATGAATACAAGGATGTGTGTAGATTTGTGTAAGACATTGGTTACCAGGGGAGATGAGGGGGGTAACAACCTCCTGTAACATAAGAGATGAATACAAGGATGTGTGTAGATTTGTGTAAGACATTGGTTACCAGGGGGGATGTGAGGGTAACAACCTCCTGTAACATAAGAGATGAATACAAGGATGCGTGTAGATTTGTGTAAGACATTGGTTACCAGGGGGGATGTGGGGGGTAACAACCTCCTGTAACATAAGAGATGAATACAAGGATGCGTGTAGATTTGTGTAAGACATTGGTTACCAGGGGGGGGATGAGGGGGTAACAACCTCCTGTAACGTAAGAGATGAATACAAGGATGTGTGTAGATTTATGTAAGACATTGGTTACCAGGGGGGATGTGGGGGTAACAACCTCCTGTAACACTAGAGATGAATACAAGGATGCGTGTATACTATTTTATATAGATTTTTCCAACTTGTCACAATAGGCAACAGAAAGCCAGATTATTAGAAAGACAGCCATTATCTGGGTACACGATGCCCATAAGTCAAATAGAAAATCATATTTCTTATACCAACTATCCATATTGTCATGCTGGTTCAAATTGTTTCAAATATTCATCTCCGTTTAAATACATAACTTGTCAATAACAGAGGAAATAACGTATACTCCCTCATGGCGAGGGATTCCATCAGGAGTGAGGTCTCGAGAGTGATTAATACAAGTTGTAAGAACTTGTTTCGCAATCAAGCTCAAATAAATTTGCATAGAGAAAATGACGTATACCTTCTTGTCTTGGTCCTTTCTTAAAAACAACATAGCTGTATTTTTCAGTATCTTTACTATCACCTTGACCAAACTGAAAACAAAAATAATAGAAAGTGGCTGTCGGATTAGCGCAGTGGTTAGCATGCTCGCTTCGAACCAATGCAATCCGGGTTTCCATACATAACCTGTTTCTCTACCTAACCTGTTTCCGTACCAAACCTGTTTCTGTATCTAACCTGTTTCTGTACCAAACCTGTTTCCATATCTAACCTGATTCTGTACCAAACCTGTTTCCGTACCAAACCTGTTTCCATATCTAACCTGTTTCTGTACCAAACCTGTTTCCGTATCTAACCCGTTTCCGTACCAAACCTGTTTCCGTACCAAACCTGTTTCCGTACCAAAACTGTTTCCGTACCTAACCCGTTTCCGTACCAAACCTATTTCCGTACCAAACCTGTTTCCATACCTAACCTGTTTCCATACCAAACCTGTTTCCGTACCAAACCTGGTTCTAGCATCCCAAGGCAGATATTATTTATCAATAGGGTGATGTTAATCGGTCAATTCTTGTATGAAATCGTACAATACTTTGTCGGGGGAACCTATATCTGTTATGATACCTGCGGAGAATGTATCTGTTATGATACCTGTGGAGAATGTACCTGTTATGATACCTGTGGGGAATGTACCTGTGGAGAATGTAATTGTTATGATACCTGTGGAGAATGTACCTGTTATGATACCTGTGGAGAATGTACCTGTTATGATACATGTGGAGAATGTAATTGTTATGATACCTGTGGAGAATGTACCTGTTATGATACCTGTGGAGAATGTACCTGTTATGATACCTGTGGAGAATGTACTTGTTATGATACCTGTGGAGAATGTACATGTTATGATACCTGTGGAGAATGTACCTGTTATGATACCTGTGGAGAATGTACCTGTTATGATACATGTGGAGAATGTACCTGTGGAGAATGTACCTGTGGAGAATGTACCTGTTATGATACCTGTGGAGAATGTACCTGTTATGATACCTGTGGAGAATGTACCTGTGGAGAATGTACCTGTTATGATACCTGTGGAGAATGTACCTGTTATGATACATGTGGAGAATGTACCTGTGGAGAATGTATCTGTTATGATACATGTGGAGAATGTACTTGTTATGATACCTGTGGAGAATGTACCTGTTATGATACATGTGGAGAATGTACCTGTGGAGAATGTACCTGTGGAGAATGTACCTGTTATGATACATGTGGAGAATGTACCTGTGGAGAATGTACCTGTTATGATACCTGTGGAGAATGTACCTGTTATGATACATGTGGAGAATGTACCTGTGGAGAATGTACATGTTATGATACCTGTGGAGAATGTACCTGTTATGATACATGTGGAGAATGTACCTGTTATGATACCTGTGAAGAATGTACCTGTTATGATACCTGTGGAGAATGTACCTGTGGAGAATGTATCTGTGGAGAATGTACATGTTATGATACCTGTGGAGAATGTACCTGTTATGATACCTGTGGAGAATGTACCTGTGGAGAATGTACCTGTTATGATACCTGTGGAGAATGTACCTGTTATGTAATACCTGTGGAGAATGTACCTGTTATGATACCTGTGGAGAATGTACCTGTGGAGAATGTACCTGTTATGATACCTGTGGAGAATGTACCTGTTATGTGATTCCTGTGGAGAATGTACCGGTTATGATTCCTGTGGAGAATGTACCTGTTATGATATCTGTGGAGAATGTACCTGTGGAGAATGTACCTGTTATGATACCTGTGGAGAATGTACCTGTTATGATACATGTGGAGAATGTACCTGTTATGATACCTGTGGAGAATGTACCTGTTATGATACCTGTGGAGAATGTACCTGTGGAGAATGTACCTGTGGAGAATGTACCTGTGGAGAATGTACCTGTGGAGAATGTACCTGTTATAATACCTGTGGAGAATGTACCTGTTATAATACCTGTGGAGAATGTACCTGTTATAATACCTGTGGAGAATGTACATGTTATAATACCTGTGGAGAATGTACCTGTTATAATACCTGTGGAGAATGTACTTGTTATAATACCTGTGGAGAATGTACCTGTTATAATACCTGTCTTAGTTCACTATATTATATATGAAACTTACTTCTGTTTTGATATTTAATTTCCTGTATTCTATGGAGAATGTACATGGAGAATGTTTCAGCTGTAACTTTGGGCACATGGCATCGTGCGTACACTGGGAAATAAAAACACATTAGAAATAACCTTCAGTACCATCACACACCTCCAAACACAGTAAAACAGTAAATAAGTTGCTTTGTTAGTCATTGTGGTCTAAAGTCGCAACGATAATATACACGTAGGTTATATGTATCAGTCAGTAGAGCTCTCACAGACATCAGTCAGTAGAACTCACACAAACATCAGTCAGTAGAACTCACACAAACATCAGTCAGTAGAACTCTCACAAACATCAGTCAGTAGAACTCTCACAAACACCAGTCAGTAGAACTTTCACAAACATCAGTCACTAGAACTCTCACAAACACCAGTCACTAGAACTCTCACAAACACCAGTCAGTAGAACTCTCACAAACACCAGTCAGTAGAACTCTCACAAACACCAGTCAGTAGAACTCTCACAAACACCAGTCACTAGAACTCTCACAAACACCAGTCAGTAGAACTCTCACAAACACCAGTCAGTAGAACTCTCACAAACACCAGTCAGTAGAACTCTCACAAACACCAGTCAGTAGAACTCTCACAAACACCAGTCAGTAGAACTCTCACAAACACCAGTCAGTAGAACTCTCACAAACACCAGTCACTAGAACTCTCACAAACACCAGTCAGTAGAACTCTCACAAACACCCGTCAGTAGAACTCTCACAAACACCAGTCAGTAGAACTCTCACAAACACCAGTCAGTAGAACTCTCACAAACACCAGTCAGTAGAACTCTCACAAACATCAGTCAGTAGAACTCTCACAAACACCAGTCAGTAGAACTCTCACAAACACCAGTCAGTAGAACTCTCACAAACATCAGTCAGTAGAACTCTCACAAACATCAGTCACTAGAACTCTCACAAACACCAGTCACTAGAACTCTCACAAACATCAGTCAGTAGAACTCTCACAAACATCAGTCACTAGAACTCTCACAAACACCAGTCACTAGAACTCTCACAAACAGCAGTCACTAGAACTCTCACAAACACCAGTCACTAGAACTCTCACAAACAGCAGTCACTAGAACTCTCACAAACACCAGTCACTAGAACTCTCACAAACAGCAGTCACTAGAACTCTCACAAACACCAGTCACTAGAACTCTCACAAACAGCAGTCACTAGAACTCTCACAAACACCAGTCACTAGAACTCTCACAAACAGCAGTCACTAGAACTCTCACAAACACCAGTCACTAGAACTCTCACAAACACCAGTCACTAGAACTCTCACAAACATCAGTCAGTAGAACTCTCACAAACATCAGTCAGTAGAACTCTCACAAACACCAGTCACTAGAACTCTCACAAACATCAGTCAGTAGAACTCTCACAAACACCAGTCAGTAGAACTCTCACATACATCAGTCAGTAGAACTCTCACAAACATCCATCAGTAGAACTCTCACAAACACCAGTCAGTAGAACTCTCACAAACACCAGTCAGTAGAACTCTCACAAACACCAGTCAGTAGAACTCTCACAAACATCAGTCAGTAGAACTCTCACAAACATCAGTCAGTAGAACTCTCACAAACACCAGTCAGTAGAACTCTCACAAACATCAGTCACTAGAACTCTCACAAACATCAGTCAGTAGAACTCTCACAAACACCAGTCACTAGAACTCTCACACACACCAGTCAGTAGAACTTTCACAAACATCAGTCAGTAGAACTTTCACAAACATCAGTCAGTAGAACTTTCACAAACACCAGTCAGTAGAACTTTCACAAACATCAGTCAGTAGAACTTTCACAAACATCAGTCAGTAGAACTTTCACAAACATCAGTCAGTAGAACTTTCACAAACACCAGTCACTAGAACTCTCACAAACATCAGTCACTAGAACTCTCACAAACACCAGTCACCATTGGCCATGACCCATTAGCAATATATTTAGTATTTACACACGTTATTAACCCTTAACCTGCCAAATAAATTGGACGGAATGTGCAAACAACATAGATCCAGATCAGCCGCGGCGCAATGCCGTGTCTGATCATGATCTATGTTGTTTGCTATTCAGACGAGTGCTTTAGCTCCACTATCCGAATAGCAGACAGCATAAAGCCTGATCAGACGGAAAGTTTCTGTGCCATCTCATCTGGCTCTATGCTGTTTGCAAATACGACTTAAAGTCGTGATTGGCATGTTAAGGGTTAATCTTAAATAAAAGAAGAATATTGAGATATTAAGCTGAAGTTGTTTATTTATTTATACAAATTTATTTTAGCTCGATTGCGAAGCAAGTTCTTAAAACTTATATTAATCACTCTCGAGACCTCATTCCTGATGGAATCCATCGCCACGAGGGAGAGAGAAGAGGCAACGTGGAAATTAAATGCCTTGCCTAAGGGCACAATCGTAACGGCTCCAGCAGAGCTCGAACTCCGGACCTTTTGCTGAAGTTGTAGTCATAACTACACATTTTAGCCACCTCTCATTCCATAACAGAGGCGCATATTCAATGGCGATGCTGGTTAATACAGTAACTATTAAACCTAGAAACTTACTGGAGCAAAGACATGGCCATCAAGGTTTGGGTCTTCTTCTCGTATCTGCAATTGATCACAAGAATCTATAGAAGAGGATGCATGCTTGTTTCAGTGTATGATCAAGCTATATTCCACCGAATGAACATTGAAGGCTTTATTACCGTATAATGAGTGGCGCTATCTCGCTCTATGTTGAGTGAAATATTCTTCAATCATTCACTTTAAGGTAAATAAACAAATAAGAATATTTAAGAATAAGATAATAATGGAAAAAAAAGATATTTTAAGTCAGTTTTATTTCAATTATTAAAGTATAATACTATACTGTATGGTACGGTACGGTAAGATACTATCTATGCTATGCGATGCTATGCTGTACTGTACTGTATTGTTCGGTATGGTATGGTACGATACTATACTGTATGGTACGGTATGGTACGATACTATACTATACTGTATGGTACGGTACGATACAATGCTATACTATGCTATGCTGTACTGTATTGTACAATACTATACTGTATGGTACGGTATGGTACGATACTATACTGTATGGTACGGTACGATACGATACGATGCTATACTATGCTATGCTATACTGTACTGTATTGTACGATACTATACTGTATGGTACGATACGATGCTATACTATGCTATGCTGTACTGTATTGTACGATACTATACTGTATGGTACGGTATGATACGATACGATGCTATACTATGCTATGCTGTACTGTATGATACTATACTGTATGGTACGGTACGATACGATGCTATACTATGCTATACTGTATTGTACGATACTATACTGTATGGTACGATACGATGCTATACTATGCTATGCTATACTGTATGGTACGATACTATACTGTATGGTATGATACGATGCTATGCTATACTGTATGGTACGATACGATGCTATACTATGCTATACTGTATTGTACGATACTATACTGTATGGTACGATACAATGCTATACTATGCTATGCTATACTGTATGGTACGATATGATGCTATACTATACTATGCTATACTGTATTGTACAATACTATACTGTATGGTACGATACGATGCTATACTATGCTATGCTATACTGTATGGTACGATACGATATTATACTATACTGTATGGTACGGTATGGTACGATGCTATACTGTATGGTACAGTACGATACGATGCTATACTATGCTATACTGTATTGTACGATACTATACTGTATGGTACGGTACGATGCTATACTATGCTATGCTATACTGTATTGTACGATACTATACTGTATGGTACGGTACGATACGATGCTATACTATACTGTATGGTACGATACGATGCTATACTATACTATACTGTATGGTACGGTACGATGCTATACTATGCTATGCTATACTGTATTGTACGATACTATACTGTATGGTACGGTACGATACGATGCTATACTATACTGTATGGTATGATACGATGCTATACTATACTATACTGTATGGTACGATACGATGCTATACTATGCTATGCTATACTGTATGGTATGATACGATGCTATACTATACTGTATGGTACGATACGATGCAATACTATGCTATGCTATACTGTATGGTACGATACGATACTATACTATACTGTATGGTATGGTACGATGCTATACTATACTGTATGGTACGATACGATACTATACTATACTGTATGGTACGATACGATACTATACTATACTGTATGGTACGATACTATACTATACTGTATGGTATGGTACGATGCTATACTATGCTATGCTATACTGTACTGTACGATACTATACAGTATGGTACGGTATGGTACGATACTATACTGTGTGGTACGGTACGATACGATGCTATGCTATGCTATACTGTACTGTACGATACTATACTGTATGGTACGGTATGGTACGATACTATACTGTATGGTACGGTACGATACTATACTATGCTATGCTATACTGTACTGTACGATACTATACTGTATGGTACGATACTATACTGTATGGTACGGTATGGTACGATACTATACTGTATGGTATGGTACGATGCTATGCTATACTGTATGGTACGGTATGGTACGATACTATACTATGCTATGCTATACTGTATGGTACGGTATGGTACGATACTATACTATGCTATGCTATACTGTATGGTACGATGCTATACTATGCTATACTGTATTGTACGGTACGATACGATGCTATACTATGCTATGCTATACTGTATTGTACGACACTATACTGTATGGTACGATACGATGCTATACTATACTGTATGGTATGGTACGATGCTAAACTATGCTATGCTATACTGTATGGTATGATACTATACTGTATGGTACGATACGATGCTATACTATACTGTATGGTACGGTACGATACGATGCTAAACTATGCTATGCTATACTGTATGGTACGATACGATGCTATACTATACTGTATGGTACGATACGATGCTATACTATACTGTATGGTACGATACTATACTGTATGGTACGATACGATGCTATACTATACTGTATGGTACGATACTATACTGTATGGTACGATACGATACTATACTGTATGGTACGATACGATACTATACAATACTGTATTGTACGATACGATACTATACTGTATTGTACGATACTATACTGTATGGTACGATACTATACTGTATGGTACGATACGATACTATACTGTATTGTACGATACGATACTGTATTGTACGATACGATACTATACTGTATGGTACGATACGATACTATACTATACTGTAGTGTACGATACTATACTGTATGGTACGATACTATACTGTATGGTACGATACGATACTATACTATACTGTATTGTACTATACTGTATGGTACGATACGATGCTATACTATACTGTATGGTATGATACTATACTGTATGCTACGGGACGGTACGATACTATGCTATGCTGTACTGTGCGGTACGATACTATACTGTATGGTACGGTACTATATGATGCTATACTGTACTATACTGTATTGTACGGTACGGTATGATAAGATACTATGCTATACTGTACGGTACGATATGATACCATGCTATGCTATACTATATATACTATATAATAGTCAACATTTAAAAGAAGAAAATTTAATATTAATAAAAATGATATTAAGTACAACGTACACAAGGTAATTGTAGCGGTGTATCCTCTAACGTTATCTTGCATAGTTTACATATGGTAGAGCAGAAGGCAGGTATACACTCAACTAGATTCTCACTACATGTAAGTTAACGTAACAGCCAATCAGTTTCTGGTAATATTGGAACAGCCAGTCAGTTTCTGGTAATATTTATACAAATTTATTTTAGCTCGATTGCGAAACAAGTTCTTACAACTTATATTAATCACTCTCGAGACCTCATTCCTGATGGAATCCATCGCCACGAGGGAGAGAGAAGAGGCAACATGGAATTTAAATGCCTTGCCTAAGGGCTCATTCGTAATGGCTCCAGCAGGGCTCGAACTCTGGACCTTTCGCACCTGAAGCGAACGTGCATCCACTGCGCTATCACGACTTCCACTTCTGGTAATATTGGAACAGCCAATCAGTTTCTGGTAATATTGGAACAGCCAATCAGTTTCTGGTAATATTGGAACAGCCAATCAGTTTCTGGTAATATTGGAACAGCCAATCAGTTTCTGGTAACATTGGTACAGCCAATCAGTTTCTGGTAACATTGGAACAGTCAATCAGTTTCTGGTAATATTGGAACAGCCAATCAGTTTCTGGTAACATTGGAACAACCAATCAGTTTCTGGTAATATTGGAGACTATATACCTAAATACAGCAGACTCATACAGTTCTGTTGTTTTTAATGTTGTTTGTTCGTGTTTTACGCCTTCATCAGCACCATTTTAGGCTATATCGCCGGCTGGCAGTTTGTCTATCTAACAACACATTTCCTGGGAAGGCTCCAGCGGATCAAACCAGTGGCCATCAGTGATGATAGGTTACAGTGGTATACAAGTCAACGACCGTGACCACGGAGGCGGTTTTTAAGGTTTAGCGTGAACATTCCATTCTATGGTTGTATTAGAGAAGATGGATTCCCTACCTGCAATATGAGTTCCCTGGCCTCCATTATCAACCGATAACCAGCGGCAGTCCCGTGTTCTACCAAAACCTGAAATTGTACATTAGAAACTGAAAGTGAGTAACAAATTGTTTATTTTTTGAAAATGTGTGTATGCATCTACAGTCTACATCCGTTATGTCAAAGTCAGTTTTGTCGAATTCTCCGGTTATCTCGATGTCGGATCAAAGTCCCGTTTCAGACACTATCATTTTACATATAACTGGATCTGTTTATATCGAATTTCATTAAGTCAAACTTCGGTTATGACGAAGTATTTTGTTCGGTCCGACGGAATTCGACATAACGGATGTAGACTGTATATAGAGTTTGTTTGTTTGTTGGGGTTTATAGTCACACCGACAGCTTCGGCCATATGGCAACTCTGCAGACATTATGAGTGGAGGACGACCCCAGTATTTCAGGCATGGACAAGGACCTGTGTAGAACCACTGACCTACCACAGGCCAGCTGGACAACTTCCTCGTATGAAAGAATTCTCCATCCTGATTGAGATTCGAACCTGCATCAGTGAGGGGCATGTGGTTTCAAGTAAACGACCGATACAACCCAGCCACCTCATGCATATAGAGAAGAATAGTACCCCTGCAATACGATAGTACTTGAAGCTATATTATGTGCACATAGAGATAAAGCTACAGTGAAACTTGTGTTAGTGGTCACCTCTATTAAGCAGCCAACCTGTATTAAGGCAACCAGTTTCCAGATATGTTGTTTTATTATAAATTGACCACTATTAAACACCCACCTGTGCTAAGCAGCCACTTTATGTGATTCTCTTGGCCTGCTGCTTAAGACAGGTTTGATTGTATTTCATTTGTCTCCTAGGCTGTAACGCCCCAACTCCTCCATTCTCTAGATTGTAAGGAATTCATCCAATTTCTTTTTTCTTTTTTGGTGAAACCATACGGCTTCGTTTATTTCAATTTCATACAATAATTACTTTGCTAAGCAGCCACTTTCTGTGATTCCCTTGGCTGGCTGCTTAAGACAGGTTTGACTATAGACCAAACAGATGATGATTACAATTTGTCCTGTATTTCATTTCTCACTAATAATTCAGTAAAACCATTTAACCCTTATGTGCTCGAAATATCGTCTTTGCAAACAGCATAGAGCCAGATCATGCCATCTGATCAGGCTCTATACTGTTTGATATTCGGATAGTGGAGCTAAAACACTTGGCTGAATGGCAAACAACATAGATCCTGATATTGCGCAGCGGCTGACCTGGATCTATGTTGTTTGCACATTCCTTCCAATTTATTCAGTATTTTAAGGGTTAAGAGAAACTGAGCAGACCGGACCTGTGATGGACTGACATAAGAGTGACCTTGACATGAAGATCATAGTGTGTCAAGCCTTTACCTCATAGGGATGTAATCTTAGTCCTACATATGCTTGTAAATTGCAAGCATCTGTAGGACTAAGACTACATCCCTATGAGGGAAAGACTTGACACACTATGTTCATTTGCAAGCATCTGTAGGACTAAGACTACATCCCTTTGAGGGAAAGGCTTGACACGCTATGTTCATTTGCAAGCATCTGTAGGACTAAGACTACATCCCTGAGGGAAAGGCTTGACACGCTATGCTCTTCAATCTACCCCAGCGTCATAGACGTTACTACCCCACCTTCATAGGGGTTACTACTTACAATTCACGCTGTTCCATGAATGATCTAATTATAAGGTCCGACACACAGTAAATCGCAAATACTGTCTAGGTAACTACATTTTACATGCAAAGTGTAATATTTCTTTGCGTTCATCAAATAAATAAAAGTAATGAAAACCGGGTTAATAATTTCCATCTGGGTATGAACTACATTGGGCAGAGTTCATACCCAAATGAAAACTATTCACTCCTTAAAATAGAAACGGAACAGAGACAACTTGTACTCTGACATAACAGACATGAAATAATCAATCATCATCAAGTCCGCCTCTGTGGTCGAGTTGTTACGGTTGTTGACTTGTACAGTCAAACCTGTCTCAAGCAGCCAACCAAGGGAATCACAGGTGGCTGCTTAACAGAGGTGGCTGCTTAATAGAGGTCAAATGAATAGCAAAACAACATATTGGGAATCTGGAAACTGGCTGCTTAATACAGGTTGGCTGCTTAATAGAGGTGACAACTAACACAGGTTTCACTGTATACCACTGTAACTTATTATCATGAGTTTGAGCCCAGCTCTTTATATAAAAAAGTTGGAAGTTTTTTTTTTTTGAATTTCGATGTTTTTTATTCAAACAATTGTACATATTACATAGGTATATACACACATAACAATTGTACACAATGGTATAATACAAAAGTTTGCTTTTTAATAAATAAGCTTGAGACTAGCTATTCCATCAATAAAGCATTTGGAATAAAGTTGGAAGTTGAGTCAGTTTCTTACGGAGGTTGGTGCACCAAGTACTGGTTAACTGCTGGAGCCTGCTCAGGAAAGGTGTTGTTAGGTAAACTGCCCGTCGCTCAAATGGGCAACAGGTAGCGACGTTAAATAAACTCAAATATAAAAAAATCATCACGAGTATTTGAAACTTACCAGGTATTGGTCAGTGAGTTCCCATAGCAACCTAACCAGGTTTAATCTATCTTGTATATTAGGCTGTTCCATCAATAGATACGCACTCACAACCATTGGGAACCGATTCTGAATATGCTGCAACGATCAATACACACAAGAGTCATGATACCATTTCAGAAGATCATGTTCGCTTCAGGTGCGAAATGCCCCAAGTTCGAGCCCAGCTGTAGCCGTTATGATTGTGCCCTCAAGGCATTTAAATTCCACGTTGCCTCTTCTCTCTCCCTCATGGCGATGGATTCCATCAGGAATGAGGTCTCGAGAGTGATTAATTCATGTTGTCAGAACTTGTTTCGCAATCGAGCTAAAATAAATTTGTAAACTAAACTAGAAGATCATGTTTCTAGTTGTACATATTATATATATTCAGTCAGGTCTGAAAAGTCAATGTGAAATTATTTATTGAAATCCTTTTAACCCTTTCCTTCAGAGAGATTTAGGTTAATATACTATTATATATCCATACAAACGACAGCCATTTAGCTATCATGCAGTGGATATTATAAGTATTGGCCATATCTATCCCACCACCATAGCTATTACTGGGACTACATAGAGATTTAGGTTAATATACTATTATATCTCCATACAAACGACAGCCATTTAGCTATCATGCAGTGGATAAGTAGTCACCATATCTATCCCACATCCATAGATATTACTGGAACTACATAGAGATTTATGTTAATATACTATTATATCTCCATACAAACGACAGCCATTTAGCTATCATGCAGTGGATAAGTAGTCGCCATATCTATCCCACCTCCATAGATATTACTGGGACTTCATAGGGATTTAGGTTAATATACTATTATATCTCCATACAAACGACAGCCATTTAGCTATCATGCAGTGGATAAGTAGTCGCCATATCTATCCCACCACCATAGCTATTACTGGGACTACATAGAGATTTAGGTTAATATACTATTATATCTCCATACAAACGACAGCCATTTAGCTATCATGCAGTGGATAAGTAGTCGCCATATCTATCCCATAGTCGCCATATCTATCCCACCACCATAGCTATTACTGGGACTACATAGAGATTTAGGTTAATATACTATTATATCTCCATACAAACGACAGCCATTTAGCTATCATGCAGTGGATAAGTAGTCGCCATATCTATCCCACACCATAGCTATTACTGGGACTACATAGAGATTTAGGTTAATATACTATTATATCTCCATACAAACGACAGCCATTTAGCTATCATGCAGTGGATAAGTAGTCGCCATATCTATCCCATAGTTGCCATATCTATCCCACCACCATAGCTATTACTGGGACTACATAGAGATTTAGGTTAATATACTATTATATCTCCATACAAACGACAGCCATTTAGCTATCATGCAGTGGATAAGTAGTCGCCATATCTATCCCATAGTCGCCATATCTATCCCACCACCATAGCTATTACTGGGACTACATAGAGATTTAGGTTAATATACTATTATATCTCCATACAAACGACAGCCATTTAGCTATCATGCAGTGGATAAGTAGTCGCCATATCTATCCCACCACCATAGCTATTACTGGGACTACATAGAGATTTAGGTTAATATACTATTATATCTCCATACAAACGACAGCCATTTAGTTATCATGTAGTGGATAAGTAGTCGCCATATCTATCCCACCTACATAGATATTACTGGGACTACACGAGATTCTGGCCTTTATTATGAACATTGGTTTGGCTACTACATTGTCAATGTATGTCATATGGTACTGGCATCAAGAGGTGCTTCTATGGGTTAAATTAAAAAGAAACATCAGCCCAAAATACTGTAGTAGAGAGTACATTTTGATGTACAAAAATACATGCAGAGCAGGCAGTATTTAATGCAACTGAAGTACCAGTAAATACGTTATATGATTCATACAAATATACCACCGTGGCCAAGTAGTTATTGTCGTTGACTTCAAATCACTTCCCTGTGTACACTGCTGTAGGTTCGAATCCCATTAGGGAAGCCAAATTCTTTCAAATGAGGAAGCTATCCAGGTAGCTTGTGCAAGGCCGGAAGTTCTACACGGGTGCCCGTCCGTGCATGAAATTCTACTCATACCAAATAAATATGTCTGGAATTTAGAATTATAATTGTAGAAATTGTTTAATTAACTGTATTTGTTGCAAACAATCTGTACACCTCACAGATTGTCAAAATTGAACAGAATTTACACTACGGATAGCGGGGTTTACTATGCGTAACTTACCTTGGGAAATGGTAGAAACTGCCGGAAGTTTACACCACGGATTGCGGGGTTTACTATGCGTAACTTACCTTGGGAAATAGTAGAAACTGCCAGAAGTTTACACAACGGATAGCGGGGTTTACTATGCATAACTTACCTGAGGAAATAGTAGAAACTGCCAGAAGTTTACACCACGGATTGCGGGGTTCACTATGCGTAACTTACCTTGGGAAATAGTAGAAGCTGCCAGAAGTTTACACAACGGATAGCGGGGTTTACTCTGCGTAACTTACCTTGGGAAATAGTAGAAACTGTCAGAAGTTTACACAACAAATAGCGAAGTTCCCCCGAGACTTCAGTTACCTTGGGAAAAGGGAGAAACTGCCAGAAGTTTATGCCATGGATAGCGACGTTCCTTAGACTTCACTTACCTTGGGAGATGGTAGAAACTGCCGGAAGTTTATGCCATGAATAGCGACTTCCCCCCCGAGACTTCACTTACCTTAGGAGATGGTAGAAACTGCCGGAAGTTTACACCACGGATAGCGAGGTTCACTAGACTTTTATCTGCAAGCCAAGTTTAAATAGACCATTATAGCAAGAAATGTCAACATATGATACATGATCCAGAAATGACTCGACAAAATTATAATTGCCTTCTATTTTATGTAAGATCCTATATTTAGCCAAAAGGCTCGCTTAATAGTAAAATTCCAAAACTCGTTTCATAAAATATGGTATGAAATCACAACTCATGTAAGACCCTTTGTTTAGTTTAAACATATTTTATTCAGAAAATAACATATAAGAATAAAAAGTGTTACAAGAGAAATAATTTGGATTGGAAAACAAGCATATTAAAATTATTTAGCATACAGGTAGTTCATACATACCTTTAGCCAGCAACTTCCTCGCCACATCATTCATGTAGTTTGAGGAATCCACATTGTAATATTCGTAAACTTTGTCAGACCAGATCGTGTTGGCAGCCCTTGAAATGAATATACATGTGAACAAAGCTTGTAAAACGCCACAAAGAACAAAGCTTGTAAAACACCACAAAGTACAAACTTGTAAAACACAACAAAGAACAAAGCTTGTAAAACGCCACAAAGAACAAAGCTTGTAAAACACCACAAAGTACAAACTTGTAAAACACAGACAAAGTGTAAAACACCACAAAGTACAAGCTTGCAAAACACCACAAAGAACAAAGCTTGTAAAACACCACAAAGTACAAGCTTGCAAAACACCACAAAGAACAAAGTTTGTAAAACACCACAAAGTACAAGCTTGCAAAACACCACAAAGAACAAAGTTTGTAAAACACCACAAAGAACAAGCTTGTAAAACACCACAAAGAACAAAGTTTGTAAAACACCACAAAGTACAAGCTTGCAAAACACCACAAAGTACATACTACATAACAATCACAATATAGGATCAATCCAGCATCTCGATAGATATCCTACAGTATATCCAATGGATAAATAAATCGGTAATTTATTTTATCAATTAACTGATTTGGATAAAATCATATTTTCATAACACATCATCTGGTTACGGAACAACTGTAAAAACAAAGGATTCCAACTAAAAGCACCGTTTTGCATTTATGGATAAATCAGACTTTATCTGCCAAGGGAGGTAATAGAAAAGCCAGCAAGGTCACATAAATGAACGCTAGCCATTACCTATGAAATATAACTAAATTCCATCTATCCATGATCAAGGTGTTTCTCTGGATAGACAGATAAGTTTAAACTTTATTTATTTTACAACGATTGCGAAGCAAGTTCTAACAACTTATATTAATCACTCTCGTTGGCACGGATGAAAGCATATGTGGTCATTCATGTGGGAGGAAACCGGAGTACCCAGAGAAAACCCACCTGTCCGATCTGGCGACCACCGTATCATCTCACATACTTCCCAGTCCGAGGATCGAACCTGGGTTGGATAGACAGATGGCCGGATGGGCAATGCCAAAACAACATGCCTGATTGCCTCGGCCAACTCGGGAATAACTAGGTTGCCATTGTAAGTTGGGTATAAGGTTCACAGATATATCTAAGAGAACATACCAAACCGCTGTGCCAACTCCTGAGCCCATGTTTAGCACAGCACCTGGTGAAAAATCCTTGTCCAATTTGTGTATCTGAAAATTAAAATTTAAAAACATTGATTGGTAGCAAAACACTATAACATTTGTTTGTTTTTCTAAATAGTGAACTGCTCATGGTTTGCTTTGCATGGTCATGTGGCAGTCATGTGGCAGTCATGCGAAAATGTCGGAAAACATGTTTCTGTTATCCGAAATTTGATAGTTGGACCGAAAAAAAGGTGCCTTTTTTACTCCCATGTTGAATTCACATGTCGGTGAAATTGTAATATTATTTTAAAAGATGTTATGCAATCTGAGTTTAGTCAAGCGCATTAAACGCAAGAATGATCGCTTGACATAGTAATATTAATTCATCTGCTGTCAATGAGACTTACTACCTAAACAGACCCTATGTATGTTGATGCTTGTAGCCTAAGTTATGGTCGGGCTGAGTTATAAAATAACATTACCCATCTAATTCACACATTATAGAATTAAGATGCGTGTTAGTACAGCGTGACTCCTGTACTGACTCTATATATTTTGGTGCTTGTAGCCTAATCTATGGCCGGGCTGAGCATGCAAATAATATTATACATCAAACATATTCACACATCTACGAATATGAGATGTGAGACAGTATAGAGTGACTCCTGTACTGACCCTATACATTTTGGTGCTTGTAGCCTAATCTATGGCCGGGCTGAGCATTCAAATCGTATTATTAACGCACACAACTTAATCACCTTAGTTTATAATATACGAGTGTTAACTAAACTTCTTAGTACGCTCGCCCATATGGTTTGCCAGAGGTGAGGGTAAATAAGCTCAATCATCATCGAGACTTATTACAAGTTATTCACCGACAAACCTCGGAGGTCCGAAAACCAGTACGTCCATGTTACATCTTTAGAAAAACATTGCCTTACAATATCACCATTTTTTATTATAATAAGTATTGTACGATGCGCCATACCTCATGAAATATTTGGTGTAGAACTGTGTAGTTAGGTGCCAGTCTAGCGGCTAGGTATACAAGTCCCATCTGCTCTCGGTACCTGCATATATTTACTACATTTATTATGTGTACAGTCAAACCTGTCTTAAGCAGCCAGCCAAGGGAATAACAGGAAGTGGCTGCTTAGCACAGGTGGCTGCTTAATATGTATATGATTATAATAATAATATGGTCAAATGTATAATAAAACAGCTATTTGGGAATCTGGACACTGGTTGCTTAATACAGGTTGGCTGCTTAATGGAGGTGATCACTAACACAGGTTTGACTGTATGAAGAACCAAGAAGGAAAGGTCAGAGTCTAAAATTTAAACTTTATTTATTTTACGACGATTGCGAAGCAAGTTCTAACAACTTATATTAATCACTCTCGTTGGCGGATGAAAGCGTATAATTATGTGGTCATCCGTGTGGGAGGAAACCGGAGTACCCGGAGAAAACCTACCTGTCCGATCTGGCGACCACAGAGTCTAGAACGCAGGAAGTATATATGAGTGCAAGCATAATGCATGTTGCATAGATTGAAGGGGAACATTTTACTTCAAGTCATGCACTAAACTCGTTACCAAGGCAACCAACTTATTTTACTATGAACTGTAAGGACAAGAGAATTTTCTAAACCAAATATGACCACAACAGGTTCAGTCCCCATGAACTTGAACTCACTGACCCTAATAATCTACAGGAACCAACTCCTTGTAACCATCAGTATTCATGTGAAGGTTCAAGATTAGCTACACTTAACCATTAGTTTAATCGCACTCGAGACCTCATTCCTGATTGAACACGGAGTGAGAGTGAAGAAGAGATGTGAATCTATATGTTTAGCATAATGACACAACCAGTGTGGTTCTAGCAGGGTTCACACTCACAACCACTTGGCTACAGAGCGGGAACCACATCCATTTCAACACTGAGGTGAGTAGGAGTATTATGTGTAAATATCAGTTAGATCTGTGAAGAGATGAAGTTGACCTGGAAAAGGGTCAAGTTCATTGTGGAGCAGTAATGCCAAGGATAATTGTGTTATTGTCATCTAGATGTGTGAAGAGATGAAGTTGACCTAGAAAAGGGTCAAGTTCATTGTGGAGCTGTAACGACCTAGGGGATTGTGTGTATCACTTGTGAAATGAAGCAATGAATTTACTCTATAGGTTTCCAGTTATGTGAAGTCGTCATGAATACTTTTCTTGCCACGGTTGAGATTTTCTGCTGCAGATGTCTTTGCTGCTCTTCACTCAGAGTATCTACGTCAATGTCTTCTCTTTCTATCTCATCTGCAACAACATCATATACCGCAAGCACTCAATTATACGGCACCTTCGGTTATTAAACGCAACCCCTTTTGTAGTGGTAAAAATGGTGGATATTACTTGCATAAGGCGCTGTGAATGACGTTATAATACAAAGCCACCGCCCCAAGTGGGTATCTCATCGGTGGTGATTTACTGCCTAAGTGCATGTAGGTGTATATGCGAAGTTGCAAAGCAATACATTTGACGGTTTTTGAGAGAGGGGTTCCTGCTTTCAGAGGGTTTACGGTTTTGAGAGAGGGGTTCCTGCTTTCAGAGGGTTTACGGTTTTGAGAGAGGGGTTCCTGCTTTCAGAGGGTTTACGGTTTTGAGAGAGGGGTTCCTGCTTTCAGAGGGTTTACGGTTTTGAGAGGGGTTCCTGCTTTCAGAGGGTTTACGGTTTTGAGAGAGAGGTTCCTGTTTTCAGAGGGTTTTTTCGTATCATATTTATTCTAAGTGCCGGATACAATCTCTTCACCCTTAGTTCATAAGAACCTCCGAGCTGTAATGGAAGCTCAGTAGTCTAATGGAAGCTCAATGGAAGCTCAGTAGTCTAATGGAACCACAGTAGTCTAATGGAAGCTCAGTAGTATAATGGAAGCTCAGTAGTCTAATGGAAATTCAGTAGTCTAATGGAAGCTCACTGGAAGCTCAGTGGTCTAATGGAAGCTCAGTAGTCTAATGGAAGTTCAATGGAAGCTCAATAGTCTAATGGAAGCTCAATGGAAGCTCAGTAGTCTAATGGAACCACAGTAGTCTAATGGAACCACAGTAGTCTAATGGAAGCTCAGTAGTCTAATGGAAGTTCAGTAGTCTAATGGAAGCTCAGTAGTCTAATGGAAGTTCAGTAGTCTAATGGAAGCTCACTGGAAGCTCAGTGGTCTAATGGAAGCTCAGTAGTCTAATGGAAGTTCAATGGAAGCTCAATAGTCTAATGGAAGCTCAATGGAAGCTCAGTAGTCTAATGGAACCACAGTAGTCTAATGGAACCACAGTAGTCTAATGGAAGCTCAGTAGTCTAATGGAAGTTCAGTAGTCTAATGGAAGCTCAGTAGTCTAATGGAAGTTCAGTAGTCTAATGGAAGCTCAGTAGTCTAATGGAAGTTCAGTAGTCTAATGGAAGCTCAGTAGTCTAATGGAAGTTCAGTAGTCTAATGGAAGCTCAGTAGTCTAATGGAAGTTCAGTAGTCTAATGGAAGCTCAGTAGTCTAATGGAAGCTCAGTAGTCTAATGGAAGTTCAGTAGTCTAATGGAAGCTCAGTAGTCTAATGGAAGCTCAGTAGTCTAATGGAAGCTCAGTAGTCTAATGGAAGTTCAGTAGTCTAATGGAAGCTCAGTAGTCTAATGGAAGCTCAGTAGTCTAATGGAAGCTCACTGGAAGCTCAGTGGTCTAATGGAAGCTCAGTAGTCTAATGGAAGTTCAATGGAAGCTCAATAGTCTAATGGAAGCTCAATGGAAGCTCAGTAGTCTAATGGAACCACAGTAGTCTAATGGAAGTTCAGTAGTCTAATGGAAGCTCAGTAGTCTAATGGAAGCTCAGTAGTCTAATGGAAGCTCAGTAGTCTAATGGAAGCTCAGTAGTCTAATGGAAGTTCAGTAGTCTAATGGAAGCTCAGTAGTCTAATGGAAGTTCAGTAGTCTAATGGAAGTTCAGTAGTCTAATGGAAGCTCAGTAGTCTAATGGAAGCTCAGTAGTCTAATGGAAGTTCAGTAGTCTAATGGAAGTTCAGTAGTCTAATGGAAGCTCACTGGAAGCTCAGTAGTCTAATGGAAGCTCAGTGGTCTAATGGAAGCTCAGTAGTCTAATGGAAGCTCAGTAGTCTAATGGAAGTTCAGTAGTCTAATGGAAGCTCAGTAGTCTAATGGAAGTTCAGTGGAAGTTCAGTAGTCTAATGGAAGTTCAATGGAAGTTCAGTAGTCTAATGGAAGTTCAGTAGTCTAATGGAAGTTCAGTAGTCTAATGGAAGCTCAGTAGTCTAATGGAAGCTCAGTAGTCTAATGGAAGCTCAGTAGTCTAATGGAAGCTCAGTAGTCTAATGGAAGCTCAGTAGTCTAATGGAAGTTCAGTAGTCTAATGGAAGTTCAGTAGTCTAATGGAAGCTCAGTAGTCTAATGGAAGTTCAGTAGTCTAATGGAAGCTCAGTAGTCTAATGGAAGCTCAGTAGTCTAATGGAAGCTCAGTAGTCTAATGGAAGCTCAGTAGTCTAATGGAAGCTCAGTAGTCTAATGGAAGTTCAGTAGTCTAATGGAAGCTCAGTAGTCTAATGGAAGCTCAGTAGTCTAATGGAAGCTCAGTAGTCTAATGGAAGCTCAGTAGTCTAATGGAAGCTCAGTAGTCTAATGGAAGCTCAGTAGTCTAATGGAAGCTCAGTAGTCTAATGGAAGCTCAGTAGTCTAATGGAAGCTCAGTAGTCTAATGGAAGTTCAGTAGTCTAATGGAAGTTCAGTAGTCTAATGGAAGTTCAGTAGTCTAATGGAAGCTCAGTAGTCTAATGGAAGCTCAGTAGTCTAATGGAAGCTCAGTAGTCTAATGGAAGCTCAGTAGTCTAATGGAAGCTCAGTAGTCTAATGGAAGCTCAGTAGTCTAATGGAAGCTCAGTAGTCTAATGGAAGTTCAGTAGTCTAATGGAAGCTCAGTAGTCTAATGGAAGTTCAGTAGTCTAATGGAAGTTCAGTAGTCTAATGGAAGCTCAGTAGTCTAATGGAAGTTCAGTAGTCTAATGGAAGTTCAGTAGTCTAATGGAAGTTCAGTAGTCTAATGGAAGCTCACTGGAAGCTCAGTAGTCTAATGGAAGTTCAGTAGTCTAATGGAAGTTCAGTAGTCTAATGGAAGTTCAGTAGTCTAATGGAAGCTCACTGGAAGCTCAGTAGTCTAATGGAAGTTCAGTAGTCTAATGGAAGTTCAGTAGTCTAATGGAAGCTCACTGGAAGCTCAGTAGTCTAATGGAAGTTCAGTAGTCTAATGGAAGTTCAGTAGTCTAATGGAAGCTCAGTAGTCTAATGGAAGTTCAGTAGTCTAATGGAAGTTCAGTAGTCTAATGGAAGTTCAGTAGTCTAATGGAAGCTCACTGGAAGCTCAGTAGTCTAATGGAAGTTCAGTAGTCTAATGGAAGTTCAGTAGTCTAATGGAAGTTCAGTAGTCTAATGGAAGCTCACTGGAAGCTCAGTAGTCTAATGGAAGTTCAGTAGTCTAATGGAAGTTCAGTAGTCTAATGGAAGCTCACTGGAAGCTCAGTAGTCTAATGGAAGTTCAGTAGTCTAATGGAAGCTCAGTAGTCTAATGGAAGTTCAGTAGTCTAATGGAAGTTCAGTAGTCTAATGGAAGCTCAGTAGTCTAATGGAAGTTCAGTAGTCTAATGGAAGCTCAGTAGTCTAATGGAAGCTCAGTAGTCTAATGGAAGTTCAGTAGTCTAATGGAAGTTCAGTAGTCTAATGGAAGCTCAGTAGTCTAATGGAAGCTCAGTAGTCTAATGGAAGTTCAGTAGTCTAATGGAAGCTCAGTAGTCTAATGGAAGTTCAGTAGTCTAATGGAAGCTCAGTAGTCTAATGGAAGTTCAGTAGTCTAATGGAAGCTCAGTAGTCTAATGGAAGTTCAGTAGTCTAATGGAAGCTCACTGGAAGCTCAGTGGTCTAATGTATGCTCAGTAGTCTAATGGAAGTTCAATGGAAGCTCAGTAGTCTAATGGAAGTTCAGTAGTCTAATGGAAGTTCAGTAGTCTAATGGAAGTTCAGTAGTCTAATGGAAGTTCAGTAGTCTAATGGAAGTTCAATGGAAGTTCAGTAGTCTAATGGAAGTTCAGTAGTCTAATGGAAGTTCAGTAGTCTAATGGAAGTTCAGTAGTCTAATGGAAGTTCAGTGGAAGTTCAGTAGTCTAATGGAAGTTCAATGGAAGTTCAGTAGTCTAATGGAAGTTCAGTAGTCTAATGGAAGTTCAGTGGAAGTTCAGTAGTCTAATGGAAGTTCAATGGAAGTTCAGTAGTCTAATGGAAGTTCAGTAGTCTAATGGAAGTTCAGTAGTCTAATGGAAGTTCAGTAGTCTAATGGAAGCTCAGTAGTCTAATGGAAGCTCAGTAGTCTAATGGAAGCTCAGTAGTCTAATGGAAGCTCAGTAGTCTAATGGAAGTTCAGTAGTCTAATGGAAGTTCAGTAGTCTAATGGAAGTTCAGTAGTCTAATGGAAGTTCAGTAGTCTAATGGAAGTTCAGTAGTCTAATGGAAGTTCAGTAGTCTAATGGAAGTTCAGTAGTCTAATGGAAGCTCAGTAGTCTAATGGAAGTTCAGTAGTCTAATGGAAGTTCAGTAGTCTAATGGAAGTTCAATGGAGTTGTCTAATGGAAGCTCAGTAGTCTAATGGAAGTTCAGTAGTCTAATGGAAGTTCAGTAGTCTAATGGAAGGTCTAATGGAAGCTCAGTAGTCTAATGGAAGTTCAGTAGTCTAATGGAAGTTCAGTAGTCTAATGGAAGCTCAGTAGTCTAATGGAAGTTCAGTAGTCTAATGGAAGTTCAGTAGTCTAATGGAAGCTCAGTAGTCTAATGGAAGCTCAGTAGTCTAATGGAAGCTCAGTAGTCTAATGGAAGCTCAGTAGTCTAATGGAAGCTCAGTAGTCTAATGGAAGCTCAGTAGTCTAATGGAAGCTCAGTAGTCTAATGGAAGCTCAGTAGTCTAATGGAAGCTCAGTAGTCTAATGGAAGCTCAGTAGTCTAATGGAAGTGTGTTTGGGTGTGTTTGGGTCAGTAGTCTAATGGAAGTTCAGTAGTCTAATGGAAGCTCAGTAGTCTAATGGAAGTTCAGTAGTCTAATGGAAGCTCAGTAGTCTAATGGAAGTTCAGTAGTCTAATGGAAGCTCAGTAGTCTAATGGAAGCTCAGTAGTCTAATGGAAGTTCAGTAGTCTAATGGAAGTTCAGTAGTCTAATGGAAGTTCAGTGTTTGGGTGTGTTATGGAAGCTCAGTGGTCTAATGGAAGCTCAGTAGTCTAATGGAAGTTCAGTAGTCTAATGGAAGTTCAGTAGTCTAATGGAAGTTCAATGGAAGCTCAATGGTCTAATGGAAGCTCATGGGTGTGTTTGGGTAGTCTAATGGAAGTTCAGTAGTCTAATGGAAGCTCAGTAGTCTAATGGAAGTTCAGTAGTCTAATGGAAGCTCAGTAGTCTAATGGAAGTTCAGTAGTCTAATGGAAGTTCAGTAGTCTAATGGAAGTTCAGTAGTCTAATGGAAGTTCAGTAGTCTAATGG